>JAIEZT010000124.1:1648200-1812346 GCA_019594935.1 Periophthalmus modestus
GGGAGATGCACCAGTCTCTGTAGAAGAAATGAACATATGATTAAACTTAAAACAAAAAAACATGTAAACTAGAGACGCAACAATACGGTTTTCTGTGTTGATATCACGACTTTGTATCGAGATGCATATCAGATCAGATTTCAATATATTTAAGCCTCAAACTGAAAAAAATCAGCCAATCAAACGTTATTTATAGAGACTTTTACAACACTCAAGGTGATCAAAGTGCTTTTCATGAAAATCACAATATAAGAACATTTAAAACATTCAAACAAAGAAATTAAAACAAATTCTATAAAGTGTCACTGCATTAAAACGAGTTAAAAGTCTGAATAAAAACCTGGATTTTTGAACAGGTCAAAGTCTGTGACAGTGTGGAAATCAAAACCCTCCAGTATTCTTATGGTAATTATATATATATATATATATATATATATATATATATATATATATATTATATATATATATATATATACTATATATATATATATATATAAAAATAACACACTTAATGTGTAAGAACTCACTTTTAAAGGACTTTCTCTGTTTTCTCAGCTTTTATTTTTATTAATCTTTTTATCATCATCCTAAACATGAAACATTGCTTTGGTGCAACTGCAGCTCTGCGTGTGTCCAAGTCGAAACCGGGACCAATCCGGGACCAAACCGGGACCAAACCGGGACCAAACCCGGGACCAAACCAGGGACCAAACCGGGACTAAACCAAACCGGGACCAAACAGGACCACTAAACCGGGACTAGAACAGGACTAAACAGGGACTAAACCGGGACTAAACCGGGACTAGAGGACTAAACCGGGGGACTAAACCGGGACCAAACAGGGACTAAACCGGGTCTAAACCGGGACTAGAACAGGACTAAATCGGGACCAAACAAGGACTAAACAGGGACTAAACCGGGTCTAAACTGGGACCAAACCGGGCCCAAACCGGGACCAAGCCATGGTCGTATTGTGATTTTAATGTCTTTCTTATTCTTCGATTGACTTTGTGGCCCAAATGTGCTGTAAAAATAAACTCGCCCTGACATCAGAACATTTAATGACCTGATATTGTCCATCCAGTTGAACCAGGTCTTGATGTGATGGTCGGGGATGATTTTGAGGCGTCCTTCTCTCACGGCGTCTGCGGCCTGCTTCCCCATGTCTGCGCAGTTCACGTACCACTGCGGCTTCAGGAGCGGCTCCACGATGTCTTTGGATCGACTGAAACACACAGAAAATAAACTTAGAAACATACAAACTCTGTACTCTTAAACGCTCTTAAACCCGCTGTACCTGCAGACTGGGACGACCATGGGGTTGTCTTTGATTTCCTTAAACTGACCCCTGTCCTTCAAAGCCTGGAGCACTTCCTTCCTGGCTTCAAATCGCTTCATTCCCTGTGGAAATAGTGCAGATTTTAAAAGAAGTTTAGTTATTACGAAGTTGTGTCTTTGTGCAAACGGAACTGAAAGACTTGCGGCATATTACAGTATAAAAAAACTGAATAAAATGTTATATTTAAATGAACAGACAGGACAGAGAGAAGGCCTTGAGGTAGGAACATAAAATAGGTCTAATAACATAAAATATCATTGCAAAGTTGCTAAAAAGGCCCATATTACACTATTTTTCTGTTCTATGTTCATTTGGGTGATTTCTGCTCTGGAATTTCCAATTTCTACTGAACTAAAGGTAAAAAAGCAGCAGTTAACTTAAAAACTACCACTTCATGACATCACAAAGTGGAACAGAGCAGCTCCAGGTGTGTTTTTGAGGAGGTAACAGCTTTTATAACGTCGCTCAAACCTCACAAAAGTCCGTTTTGTGTAACATAGGACCTTTAAAGCTGCGCTGTGTAACTTTTCTGGCTCGTTTCCACGGTTTGGCTCGTTTTGCCTGGAATGTTCCGCAGCCGGACGTTAATTATGCAGCATGGAGATAATCAAGGTCAATGCCGTTCTGCAGAACATGAGGCAAAGCAGTAACATCTCCATGGAGACCAGCAGATGGTGAACCCTCCTCCAAAAATGTTACACAGTGCATCTTTAAATATACTGACTTTTACATTGCACTAAACTGTAACAAACTTCTCCCAAATGTCATGTTTTGTTGCACCAGCACATTCAAAAGATAAATATAACCAACGTGAATGAATTAGTGATGAATGAAAAGAGAAAAAGCTCTTACGGCATTTTTTAAAGAAATGTAGAACTGATTAAAAGCTTAAAACTCTTTGATTATCGACTGCGACACTGACCAACAGGAGCTTTGGTCAGTGCTGATATCACCAGGGAAACACCAATAAAAGTATCGAATATCGGCGCTGACACTGAACAATTAGCTGAAGCAGGTATCGGTTCAATGATATCGATTCAGACGATATTCTGGTTGGGTCTTTAGTTGGATGAAATGAGACTTTAAACTGGCTCATTCTGGACTAGAACGTGTCATAATATTAGAACTTTTATTCACACAAAGCTGTTTTATAATTATCTGAAGGAGAAATAACAGTTACATAACACAACTCGAGCTCTCGGGTGATAAATTAACTGTGTTGGAAGGAAATAATTTCAGCCCTACACTGGTATCAGAGAATATCAGCAGATACTTAAAGCCAGTGGTGGAATGCAACGAAGTACAAGTAGTAAAGTACAGATACCCCAGATGTGTACTTCAGTAAGTATCATTTTTACGTCACTAGATTTGAGATTCTGAAAATGAAAACTCTGGACCAGCTCTACACTCTCCATCAGGTCCTCGAGGCTCATGGGAGTTTGCCACAGTCCACATGTGTTTTGTGGATCTGATGAAGACATTTGACCGTGTCCCTCGTGGCGTCCTTTGGGGGGCGCTCCGGGAGTATGGGGTCCGGGGTCCTTTGCTCAGGGGTGTCCGGTCCCTGTGTGACCTGAGAAGGAGCTGTGTTCATCACCAGGAGTAAGTCAGACCTGTTCCCAGAGCACGACCGAAAGGAGAAAATCGCGGATACATTTCCTCTGCAGGGCGGCTGGGCGCTCCCTTAGACATACAGGGAGGAGCTCGGAGTAGAGCCGCTGCTCCTCCACGTGGAGAGGAGCAGCTGAGGCTCAGGCATCTGTCCTGGACGCCTCTCTGGGGAAGTGTTCTGGGCATGTCCCACCGGGAGGAGGCCACAGGGAGCAGACCCAGGACACAGTGGAGGGACTGTGTCTCTGGCCTGGGAACGCCTTGGGGTCCCACCGGAGGAGCTGGAGGAGGTGTCTGGGGTGAGGGAAGTTTAGGAGTCTCTGCTTAGACTGGTGCCCCCGCGATAAGAGGAAGAACATGGATGGATGGACATTTGAGAGCAGTATCTGTACTTTCTACTCCACTACATTTTTGAACAGAACTGAAAACTAAAAGTATTTTTTATTACTGTCTGAAACCTGCTGAAAATGCTGAGGGTTTATTTTTAACACGTTCAGAATTTGACCGAAAACATACAAATTAAAACAGCTGGAAAAACAAAGATTTGTGCTGAGTTTTGTTCAGCAGAAACAATCAAAATCACTACATTTGAAGCTTTATTAAATCTCAAAATTTGTGTGAAATACTTTTGTTTTTGACTCTTTAAGTAGATTTTTCATGTGATATTTTTACTTTTACTTGAGTGATTTTCGAGCTTATATGGGAACAAGTTTGTGAAATGTGCTTTAAGTTTACGTGATACATGTGCTCGAACTAAATAAATAAATAAAAGTATTGTTTTTGTTCCAGTATCTGTACTTTTATTGTACTTTTTCCACCACTGCTTGAAGCCAAAGTGTCGATATCTGAACTGAAAAAGCTGGATCGATGCCGTGGAACATCGTCCGATACAGATTTTCTAAGTACACAGAGTATTTTTCTAAATATGAGGTGGATGTGGTTTTGCTCCATCCCCGTCACACGACCGAAGAGTCTGCAGTGAAAGGCAGAGTTAAGTCGTTGGGAGAGAAGAGACGAGCAGAGGAGAAGGTCACATGGTAATTTGCAGAAAGAGCCAAAAGTAGCAGCCGGACGTTTGACATTGCCAGAAAAAAAACACGGAGTCGGGGTTAGAATGAGAATGAGCTCCACACTGTACCAGGAAGGGAGGAGGCACGTTGATGAGCAGCCCGTTCTCATCCAAAATGTTGATGAAGGCCAGATTGTGTCTCACTCCAACCTCGTAGTCGTTATGATCGTGAGCTGGAGTGATTTTGACAGCACCTAAACACCACAGAGACACAGAGACGAGGGAGTTATGAGACGAAACGAGCTGAAACTTCATCCGACAGGTTTCAACATTCACCGAAACAGTTAAAAGTCACCAGTGAGGTCAGACACGGAGGAAGTTTTGTTCAATTTGTGTCTAGATCAGGGGTGTCAATCATGCAGCCCAGGGCCCGATCTGCATAAATCGTAATTTTTAAGGCTCATAAAAAATGTAGATAAATACACCATTTAGTTGCGCCCATTTTTGCTAACTGTAGAATTGAAAAAATAATACTAAAAATTTGAATTTCTTCTGTGCATGTTCATGTTTGGGACTTACCTTTGTGAGCAAGTTTTCTCAATAATGAACCTGAACCAAAACTGCGCTCAAAGCTCACCCACGAGCTCTTAAATAACATTTTGAAACAGGCAGCTCCTCAGGACATGATCCTGATACTGATGCACTTGTGCTAAAAGACGCAAAGTTTCTGGATCAAAAACAAAGCTGGACTAAATCCTGTAAAATAAAAAGGTAAAATGCTGATGATTTTAGGTCTGGAGCTTTTTTTTTTGTTTTTAATGGGCAAAATGTTGAGTTCAAATCATTTCTGTATTAATCTGAACATGCACTAATGAAATCTAAATGGGGTTTTTGTTTGTTTTTTTCAAAATTACTGTATCGAGTTGTGCTCCACAAAAATGAGACAGTTTCAGGTTGTTCTTAATATTTTATGAAGGACCAGTTCTCTTCAATAAAAATATTTTACATTTTTCTCTGCACAAATGTTTCTACTTATTGCTATTTTTGAGTATTTATGCTGTGAGTTTTCTGGTCTTGAGATCAAATTAAGTCGTATGTGGCCCCCAGACCTGAATGAGTTTGACACCCCTGGTCTAGATGAACTGTCAACAAAGCTCAAAACATGGAAAACTGGTCGTGTGGCAGGAAATCTGAAGTCCTGAATCATTTAATGTCTGCAGACGACAACTCAACATCATGATCCACGCCATAAGCTGAACAGATATTAAGTATAACGCAACTAAGAGTAAGATCATGATCTGTAGGACCAAAGACGACAAGTACATGAGGAACCCTGATTTTTGCCTGTGTAATGTGCTGAGTTACAACTAAAATTAAATCTCTCGGGCATCACTGTGGACAGATCAGACGATATTTACAGACAGTGGAGGATGTTGTGGCTCCAGCTCATCGTCTTATGTTCAAGTCTATGTTCATGTTCTGATGATGTAAAGTTGATGTTGTTTAAATCATATTGAACAACACTAAACACTGCCCCCCTCTGGACATTACAGAGAAGCCCGTCTCCACAGGCTGCAGGTGGATTATAATGATGCTTTGCTGGTGTGACTGAGGAGGGCGCTGTGGACAATATATAAATGTAATATTGCTGACTTTCTTATAATGGTGGTTTCCAAAGTGTTTTTCCTCATTTAATGCACAAAATGCATGCAATTTTACACCAAGAACAACAGAACACTCTTGTTTCCATTGTACAGTGGTACTTTGAGTCACATGGGTCAAATTCACAAACCCAGCGGTGTTACCGTCGGCATTTTAATCCAGAGCAAATCCCAAGAGTAAATGCCATTAAAGGAATAATAAGTGTGAGTCACAGACAGGGGGCAGTATGTGATCTCCACAGACCTGACTAGTCCTGATTTCTTACCTGTGGGTCTATCTTAAAGAAAAGGTGTTTGTGAATAAACCTCAGACAATAAACCACTTCAAAGACGTGGGCATCAGGATCAAATAAGAGACATAAGCCAAGAAATGCTTTAAATGTTCTGTAAAGTGTGTTGGATCAGGCTGTTCAGAGACAAACACAAAATGGTGGACACTTAAAAACAGTATTTTAAAGAATTAGGTCATTTTTACTTCCTCTAGTTTAAGTCGTGATAAGTTCAAGTGTAAGTGAACAATTATAACCATTTATATTGACAAAAATCAGGGAAGGTTCAGTTTATCTACGGCTAAAATTTGGTGAGTTTAACTTAAGAATTATAGGAGCTACTGAAGATTTGTAGATTGGCTTGAAGATCTGTACATGCTTTAAAGAGACTTGTATAAAATAGCCAACACAATACAACAAACACAATAAATGATATTTCAGCTTTTTGCTCCGTCTCGACTCATAATAAAAAACATGAAGCGTCAGATCAGCTTTAAAAACCTCGTCCAGTTTAAACTTTGGCACCGACCTGTTCCGAAGTTCATGTCCACGAAGTCGTCGAACACGATGGGCATCTTGCGCTCGCAGAACGGATGTAGGACGACTTTGCCCTTCAGGTGCTGGTACCTGGGGTCGTCCGGGTGCACGGCCACGGCGGTATCTCCGAGCATCGTCTCGATACGAGTGGTGGCGACGATGACCTCCTCGTCTGAAATACAGGAGAGGAGGAAGATAACGGCAAAATGAGCAGATTTTTGTGTGAAGAATATGTCGCCAACAAATATGACCATGGATTAGGACAGAGAATGAGAAATAAAAGGCAAATAACAGGCAGAAAACAGCTCAGAAATGGATTTTAAACACACAAATATGGCAGAAAACTACAGTAATTGGTCATATCACACAAAACTGATTCTGTTTGAGCTCTGTTCCACCTTGTGATGTCATCAAGCTGCACTTTTAAGGTTAACCTCTATGTTTTACCTTTAGTTCAGTGGAGATTTGTAATTCCAGGTCTGAAACGATCCAAATGACTCTAGAAATGAAGGTGTGTGTGGAGTTTAAAAACACAGTGGAGCACTTCCTCATGACATCACAAGGTGGAACAGAGTGTTTTCTGTCTGAGAGAAGAACTCCTAAGCTTAAATATGCAGGGTTTGTGTTTTAAATGTGTGTAAATGAAACAAAACAACCCCTGGTACCAACTTTTCCAGGCGTTTTAGAGCAAAGATCAGCCACTTTCTCAGATTAGGATTATTTTTGTAATCTTTTCGCCAATCAGAAGCTTTAATTTCATATAGAACATATATAATTTCACTTCCCAGATTGTAAATATGGATATTGGACTTTTGTACTGCACCTGATCCTTCGATTTTGTAGGCGAAAGACACGAGAACTCCAAACTCCACCTTCTCCTTGTACCCGGGCACAGGCAGCAGCGTTCTGCCCGTCAGCTCCTTCTTATCCACCTGCACAAGAAAAAAAAACAACAGAAATCAGGTGTGTGCCTCAAGAAAATGATTTAAAAACAGACTAACACAGACAAAAAGGCTCCAGGTTGTGTAAATCGTGTCTGTGGTCACGTTAGTCGGGGAAAAAGAACTTGGAGGAAGAAACGAGGAAGAAAATGGATGGATGGGTATAAATTATTTCACTAATCTTTTACAACAAGCCCAAACTCAAACATATGGCCTTTTAAAGAAACACAGAGGCTGGACTATGACTTAATCTGGATTGAAATGAGCCTAATCCCAGACTATGGCAGGAGTATGAATAAAACTGTGAAACTGAGATGTTGAACTACAAGACCCTGAGTCCCACCATGATTTGAAAACTACAATATTGAGACAAACGTCATTAAAAACTGGATTTTCAAGAATAACAGGGACAAGACTAAGACTTAATCTCTAAACTAAATTGAAATTAGCCTAAATCCAGACAGTTGCATGAGTAAAACTGTATAAAATTTGAAAAAAGGATGAAAAAAGGGCTTAATGCCGTGTTTTGAAGTAACGGTGGTACTCAGGGTCTTATGCAGTTTAAGACCAACTTCATTACATAACCTGCTTTTCAAGAAACTCAGGGACTAGATTGAAACTTAATCCAGATTAAACAAGGTCTAAAATTATAGTGAAATTAGCCTAAACCCAGGCGAGGGCAGCAGTATGAATAAAACTGTTCTTGAGCTTGAGCTGCTTAAGACCCTGAGGATCATCACTATTTGAAAACTACAGAATTAAGACCAAATTCGTTAAATAATTGGCTTTTCAAGAAACTCAGGGGCTGGATTAAATCTTAATCTGGACTGAACAAGGTCTAAAATGAGACTGAAATCAGCCTAAAATCAGACCAGAGCAGGAGCATGAAGAAAACAGTATAAAATTAGAAAAAAAGAAGCTTAAACTGCATAAGACCCTGAGTACCATCACTGTTTGAAAACTACAGCATTCAGACTAACTTCATTACATAACCGTCTTTTCAAGAAACTCAGGACCAAAACTAAAGCTTAATCTGGATTTAACAAGGTCTAAAATTATACTGAAATTAGCCTAAACCCAGAGTAGAGCAGGAGCATGGATAAAACTGTATGAAATTGACATCTTGAGCTGCTTGAGTATCATCATGATTTGAAAACTACAACATTAAGACCAAAATTTGTTAAATAATTGGCTTTTCAAGAAACTCAGGGACTAGATTGAAACTTAATCTGGATTGAAGCAGGTCTAAAATGAACCTGAAATTAGTCTAAACCCAGACTAGGGCAGGAGCATGAAGAAAACTACTAAAAAAAAAGGCCTGAGCCACTTAAAACCCCGAGTATCGTCACTATTTGAAAACTACAACATTCAGAATAACTTTCATTACATAACTGTCTTTTCAAGAAACTCAGGGACAAGACTAAAACTTAATCTGGATTTACCAAGGTTTAAAATGATTCTGAAATTAGCTGAACCCCAGAGTAGAGCAGGGGCATGGATAAAACTGTATGAAATTGAAACGAACTGCTTAAACTGCGTAAAACCCTGAGTATCACCACTATTTGAAAACTACAGCATCACGACTAACTTCTTTACATAATTGGCTATTCAAGAAGCACAGGGGCTAAACTACGACTTAATCTGGACTGAACAAGGTCTAAAATTATACTGAAATTAGCTGAAACCCAGAATAGAGCAGGAGCATGAATAAAAAACTGCTTAAACTCTATACACCCTGAGTATCACCACTATATGACCTGAAAATAAGCCTCTGTGCAGTGTAGATAAATAAACTCTGCAGCCGTCACCTGTTCACCCCTGAGGAACGTCTAAGTGAGGCGTTTTTGATTTCACATTTAATAAAACTGTCCTTTACCTCGATGTCTGAGATGGCAGAGTTGAGCGTACAGGACCAGTTCACCAGCCTCTTGCTTCTGTAGATCACTCCCTCCTCGTGCATTCGGACAAAAGCTTCTTGGACGGCGTAGGAGAGTTTCTAAACAAAAATAAAACGAATGAACTGACAGAACATTTATTCACTTTAACAAAACTGAACGTGTGAAGCTCACAGGGTCCATGGTGAAGCAGGCTCTGTCCCAGTCCAGCGACGACCCCAGTTTCTTCAGCTGGTGGTAGATTCTGTCTCCTTTCCTAAAACATTATTAAAGTATATTTATTATTTTACTTTTTAGTGATGATTTCCAAAGTGCTAAAACTTCAGGACAACCACAGACTCTTGGATCGGTGAAGAAACACACGTCCAGTTTACAGAATTCAATATTATTTTGCATTTTTAAGTTTAAATCTAAACTTTTAGGCTGTGTCCGAATGTGCACACCATTCCCTACAGGGGGCACTATTTACAGGACATTTTTAGCGCTGTCTGAAAAAGTGGTGCACTACAAATTTCCCACAATGCACCTTGAAAAGTAGTGGACATCAGTGTTCAATAGAGAGGTCAATAGAGTCAAAAAAGCAAAAAAGGACAGATACAGGTGTTTAAATGGACACAACACGACTGAATGAAGCAGATAGAAGCTCTGGTTTATCCTGATTATGAATAAAACTCTTAAATAAACTGTTCTGGTGTAAAGTTGCTACCTTTAGTCACTTAACTTAGCTTGAGCCGTTAAAAAAGCGAGAATTTCCAAATTTCAGACTATTGAGCGCACTTGAATATAAGTCACAGCAGCTAAATTTTAAAAGAAAATCAATATTGTACAATATATAAGCTGCACTTGAATATAAGCCACAGGTTTTCATACTCTAGAGTGAGATATTTACACAGAAAGACAGTTCACGGAAGGTTTTCAACATCAACATGGGATGAAACCAGCGGCAGGTTTAGAAAATAAAACAGCGCCAACACAGAACATCAGCTTTTATTTCCTCTGAAAGATTTTGTCGTCTTTTTACACTGACTAAGTTCTTCCTGCCGCCTCCAACGTCGCACCATCGATTCATTGATGGTCAAACTTTCCTGCAGTGGCTCTATTTCCTTCTCCGATGGACAGATCCTTTCTCTTTATCTAGTGACGGACAAATGAGGCGGAGCTCCGGAGCTCGTCTCGTTCTTTCTGCCTCTCGTCTCGCAGCATCACGTGACCAAAGTGTCGAGGTGTCGGCCCCTCCTCCTCCTGCTTCGCTCTGCGTCAGTCGCTTCAGTGAATCAAAGCGTTTCATTGGCTCAGTGAATGTTCCGCTCTGTGATTGGTTCAGAGCTTCAGAGTGTTCAGCACTTCTGTGGTTTGACAAGAGCTAAACTGCTACAGTATAAAAGATGCACCAATATTCCTGAAAAATGTTGAGTAGTGCGGAGTATTGTGTGACGTTAGTGGTGATTTTGGCGACTTTTGGCATTTGTTTCATTTTCGATGGCATCTACAAATGGACAAAAGCGATCCATGGTTCATACAAAACTTCTGTTTCTTAATGAAAAAACATGTGATATATAAATTGTTGTTTTTTTTATGTTCAAAATAGAATATATACCATTTATGACTTCTAATAAAATAGAAAATAGAGTTGTTGGTTCCCAAATCATGGGTCATGTGCTGGTTTGCAATGGTTAAATTTGTCCACTAGAGGTCAGTGTTTCTCCTCAGACACAGAACCATTTGAGACGATGTTGAGACTGAGGCGTCAGTGCTTCACGAGGCTCCATTCGCCCGTCACTATCTTTATCTTAAACTCTGCATCATTTTCATTTCTTTGTCTGTTTTCCACGATGAGACTGTGGCCTGATGCTTAAAATGACAGTTCAAAATCAAAACTAGTGTATTCTTCAGGGCATAATCTGTCCCCACGTCTCTCACTTTTGCATTAACAGCTACAGAGTGAGTGCCCCCTGGTGGTCAGTAGCTAGTATAAAATCTATAAATTGCACCGTTCAAAAGGTTCAAAGTAGCGGTTTATAGTCTGAAATTTACGATTCAAATAGTTTATGTGAGATTCATCTTGATAAAAAGTCTAAGTTTATCATTAGTTCGTAAAGACCAGTCCAATCTGATCAGTTTTGGGGTTTTTTCACCCCCAAAGTCACGTGACCCGGGTGTCGTGAGCTGTGTGTCCGATTCTCTCTAGAGTCTGTTAAAGACGACGGGGCTGTGCAGTGAGGGGTCAGGAGCTGGGAGGGACATTCAGACTCTCGTTCAGGTCTCGTTTTACTCACTCGTTCTTCCACTTCCACACTTCCTGTATGAAGTTTTCTCTGCCCAGGTCGTGGCGGCTCATGCCTCTCTCCCTCATCAGCTTCTTCTCCACCACCACCTGCGTCGCGATGCCGGCGTGGTCACAGCCCGGGTTCCACAAGGTCGTCTCCCCTTTCATTCTGTGCCTAAACAAAACAGAAAGCAACAGCGTTTAAAGCCGTAGTGCGGAACTTTTCTGTTGTTCGCATCTCCTCCTCTTTGCACAGATGCTATCGCTATCACAGTGGGGCTTTAAACATACTATCGCCATGGAGACAAGCCGAGTGATGGGTCAGATCTGTGAAGGGTATTTTTAGATAAGTGTAATGCCATACTGTGGAACATTCTAGTCAAAGCAACTACATCTCCATGGCGACAAGCAGGTAGTTGGACCCTCCACCATGAAAGTTACATAGTGCACTTTTTATTTGTATTATTAAGACACAATATCAGTAATAAATGTGGTTGGGGTTTTTTTTACCCGAACCACATTATAGTTTGGAGCCCGTCTCCATGGAGATGACGTTTTAATGCCTGGAATGTTCCACAGTGTAAAATTTCAAAACTACCTCGTAAAACGCGGCTTCTTACGGACGCCTCTTCACAGCTCTGACCTGTCACTCTGTCAGGTGGTTGTCCTCATGAGTAAAGAAGTTTAATGCCATATTCTGGAACATTTGAAGTAGTTTCCCTGGTTTTCAGACTTTACACACCCCATGCAGCCATTAAGATGATTTAAGGTTAAAAAAAAAGACTACACAACTGCTACGCTAATGCTAAACAAGGACTAGGTCTAAAAGAACGAGCACTAATGTTCCACAGTTTGGCATTAAAGCAGACATAATGTGCTTGTGTTTGCTCCATGTTATAATTTACACATTTTAAATCACAGTATTTATCTAAAAAATGAGTATCATAGCAACCAAAGAGCCAATCCAGAGCGAGGCTGTTGAAGGTAACGCCCCTTCCTGCCCACACCACTAGTCTAACAGGGAGCGAGCGCTTAGCAACGCTGTCAATCAAACCTGTTGCTAACGCTAACAGGAGCGACGTCGGGGAAAGAAGGACCTGATGTGTCTGTTTTTAATGTTCATATGTTGATTTACAGACAGACATGAAATAAAAACCCCAGGATCATGTAGAGGGTTAATCGAACATTTAAGACCAAAATTAGTCTGACAGCAGCAGGGACAGAGAGAGAGAGGACACAGTTTTTCAATAGAAAGTGAATTGGAGGCAGAAGTGCGCACATGATCACTTCCTGCTTGGAACGTGGCTGGCTAGCAGGTTAGCTATGTCCATTTATATAAACAGTCGGTGGTATTTACACATTTCTAATTTGTCCAAATATTGTGCATTCAGCATTTTTAAATACAGTCGTCCCTCACTATATCGCGGTTCACCTTTCACGGTCTCGCAGATTTTTTTTGTGCAATTTCGCATGTTTTTATTGATTTTTTTTTTTTTTTTACAAAGTATGAACGTGCATTGTGTTCTGCGTCCTGATTGGCTGAGGGACTGTAGACCATTGTGTTCTGTGTCCTGATTGGCTGAGGGACTGTAGACCATTGTGTTCTGCGTCCTGATTGGCTGAGGGACTGTAGACCATTGTAGACCATTGTGTTCTGCGTCCTGATTGGCTGAGGGACTGTAGACCATTGTCCATCAGTCTCCTCCGTGTCTCCTGTACAGTACAGAATGTGTCAGACAAATTTACATAAATGTTGGATCACAGTGTGACTCTGAAGTGCTGTATGTTTGCAAGTTTTCTCCCCGACAAAAACCACAATGTCGATGAAACGTTCTGCACCGACAAAGGCACCGACGAAGGTTTGAACTTTGTGTTTAAACAAGAGAGAAATGTGAGAAAATGTTAATGCCTGTGTGAGAAAAGTGTATAAAGTGTGTGGTGAGGGGTTTTTTAGAGACGAGAAACGGAGAGAATAATGTAAAAAATAAAGCTGATACTTCACAGATTCTGCCTATTGCGGGTTATTTTTAGGACGTGACCCTGAGATAAACCAGGGACTGTAAACAGAAATAAAAATAGATAAAAAATAGAAATGACAGAAAGTACCATCTCGTGAGACAGTCCTGAATCGCGTTTGTCAGAGCGTGGCCCAGGTGAAGAGATCCGGTCACATTTGGCGGAGGGATACACATCATGAATATACCACGAGGGTTTGGCTCAGAGATATCCTTCCTCTGCAGAAGAAACAGACCAAACAATTCAATATTTGTGTAAATTAAAAATTTAACTTTTCCATTGGAGTAATTCTCATACCCCATATTCAGGCTTGAAGAATCCTTGCTTCTCCCACCAGGGATACCAGGCGGCTTCAACATACTGCGGGCTGTAGGAGTCTGGGAGAGGGCTGACGACGTCTAAAAAGAAACATTTAAAGAGTTCGGATAAAACAGAAGACATCTCTCATCCCTCACTTCTTCTAAAAACAGTTATTACAAAACAATAAAAGTTGCAATTATGACCAGTGTTAACATCGTGAGCTTAAATGTTCCTTGTAACTTTTCTGGTGGAGTATAAAGAAGTGACTAAGTGAGTGTGACGTCACCCAACCCGAGATATCATAGCAACCAAAGAGCCAATACAGAGAGAGGATGTTGAAGGTAACGCCCCTTAACGCCCACACTGCTCGTTTAGCAGGGAGCGGGCGCTTAGCAATGCTGTCACTCAAACCTGTTGCTAACGCTAACAGGAGCGACCACCGGGAAAAAAGGCTGATTTGTCCGTGATGGATTCAATATATTTTTAACATGTTTATTGATCTCACTGTGAATCTTAAACGTAATGTAATGTTCATTTTTTATTATAATCACTATAATAATTATATGTAACAGAGAATGCCTTGTGAAAGTTGAATGACCATGGGAGATAACAGGAAACACCCTGAGAGGTGTTTGGGCGAATAAGGACTGAAAGGAATGCTTAAGCAACAATATTTTGAAATGAACTTTGTAATATGTGATTTTCTCACTGCCTCACTGCTTGTTGTCCCCCTCCCCCCTTGAGAGTGAGCAGTGATGTGTAACTAGGGATCCTAACTGAATAAAGGAGGAGAAAGGCGGTGGAGACTTCAGAAAGGGAGAGGAGGTTGTAATCTGGAGGTTTCAGCCTCCCCGTCTTTTTCTCCTCATGAGTATAGCAATAATAATCTCTCTTGTCTTCAGTCCGTTATTAATGTTCATATCTTGATTTACAGACACAACAGCCGAATAAAGACACAAAATATTGGTATTAACTTGCTCTACATTTGACCAAAAGGACGATTTACCTTCTGAAGTTGTGTTTGGAGTGATTCGTGTTTGAGTTTAATCTTTAAGCCGCCATTTTGCTGATCAATCCCCGTTTTCACCTCCACTGTGACATAAGCACTTTGTTCTTCAATTTTATTTTCTTAATAGTTGAAACTCGTAGGATTTGCCAGTATCACAAAGTAACTGTGGTACAAATGGAAAAAAAATGTGTGATGTGCAGCTGTCCATAGGGGGCGACGTCTGCTCCCACTGGACGCCACAGTTTTCTAACGTGGAAGTCAGCTGATTTGTTTCTTTTATTAAGTCGTTTTAGGTGAATATTGTGATTTAAAATGTGTAAATTATAACAGAATGATCCAGGAGAGTCACAGATTATAACGATAGAGACACAAGCTCAATATGTCGGATTTAAGCTGATCCTTAAAGCTGTTTTTTACCTTTTTTCTCCCCAGGTTGAGTAGGGACAGTGTAAGTGATCACCCCAAGTTCTTTCTTCTCAGGTTTGGCCTTTTTCTGAACAACAAAAAGACAAAAACGTTTGAAAAATGCCACGTATTTTAAACCAGAGGAGCGGCTGTACCTCTGACGGCAGCTGGGTCTTCTTCTTGGCTTCCATTTCTTTTTTCTGTTGGAATTTCTCCAGCTTCTCTCACGTTTTTTTGCCTCCTTCTTCAACTGAGCCTCTGTCTTTGGTGGCCCTGCAAAAAATATCATACAAATGAGCAGTTTTCTAAGGTTTCAGAAGGTTTCAAATGACTTAAAACAGAGATGGGCAGGTCGATTCTATATTGTTTTTACTTAACTACTATCGTTTTTCGCTTCTTTTACACTACACTCGATTTTCAAACTAAGAAAAGTCGATGTCGGTGTTTAAAATCCATTTGTCTTGATCATATGAAAGCTGGAAAAATGTATTTTAGACTCAATATTTATCATGTTTCTTTGCAATAACAGGGAGATTTTTGTCATTTTGCCGTAATGTGGAAAGATTTGAGCTATAGAGGGCTGGAAAAGTGTTGTCTGGTGAATTCTAATTAGAGATATTGGCTGATATTTGCACTTTTTAGCGTATCTGCTGTCGGGATTCAGTCTCCAGCTCAGGTCGATATTTAGTTCTGGCCGATCTGCTGCATAAAGAGCACACAGAGGTTTATTTGAAAACACTTTAGTCTCATTTGCAATGTGCAGTTTGCAATTTGCACTAAACTGCCCTCTCATGGTTTATTTTAAATAGGGGCTGTGGGGGAGTTTTGTGGTAAGTTTAAATGTCTTTTATTTGGAGAAATAATCTAAAAATCGACCCTGAAAATACAGGACTTATCAACCATCAGCTGTTCTGGATTCTAAACAATCAGTCACATTCTAAAAAAACCAGCACATAGGCAAAATCCGTGAAGCTTTATCAGCTTTATTTTTCATTTTCCGTGAAGTATCAGTGTTTTTATGTTGTCTTGTCTTTAAAAATCCGTGAAGTATCAGCCACACACTTCTCTGTTTCTTGTCTGTAAAACCCCCTCACCACACACTTTATACACTTTTCTCACACAGGCATTAACATTTTCTCTCACATTTCTCTCTTGTTTAAACACAAAGTTCAAACCTTCGTCGGTGCCTTTGTCGGTGCAGAACGTTTCATCGACATTGTGGGTTTTGTCGGGGAGAAAAAAATTGCAAACATACAGCACTTCAGAGTCACACTGATCCAACATTTATGTAAATTTGTCTGACACATTCTGTACTGTACAGGAGACACGGAGGAGACTGATGGACAATGGTCTACAGTCCCTCAGCCAATCAGGACGCAGAACACAATGGTCTACAGTCCCTCAGCCAATCAGGACGCAGAACACAATGGTCTACAGTCCCTCAGCCAATCAGGACGCAGAACACAATGGTCTACAGTCCCTCAGCAATCAGGACGCAGAACACAATGGTCTACAGTCCCTCAGCCAATCAGGACGCAGAACACAATGGTCTACAGTCCCTCAGCCAATCAGGACGCAGAACACAATGGTCTACAGTCCTTTAGCCAATCAGGACGCAGATCACATTGCATGTTCATACTCTGGGGGAAAAAAACATGTAAAATTGCACTAAAAAAATCCACGAAACAGCAGGACCATGAAAGGTGAACCGTGATATACGACTGTATTATGATTATTATTATGAACAGGATTATTAGGATTATGCTCATTATGGTTATGTAATTATTATGGTTCTGATTCTTCTTATTATTATCATTATTGCATCATTCGGCTATTTATCTGTTGCAGCTCAGACCTTTTAAATGATACTGTATTAAAAAACGTTACTTGGTGTCAGTGACATAACGTAGTCTCAATATCATCTTTTATCACAGTATTTCTCTGCATCGATGCGTCGTAGCTCCACTGATCCTCGCTCTCACAAACTCTTTGGTGAATCACTTTGTTTTCAGACACAGCTTCAGAATCACTTCTTTCATATAAAGGAAATTAAAGAGGCAGACTGTGAAGCTGTTAATTCTAGCACAGCGCATCGTTCTTTATTTGAGGTCTGCGATCAATAAAACGCTTTAATTAGACGCAGACAGGAGCAATGTGATTTACTCCAAAAGTGAACAATATATTATAGCGATATATATATAAACTCAAATATTTGATCATTTACAAAAATAGAGTCAGGTTTCTGAACTTTAAACTCCTCCAGTTCATGACTCAGACTTAATCATCATGGTGTTTGTCTGCTCGGAAACCAGGGATTCATTACTTTTACTTTTTTTTACTTACACAGGGGGCACAAGGCAAAGGTTTGAATTTTAAAGGTCCTATATTATTACGCAAAACTGACTCTTTGTAGCTTTAAACCATGTTCTAAAGCTGTTACCTCCTCAAAAACAGACTGGAGTTGTGTTTTGAGTTTGCGTTTCATTCACATGTTTGAGTAACACTTTATATTAGTCTGTCTTTATCTCCAAAGCTCAAAACGCTCTGATCCACCTTGTGATGTCATGAAGTGGCAGTTTAACAGCTCCTTTTAGCTTTAGTTCAGTCGAGTGGCAATAAGTGGCAATTCTAGGGCTGAAATGATCCAAATAATTCTAAAAATGAAGGTGTAGGGAGTTAAAAAACACAGTGGAGCACTTCCTGTACCACCACATGATGACATCACAAGGTGGAACAGAGTGTTTTCAGTTTGAGAGAAGAACTCAGCCTAAATCTGCAGAAATAAAACACAACTCCAGGTCTGTTTGTGACGAGGAAACAACATTAGAATCGTGATAAGTCTTTAACTGTTCTTCTCACCGTTCGTTGCGTCTCCAGTGTCACCGGCAGCATTAGCATTAGCCGCATTAGCATTGTCTGCGGTGTTTGTCCTGAGCGTGACGGGCCCCATCTTCTCACACAGACTGATCTTCCCCAAAACCTTCACAAACTGAGGCTGGTTTATGCAGGTCGTGAACCACCTCGTCACATTCGTCAGGACTTTACGATCCTGCGGCTCCAGCACCTGAAACAAAACACCAGTCAGAATAAATAAAAACACAGAAATATCACCGGTAACTACGGCAACTAACGATTATTTAAGTAGTCGAGTGGTCAAACAATTATTTTTACTCTAAACCATGTATTTTAACCACATAAAAGGTTGAAATATGGTGAGTGAAGATTTAAATACTGCACATTTACAAATAAAATCTAAATCAGAAAGTGTTATTAACATTTTGATTGAATAATGCTACGGTCATTTTTTTTAAAAGTTATTTTCGTGTGTTTTAGAGTCGATAGTCCAACAATAAACTAAAATAGACATAAAATATCTTTTTTTTATTATTGTTTATGTGAAGCACTTTGAACAGCTTGAGTTGTATCTTAAATGTGCCATAGAAATATTAAAATTGAAATTTAATTGAAAAACGATCACGATTAGTTGATAAATCGTTGTAGCTCTACTGGAAACACTGAGATTTTTTATATGACCAAGTTGTTGAATATTAAAATGACTGGGATTTTTTTTTTTTTTTTTACTTTGTTTTTTTTAAAATACCGTAATCCTTTTGTCTGTTAGGTATGATTTTGTATATTTATTATTATTATTATTATTATTATTATTATTAATTTATTTATTTATTTCATGTCTTTATTGCATTGTTTTTTGTTTTTTTTTTTTTATTTATTTATTTTTATTTTTTTTTAATTAACCTTTTTTTTTTTTTTCTTTCTTTGTATTTCCCCATCAAAAGTGGATCTCAGAGGACACAGGTAGAAGATGTGGGGTTTAAAAAAGGGAAAAATTTAATCAAACTGTAACTTGTATGATGATAAACACAAAAAACACACACACAAAAAAATAAAAATATCTAAAATTTCTTGTTTTTTAAGTTGCATTTCAGGCTTGTTTGGACTTTAATCTCTGTTGAGCTTTTTACGAGACTTTGACTAATAAATCAAGTTTAATTTACACTTTTTAAACCACAGTATCGACAAATACAGTTAAAAACACAACACAATGATCCAGTTGAAACAATACTCACGTATTTAAACGGGAGGAGAACGGCACAGGCCACGGCCATGTCCGCCAGAGTGACGCCCTCCCCACCAGGAACGTTTTAGGCTCCAGAGCTTGATTCAGCATTTTCAGAACACGCAGCAGCTCCGCACGAGAACTCTGCTGCAGCTACGGAGGGAACGAGAAGACGTGACGACAGGAACTTTACAGTAAAACATCATATAAACTGTTACAGACAGGAGTGTCACGATTACATTTTTCTACATGAACTTTGTTAAAAATATGAGCTGCAATAAATAAACAGCTGAATGCAACACTTTAGTAGTTAGTTTGTGTCTAATGAGTCAGAGCAGCTCATAATTCAATCTTCTACAGCTCAAATTTCATCGTAGAACAGAAAAAATACAGATATTTTCGCACTAGTACAAATAAAAAAGCGATAGTTGCATCTGCTCTGTGTAGAACGATGACGTGACAGGTCCAGCACAAAGGAAAAACATCTGATACAGATTTTGTTGGGTTTTTTTCACTTTTTTTGGACATAGAAGCTTAAGTAGCAGACCTACTGCCAACACCGACTTCCCTGAGTCTGCAGTATAATCAGGTGAGTGCATAGAAGCGGATAATAGTAAAAAAACACAACTTTGATAAGTACTTTTAATGTCAATCCCTCAGTTTTTCATGCATGTTTCACACCTGTTTCTAATGTTTTAAAATAGTCATTTGTTTTTGTTGCTTTTGTTCTGTAGTAAAAGAAAACTTCAAATCTGTCAACTGGAAGGTTAAAAAAAAGTCCAGCGTGAGAATAAAAGTACGGAGCCCCGCAGATGACGGAAAGGAGAAGAGTAATATTTACAAAATTGAAAAAAAAAAAAATATCTTGAGGGAACAAGATATCTTCAAGGGAACGAGATAATTATCGTGAGGAAACGAGATATTTTCTTGATGAAACGACTTAATTAAGACATCTGCAGTTTTCCTTCAGCAGGTGCAGGATCAGAAGAACCTCGGAGACACTGATGCACTGAGTTCTGTTAAATGAAGGTCCTCGTCCTGGTCCTGGTCCTGGTCCTGGTCCTGGTCCTTCCAATTGCCCAAGTATGAAATCAACAACTAGCTCAAAGTTAGCATACTGACGACGATAGAGTCCATAAGTCCGTAATATCCTCATCAAATGTCTTTTGCTTAAAATATAACTGTCCAAAGCAAACGTGGCTAATATGTCATTGTAGCTCATCCCCAGCATAAAATAAAGCTCGATTTTGACGTCCCCACTGTCCCGGTCCAGTGCATACAAGCCTCTCTTCACTTCTTTTTACCATGCTTCCCTTTTCTAACTGTACTTCTAGCACATGTGCGCCACCAAGAGGTCGCCGGCTGTACCTGCCTGTCAAAAATATGTAGTAATAATTTCTATACATCTATTTTCACGAGCGCACTTAAATAAAAAAATAAAAATTAAAATAATATCTCATTCCCTCGTGATAATTAAGTCGTTCCCTCATGATAATATCATGTAGGAAAGTGATATTATCTCGTGGCCACGCGTTAATATTATATTTCACAAATGTCCTATGCAGGGCTCCGTATATAAGTGAATCCAGAGCGAGACAGTGTGAGGGAGTTTTTTTTAACCTTTCAGACTCTCCTCCTACGCACCTGTCGCTCAGTCAGGTGTGTGGAGTCTACACAGAAACGAAATCTGTCAACTGGACAAAAACTTTGAGAGTGAAGACGTTTGGTTTGTTCAGTTCTGGCCTTATATCTGTGTGAAGGACGAGCCAACGACACTGAAGTTAACACATTTATTGTTCACAGTTTGTTTGTTGGCTCGGGTCTAATCAGCTGCACCAAGTATGAACTGTGCCCGAGTTATTTAGCATTGTATTGTTCTGCATTTTAACAAGACTCTGTAGAAATAAAGTTAAATTAATAGAAAACTGAATAGTGAAAAATTTGCCCATTGCAAGTTTTTGTAGCAAATCTTTTGAAATGACAAAGGTTTTATCTTTTGATATTGATTTTATGATGATTATCTATGTTCTGATTTGCTGTATTGTGGTTTTAATGTCTTTCTTATTCTGTAAAGAGCTTTGAATGACTTTGTGAACCAACTGTGCTAAACAAATAAACCTGCCTTGCCTCAAAAGTAAAAATAGACCAAGTTTTGAGTCAAATGGAAACAAGCTTAGAGTTAGTTTCACTTCTAACTCCTCCAGTCCAAACAGAACATTCAGCTCAGAGCAGAGTTCCTTCAGAAAGAATAAAGCCTCTTGTATTTTCAGGTGTTTCACTGTATAAAACTGAGGGATGCAGCTTTTTCAGTTCTGATACTGATACCGATTCCTTTGAGGATCTGCCGATACCAACCGATACAAGTGCAGGGATTTTTCTCCTTAAAACATTTGGATTGGTTTAGTCTTATTTTATTTCAGTTTAATGTAGCTGTTAATTATCTCCTAAGTAACGACTTATTGACTTGTTGTACATGCATCAGCCCAGAGTCTGCGAGCTCTGGACAGTTTATCACGGAGCTCTGAGGTTCACTGGTCTCAGAGCTCTCACCCATCACTGTGTTTTATACACTCGTGTTGGTTGGTCCTTTGTTGTCCAGAAGGCTTCAGCATTTGTATGTACTGACTTATAAATGTATACTTGTCCAGCTTCCTTCATACTTACAGAGCTATATAGCTCAAAAAAGTGGTTCTTATAATCTTCGTTCCTCAGATCTGTTTTTATTGTCAGTGCCAAAGGTCAGGTCAAATGGGAAAGACGGCTTTTCAATTTGCTGCTCCTTCTGCATGGAACCTTTCACAGAAAGATTTAAAATTGAGTGAGCTGGTCTCCTTAGAATCCTTTAAAAGGATTTTAACTGACAGGGATGATGCAACATCTGAATGTCGCTGCTTCTCCTGATTATCATGTTAAATAGTCTGACTTTTTTAGATTTTTAAACTGTGATTTTGACTGTATTTTCTGAACTGTTTAACTGTTTTATATGTATGTGTAGCTTTGACTGTGGAAACTGTAACTAACATGTACCTGAACTGCTGCCTGTCTTGGCCAGGACGCTCTTGTAAAAGACTTTTAATCTCAATGAGACTTTTTCTGGTTGAATAAAGGTTAAATAAAAATAAATTTAAAAAATTATGAGACTTTCTGGTTCTTTATTCAGAGAAGAGATTTTAAAGCAGCTTCTGAACAAGTCTCTCCATGAACCAGCAACAAAGAACATCTCCCACGAAACCGGGACTAAACATGAACTAAACCAAGACTACTAAACATGAACTAAACATGAACTAAACCGGGACTAAACCGGGACTAAACCCGGGACTAAACCCGGGACTAAACCCGGGACTAAACCCGGGACTAAACCCGGGACTAAACCCGGGACTAAAACCGGGACTAAAACCGGGACTAAAACCGGGACTAAAACCGGGACTAAAACCGGGACTAAAACCGGGACTAAACATGAACTAAACATGAACTAAACATGAACTAAATCGGGACTAAACCAGGTCAAAACATGTTGAAATCAGTGTTTGAGTTTTGTGCAGTTAAAACCTGGATCATTCTTCCTGAAGATGTGACACAGTCTCGACTTTGACAATGTTTAAATCTAGACTCTGTTCTGTTTAGCTGCCTGTGACTGAAAGAGTTTTATTCTGCCTCTTCTCTTTTAATATTATGATGATTATTTATGTTTTGATTTGTTGTATTGTGATTTTAATGTATTTCTTATTCTGTAAAACACATAGAAAGACTTTGTCGACCAATCGTGCTGTACAAATAAACTTGCCTTGGTCCAACTTCCAACAGTCTTATTACATCAGTTTATACGTCCAGCCAGGATATATTGATTAGGAAAACGATGTCTAATCTAACAATACAAGTATCAGTTTGGTGATTCCCTAATTTAACTATCCACATAATGCGTCTCACCTTTTTATCCATCCCCATCACCCCGAGAAGAGGGAAAACCACAGCGCAGGCAACAGGAGTCAGCTCATTGTCTGCAAAGCTGAGCCACTGCACACGAGGCTCTGCTGTTTTCCCATCTCCACCAACACGTTTGCTCTGAGAAGCCAAGTACCAGGCACACCGCATTGGATCCACTCAGCACCGTGGAGCCCTCACCGGGTCCCAGGACGAGGGCGGGTTTCGAGCGGGCGTTCAGGGAGGCAGGCGGGTCCTCTGTGACAATACGAGGTTTGGCAGATGGACAGAACTCTGCCGCGATGAGGGTGAGGAGACTGCGGAAGTCCTCAGGTGATGGGAAACGTAAAGTGTGGCCATCCCTGAAGAGACAACAGTAAGAATATTTATCGTAGGGGGCTTTTTCTCTTGCAATATTGGGGAAATTTTTGTTATTTTTGTTGCAATACGCCACGATTTGAGCTGTAGGTGTTGAATAAGTCACTTCTATGGCAAATTATTGGTTCATTTGGCTTTATTATTTTCATTCAGCTCATGTTTTTTAATGAAAGTCTATTTAAAATGTTTTATTTAATTGCATCAGTGGCATAAAACAGCTTCAATATTATCGTATCAATAGGTTATGCTTCAGAATTTATTATCGTGACAGGTCTAGTTGGGACTAGAACCATTTTGACAGGGTCTCTCCCATCTATATATAAATGTATTAAAGTAGCAGGTCTTTTTTCATAGGTTTGTCAAGCCTATAAAGAGTAAACAGTAACAATATAATACAGATATACCAGTAGTTTGAGACTCATCTGACTATATCTAACATGATTCTAACTAAGAATGGGACGATAGTGAAATTTAATGCCTCGATTATGAAGACCAGAATGATCGAAAGTCTTCAGAGTGATGTGAAACGTAAAGTGTGGCCATCCCTGAAGAGACAACAGTAGTAACAGGTGTTTATAGTCAGTGGGGACGTTTACATGGCACCAATTATGAGACATACAACAAGATTAATCAGATTCTGTTTTTGGTGCGTGTTTAAAAATGTCATAGTCAAAAACACCTGGTGTCCTGTATAACTACTGTACTGTAAAGACAAAGTGCAAGGAGATTCAATAATAATCACAATCATGTTTAATAATAATATTACTTTTCTAACTGATGCCCCTCCGTCTCGTTAAGAACTGGGTCGGCTAATCAGTGGCACCTGGCTCTATATAAGTGTGTCGGCCACTAACGTTCTTGTCCCCTCTCCTCTCCCCAGGATGTCGACTGGTGACCCGCAGTACCCCACGATGCAGCTTTGAATCTTCGATAACATTTTACAATAACAGAATGTGCAGGTGGCACGTCTGTGAAATAAAACCTGTCTTTTGTGTCAGTCTCTATGTTTGTCCTGAGTCACTAACATTTTTACTTTCATTTTGGTCTTTGCCACTTTAGCTTAGCTTTTTTACATAATATTTTTCGTCAAAACCTGCACAGGTGTAAACAATTAGATGGACACCAGATTACTCACACCAAATGCAGCTGTTCCCATAATATTTCATTAATCTGAGAAGACTGTAACCCAGACAAGCCCCCCCACCCAAAAAAATAAATGATTTTATTTTATTTTTAATTTTTTTAAACTTATTTTACTGTACTAATTACGCCCTCCCTCCGCCCCCCCTTATTTTTATTTATTTTTTTATTTTATTCAATTTGTGTGTTGTCTTATTTATGTATTTACTTTGTATAGATTTTTATTCATTTATTCTTTTTTTAATTTTACTTTACCAATTATGCTGAAAAACTTTAGCTGACACTAAAATTATAACACAATGTAGCTTGAGACTGAACATGGTCCTAACCCAGATGCTGCTTAAACTTGCTGTTTTGTTGTTGAAGGAACAAGCCCAAAACTTAAACTTGTCTGTAGAATATGACCAGTATTACTGAATATTTCAGCTGGTGTGAGGAGGCTGTTTGAGGGGTTATTCCTTTGTAATTGTTTACATGAGCCACAGACTGTAAATGGAGGTTTATAGCATAACTAGTTCCTACCTAACAAGCTGCTTTAACTCTGTGGAGGGCTGATAAACCAGCTTTAGCACCTGTCAAGAGAAGACAAGTCAAACCAGCTACTTAGCCTCAGTAACATCTCAACAAGGCAAGTTTGAATGAGTCCTGCCGAGGAAAGACTCTCAACTTTACTCGTCTTAAACTGCAGGATTTGTTATCATTTTATCAGGGAAATATACTTTATGATAGTCGGAAAGAGCAGCACTTACCTCTGAATGAAAACGAGAGCCGTCAGCTTTAGCAGGACGCCGCACGCTGCCACATGAGCCGCAAAGACCCGCCTCCCCGCGTCTGATGCAACTGAGTACTTCCGGGTTCGAGAGGCACTTCCGCTTTCGCGCAAGAGATGACGCAAAATAACAGTATTTTTTTAAATTTTTTTCAATAAAGTATTTTTTTTTTAGAAATAAATATGTTAAATATTAAATACTCATCATATCATAAGTTATTCTCCTAACTATTTTGATTTTGACTACGCTTTGTGTAAGCTAGTTTACAGTGCTAGCTAGACAGGACAGCTTGGTGTTTTGTTCTTTTTCTATGTATAATGTCATGTTTTCTTTTTTTTTCTTTTCTTTTTTTCTCTTTATATGAAGCAATTTCGTCTGCTAAGGTGGTTTTAAATATGCTATAAATGAACCTGAATTAACTTGCCTAAAACTGTTTTAAATGGGTTTATGACATTACATGACATGACATGATCTTATCTGCTTTTATAGGCCGACCAGCTCTCTGTAAAGCACTTTCTGAACTTATCTGTGAAATGTGCACATAGCCTACTATTTCTACCACAATCACAAACTAGAACCCAGCTTTAGTGAACAGACACAGCACAATATTTCCCGATGGTTTGTTCAGTTCTTTATCCAAATGCAAAAGGCAAAATGAAGAACAGTTTGTAAACAAGAATCTATCAAGACATTCATCGAGGAAGTGTCGTTCCAGAGTCATTTTGATCAGTTCATTTGCTGTCCCAACCTTGCAGCAAAACAAATACAAGTTGGCGTATGCAGCCTGCTTTAAGTTTTAACACTAGGAGCAAATTTGACATGAATCACAGTGTGTTTAGCTAAGCAGGTTGTGTTTATGTCCCTCGTTTGGAGTGAAATCAGGCTGCGTTCACACTTTCACACACACCTACACACACATGTTGGGTTTCCATGTTTCTTAGGCACATTGCATCAACCTAGACATTTATTTCCTGGACACAAATTCTAACCTTAAAAGTTCTATATTACGCAAAATTGTTATAGAATGTTGTTCCCTCCTCAAAAACAGACCTGGAGCTGTGTTTTGTTTCATTCACATGTTTGAGTCACACTTTATTATCAGTCTGTCACATCTCCAAAGATCAAAACGCTCTGCTCCACCTTGTGATGTCATAAAGTGGTAGTTTTCAACCGTTTTAACAGCTCCTTTTACCTTTTGTTCAGTAGAGATCGGCAAGTCGGGGCTGAAATGATCCAAATGATTCTAGAAATGAAGGTGTGTGGAGTTTAAAAAACACAGCGGAGCACTTCCTGTATCACCACACACGATGACATCACAAGGTGGAACAGCACGTTTTCTGTCTGAGAGAAGAACTCCGCGTGTGTGAATGAAACAAAAAACAACTCTGGATACGTTTTTGACAAGGAAACGATACAACAGAAAATAGCGTTAAATACCATGATTACTATTGTCTAAACCAGGGGCGGCCAAACTATTTTTATTGGCCCTCAGTCCTTAAGTTGAACTGGCCCAAATGATCATAATCAGTACTTTTTATGGCAAATTTGAGTATTCCTACCAATATAACCTAAATAATCGCATTGTCATACAGACCTAATATTAATATTTTAAGCCTTATTTAAAGTATAAAGTCAAAACTATGTTAAATGCACCGTCTGAATTATCCACTGTATTGACCACTGGCCCTCCATGTCGAATATTTTTCAAAATATGGCCCTCGGTGAAAAGAGTTTAGGTGCTCCTGGTATAAACTTAACTTAAAATAGTTTAAAGTTGAGGTTATGTCTGAACTTTAAACCATGTTATTGATCTAATAATAAAGGATTTAGGTGATTTTTGTCCCCAAATGAATGTGTGTGCAGATTTTAGTCCCTATGATGTGATAAACTCCACCCACACACGAGCACAAACATGAGCACACACACCCCACGCACAAACACACACACACACACACACACACACACACACACGCTGCTAAACCGGGAATAAACCCAGAGGTCTGTGTGTCCCTCAGTCGTCCAGGTCAGATCCAGAGTAAAACACAAAGTTAAATCGTTGTAGGAGTGAAACGTTTTGTCCAGTGACAGATTTAACTTTGGCTTTTCTGAATAAACCCAGAACTAAAACCAGGACTAGACCAGGATTAACCCGGATAAGAAGATGATCAAGCCATGACCAAAACCAAACCCAGATGAGTGTGAACGCAGCCCAATTCTTCCTTTATGAGACGGTAATTATCTTTGTCACCCTTTGAAAACCGAACACGTCTTTAGTCCGTTTGCTCTGGAAGCACAGCGGGAATGATGTCCAGCGTCTCTTGATTTCTGTCTCGTTCAAAAGTATCTCCGAGTATGGCAAATATAATATCAAACACCCCTTTAAAAACCCTCCATACGACTTTAAAACAATATCCTACCCCATTCCCACTTTTCCATGCTAGTTTTCCAAACCCACTTCCCACAGCGCTGGTCTGGCTCCCCAACTCCCCCACAACCGTCCCCACGTAGTCCCCGCTCTGCTCCACTAACCGACCTCCGAAAAACTTTGTCACCCACCAGGAATTATCTACCATTTCACCAAAGATTCCCAAAGTGTCACCAGCTAACGTTCCAACCCCAGTTATTCCAGCGTAACAGCTACTGAACAGAGCTCCCCCCATGGAGGAAGTGCAGTAGTAAACCCGGGAGAAGCACGCCTCTCCCACGTCGTAAACCAGCCCGAACGCCGAGCCGATCCCGGAAAACACGTCTGAGATCAGAAGGTGGAAGACGGAGTAAGTGTCTCCAGGCAAAGCAGACAGGACTCCCAGATCCTCCCGAAGAACATACGACACCTATAGGAACAAAAAAAAACACATTAGCATAATAAAGTGACAGCACCACCTGCAGGGCAAATACCTCCAGGGAGACACACCCCATTCCACGGGCCGGGAGGGGCGGGACGTGTACCTGCGGGACGTGTACCTGCGGGACGTGTACCTGCGGGACGTGTACCTGCGGGACGTGTACCTGCGCTCACAGTGTTCCTCAGTCTTCACCTGTGTCATGTGATGCATGTTCCAGCATTAACAGAACATATTTAGGTGGAAAACATGACATAACGTCTCATTAAAAAGGAACAGACTGTGATGTTCTGGAGGCTCGTCACATGTTTGATGAGAACTGAACGTTAAATAAAAGCATGTTTGGTCACGGTGAATGTTCCAGAGTCTGTTTTTAAGTCTGTTTCTAAGATTTTAAAAAAAGGTACATACTGAGGTTTTAAGCAAACGTGTCTTATTTAGAGTTTAATAATGCTTCTAGTCTGTTTTCTAGACTAAAAAGTGACGAGGCATTAAGCAAACTTGTCTTTTTTGAAGCGTAATAGTGCTTCTGGTCTGTTTTAATAATAATAATCCTCCTTGTCTATTTTAAGCTAAAAAGTTACAAACTGGGACTTTAAGGAAACTCATCATTTTTTGGAGTACAGTAGTGCTTCCTGTCCATTTCTAAGCTAAAAAGTTACATACTGGGGCTTTAACCAAACTTTTTTGGGGCGTAATGATGCCGTCTTGTATTATTCTTCATGTGTTTGCTGAGGTGGGTAGTGCTCTGTTACTTTTACCCATTTACATTTACTCTAGTACCTTTTTTCCAAATAAACTGTACTTTTGAGAGTAGTTTTTGGTCTGCATACTTTTACTTTTACTCCTATTGCTCCTATACACAGCAGTGCTTCTAGTTTCTCTTTCTGCTCTGAATTAGTCGATAAACTCACAGACTTTACACATGAGCTCATCTTATTTTAAAACGTGGAAGAATCTCAGCACTTCTGCACCAGGATGTGAAGGACGGGGTGAGGCAGGGGCTGAATGTGGGAGATACAGGGTGAGGCAGGGGCTGAATGTGGGAGATACAGGGTGAGGCAGGGGCTGAATGTGGGAGATACAGGGTGAGGCAGGGGCTGAATGTGGGAGATATACAGGGTGAGACAGGGGCTGAATGTGGGAGATACAGGGTGAGGCAGAGACGGATCAGTGGGAGAGTTTGTTACAGGTCTACATGTGTCTAACTCTTTAAGTGTTTATAAGTTTATGTCACAATGCAGATGTGTCGGTAGTTTCGCCCTGATGAAGGCTGAAGTATTGGCATTTTAACTACTTAACGACTAAAACGGGACTAAACCGGGACTACACCGGGACTAAACCGGGACTAAAACGGGACTAAAACGGGACTAAAACGGGACTAAAACGGAACTAAACCGGGACTAGACCGGGACTAGACCAGGACTAGACCAGGACTAGACCAGGACTAAACCGGGACTAAACCAGGACTAAACCAGGACTAAACCAGGACTAAACCAGGTCTAAAACAGGACTAAACCAGGACTAAACCAGGACTAAACCAAGACTAAACCAGGACTAAACCAGGTCTAAAACAGGACTAAACCAGGGTGAAATCAGGACTGAACCAGGACTAAAAATGAACTAAACCAGGACTAAACCGGGACTAAACCAGGTCAAAAACAGGACTAAACCAGGTCTAAACCAGGACTAAACCAGGACTAAACCTGGAACATTTTTCCTGTAGGTGTGACACAGTCTCGAGTGTGACCATGTTTAAATCCAGGCTCTGTTCTGTTCAGCTGCTTGTGACTGAAAGAGTTTTATTCTGCACTTTTCTCTTTTAATGTTCAGTTTATGATGATTATTCATGTTTTGATTCATTGTACTGCGATGTTAATGTCTTGCCTTGTCTTTATCCCTCAGTTTTTTGTTATTTTGTCTTATGTTTTATATGTCGTGCATCACCTGCCCTGGGAGTTCCGTGATCGTCGACACCACCGGACGCAGAGGAGCCTTGAGGACGGACAGAGTGGTGGAGAGGATGTAGAAAAAACGCACTGGTGGAGTTATCGTCTGCCTCCTGCTCCTCCTCCACCCGCTCCAAGGCCAGAGGGGCGTCTGATGGAGTGGACTCAGACTCAGACCTGGACTCAGAGGACGTCACTGCCGATTCTTCCTCATCAGGTGAAATTTGATCTGTTTTTGCAGATTCAGCGACTACAGCTTTTTCTTCAGCAGCGACTTGAGACTCAGTGCTGCCCTCTGCCTGCTCGCTGGTTGATTCTGCGTCAGGAGTTGGATCACTCTGGGCTGTATTCTCGTTAGTTTCTATATCTTCTTCAGTAGCCGCCTCTGAAGCTGCCGCACTCAAAGTCTGGGCTTCACTTTGAGAAATGTCTGCAATAACCCCTCCATTTTGTCCTCCGCAGCCCTCAGAGAACAGTTCCGTCACTCCTAACAGCTCCTCCAGCTCCTTCACAGACACTTGCTTCTGCCCTCCCTCTGTATCTCTGATAAAGGCCACACTGGAGCTCTCTTTTCCCTCCGGAGCGGCGCAGCAGACAGCCGACCACAGCAGCTTCATGTCACACTGCTCTATCCCATCAGTCCCGAGTCGCCCGGCTCCGATCAGGACGTACAGCTCGCCCCCTGAGGTTTGACACTGGGGGGCGATGTTCGTTTGGACTAGAGCAGTGACGGCTGAGTCCCATTCCTGCAGATGGGACACCTCAGGGGACAGCTCCGGCTTGTCACTGTCCCCTGTGAGCAGAGCCGGGACCACCACAGTGACACTTTCATCGTCTTCAATCTGTAACAAAACAGGTCAAGTTTTAGAAGTTTGAAAACACTGGGGAATGATTTGCCATTTCAAAAAAAGCAGATTGTGCACTCTAAATAAACATGCTTAAACATCACAGTCTGGTCCTGATGCACTCAGACTAATCACTCTCTGACAGATAAACAGTTGTCACTTTCATTGAAACTGCACTGAGATGACTTCACACAACATTACTGCAAATATTAAGAGACCTCCAACTTCCTCTGTCAGCTTGTCACAACTTGAATTAATTTGGTTTTGATTTGTCCTTACCACAGGCTCTACTTCTTCTGCTGTGCTAGCTGTCGGCCCGCTGCTCAGATGGAAGGCAGAGTAGACAGGGCTGCCGCAGGTCGGTTGGTACAAAGTGGCGAATGACTGTCCCTCAGGTCTGGAGTGGCACAGCGGCTTTAGGGGCCCGTCGTAGCTGCCCCGGGGTGGGCTCTGTCTGTAGAAGCTGTGGCTGCACCGAGTGAAGCTCGAGGCCTGGACCGGAGACAGGCCTGAGCCGAGCAGAGCCAGCAGCCACAGAACACCTGCATTGACAGCAGCAGGACACATGGTGGAGTGCTCGCGGTGCCCCTCTCTCTCCACACGAGAGCTGGAGGGAGAGGCTTATGAATTATCCAGCACCGTCGGTTATGGATGAAAACGATAAGGTGGAAACACAAAGCAGGCTTCAGTGATATCCTGTTGTCCCTACAAGCTCCTTCCTCTCTGCAGTTCTTCAGGACACAGACTGGATCTCTCTCTGGTGCAGCCAATCTTGCTTACTGCTTCATTTCCCCTCTCTGACAGCCTCACCCCCTCTGTCAGTTCCACCCTCTGCCTCTCCCTGTGGCTGAGGCACTTACCCCTCCCTCTGACTCTCTGTGGTTACACCTACAACTCTCACTGCTTTAGGTACACAGCCCAACCCTACCACCTTCTCGGGCTGACACTTACCTGTAAGTCTGCATTCCTGAACGCTGGGTGCTGCACGGACAATACGCTGTGGTGCGATTTGTGAAATGCAAATTCCTAAAACTGTCAGAGAAGCAGGTTTGGCATGAACTGTTAGCAAAACCACAACAGAACATACAAATGAGAAAGGACATTTTAGAAAGCTCAAAAATAACAAATGACAATGCAGCAGTGCAACAATAACATTTCAAATAAAAACAGTCTTATGCAAATGTATTCAGTTGTAAATCTGATCAAATCTTACAAAAATGCCTGTTGCACCATGATCTTGGCTTTTGAGTTTCTCTCTGAAAAAACTGTATTTGGCAGTGAGTGCTACCTCTGGCATGAAAGACGAGCGACGAGAACGAGGCAGAACAACCTTTTATAATGAAAACAGAAGACAAAACCCTCTGGACGTCTCTGAGGTGGGAGGTAACAGCTACGAGCCCCTTTCAAATCACACCGAACAGTTTCAGGTGTAAAGTGTAGTCTGCAGGTTTGTATCAAAAACACTGACTTTTATATCTCTTTATATCTCAAAACCATTATAATTCATACGATTTTAATATTTATGCATGAGAGGATTTATTTTGATTCAAACATTATTTTCATTTTGAATTAAAAACATATAAACAGATGCATTTTGTAATAAGTAACAACATGTTGAGAATTTCAGCTGTGCACCGTTGATTTATAACTAAAATTCTGTCTAGAAATGTTTTCACATTATGTTAAACAGTTACAAGCAGTTTTTTTTAGCATGTCTGGGGTTATTGCTGCGTGAAAAATAAAATAAATGCATGTATTAATTCCTTAATGAGCCAATGTTTAAAAATGATTTGTGAAATGTCTTTGCAGAGACTGTAGCTCCAGCAGTGTCCACCAGGGGGAGTGTGTCTCTCCTTTAAAAGCAGCAGGAGGCTCAGAACAGTCCGGTTTGTTGGGCCCTTCAGTTTTGTATAAATACCTCACTCATTTGGGATATCTATGACTAGTTCTGCCTCGTCTGCCTCCCCGCGGTCGTCGTCCCCCCTGTCACTGTCTGCGTCACTGTCTCCGTCTTCTTCTGCTCCGTCTCCGCTCAGCATCTGCCGCGGGACCCAGCTGAAGGGGGCGCTGGCAGCGGGCGACGACGCGGGGGCGGAGGAGTAATTAGGAGCCACAACCTGCCAAGAACAAGAAGCTAACATGAGTAAAAATGTGCAAAATCTTCTCACAAATCTACTTTAAAGAGCACTGTGGAACTTTTCTGGCTCGGCTCGCTCTATGGAGATGCCTAAAATGTTTCACAGTGTGGCATTTAACATATCTGCTGCCATGGAGACAAGTAGGTCACCGCACTCGGCCAGTTACAGGTCACATCTGTGGAGAGGAGGCCGAGCTCATAGTGAAAGAAATCCATGTTTTTCAAAGTACGTTTGAGGAATAAAAAAACATGGAACTGAACAAATGCTCAAGACCAAAATACTCACTGCTCACTAATACTCTCTAATACTCACTAGTACTCTCTAATATTCACTAATACTCACTAGTACTCACTTACAAACTCACTTCAGACGATTGTGTTTAGTCTCTGTATTTGAGACGTTTTTGTGATTAACAGATTATCATTTATTTTTTATTTATATTTACTATTTAATGCATTGTTATCATTATTGTTAGTAGTACTAGTAGTAGTAGTAATAGTAATAGTAGTTGAGAAAGTAGTGGAGAAAGTAATAATAGTAGTAGTGGTAACAGTAATAATACGAGTAGTAGTAGTAGAGAGAATTAATAGTAGTAGTAGTAAAGTCGATGATAATAATAGTAGTAGAGAGAATAGTAATAGTACTTGAGAGTTGATAATAATAGTAGTAGTAGTAGTACTAGTAGTAGAGCTCATAATAATAGTAATAGTTGAAAGAGTTAACAGTAGTAGTAGTAGTACTAGTAGTACTTGAGAGTTGATAATAATGGTGGTAGTAGTAGTAGTAGCAGCAGCAGTAGTAGTAGTAGAAGTAGTAGTACTTGAGAGTTGATAATAATGGTAGTAGTAGTAGTAGCAGCAGTAGTAGTAGCAGTAGTAGTACTTGAGAGTTGATAATAATAGTAGTACTTAAAGAGTTAATAGTAGTAGTAGTTGACAGAATTAGTAATAGTAGTACTGGTAGAGAGAGTTAATAATAGCAGTAATAGTAGTAGTATTTGTAGTATTTGTAGTAGTTGTTTCAGTTCTTACCTGTTACCTGCTCTTTTACTTTCCTGATACAATAACAGTTTCCTCTCTGTGGGACTAATTCAAGTTTTCTATGTAACATTATGTTCACAGTGACAAAAAGTACAAGTAAATGTCAAAAATAAATATGTCAAAATTAAACTGTAAATGGTTAAATACGATGTAATGTGAACTAAAACATGTCATTTTAAAATACAAAACTTTAAAATGCAGATGAGGGACCCTCTTCCGCTCTCACCTTTCCAGTGGTTTCCTTCTTGACTTTTGGCGTTTTTGTTTTTCTCTCTTTCTTCACTCGTTCAGACGGAGGAGCCAAATACTCTGGTGGAAATGGCATCTACAACGATTCATGAAGGTCCCAGAGGCCACATGATGACACACGCACGCAAACGCACACAAAAGAACACACAGAAATGTACAAATGTAAAATGAATGACACCAAAGACCTTAAAACAGCAACCAAAAAGTGATCAAAATATGAAGGGATGAAGGTGACACGGACGGTCCAGCTGCAGAACAGTTACAGACTTACAGTGTTGAGGTAGGACCCAGAGCCTGAGGACTGCAGAGGATTCATACTCGACCGTGAGAGCAGCGAAAGGTGAGAGGATGAGGAAGGAAGACACGACCCGGGACTACTTCTGCGTCTGGACACAAGAATCAGTTTAGTCTTAATCCCAATAGTTGCAAAGGAAAAATAAACTGAAGACGTTCGGCTGCTTCTTCAGTTCTGCTCAGATTCCTGCTGGACACTGACTTATATCTGTCTGAAGGAGGAGCTAACGACACTGAAACTTAAAACCTTTTGTCTACAGTTTCTGTTTTCGTCTTTACTCCTACAATGTTTTATCCAGCTGACAGATTTGACTTTTCTTTTGCGATAGATCAGACCTGGACTGAGGGATCACACAGAAATCCCAACAGTTATAAACCTTACACTGAATGAGAGCTGGTCTCTACTATCAGACCCGTCAACAGAAACTCCTCTAATATAATCTAATAGGAAGAGGGTTCAATTCTGGGCCACTAAGATCCTGGGAGAAATAGAAACAGTAGTATTAGTTTAGCAGCTTATATTTGTTCCTCTCTTGATTGTTAATGCTCCTGCAAATAAAATGTTGTTTTGTTTTTTTCATACATTCCAAATCTACTCAAAATCTAAATCTCTGGTTGAGAAAAATATTATTAGTTGTTCAACCCAATGACTTGTGTCAACATGTACACCTGAGAGAGTTCACATTTTGTCCATTTGAATTGATATTTGGTTAGCCTTTTTTTTTTTTAACATTTTCAGCATCAACAAGGAGGTATTATTTTCTTCTGTTTATTTAGTTTGTTCATTTCAGTCTAATTACTCATGATGTTACCATTATTAATTAGTATTTGTGAAAAACATGAGAATTTTCAGTGATTTTGACGTTGACAGACAGACTTGGTTAATTAATTTACAGTTATACATGTTTAGATTATTAGAAACATGATTACTGTAAGTGGTTTTAAACATCATTGTGCTGAGGTTCACTGACACCTCCATTGTTTTTATGATGTAATTTTCAGTTTAATTTCTGAGTAAGTTATTTACGAGGTGCACTTCATGGGTTATGAGCAGGGCATCTGTTGTAAGCCTGTTTTGTTTGTATTTTTTTATTTTTGTGGCTCTAAATAAACATCCCTTTTGAAAAGTGTCTTCTGTGCCTAAAAGTCTGTAACATATATATTCAAGATGTAATTTCAACAGCCAGCTTACTTTTTTTGCAATTTCTCTTTCTCTCTCTCTTATAGGTGCCTCTCCTTCACTGTTTTCTGAAGAAACTGTGGCCTCTGAATCTATAGGGAAAAAACAAGGTGAAGCAGCTCACAAACACAATATTTTATTACTGTGATATAGAAAATAAAATATTATGACAGAACCAAACAGTGTTTACCAGAGGAGTCTTCGTCCACTCGCTCATATTGTAGTAATCTGTCTAACAAGAAACTACAAAACACAACAACATATAATTAACTATTCACTCTTCTGAGACCATTATTTATAGTTAATCTAAAACCTGAGGAAGGTCAGAGGGACCGAAACTACAAATAAAGCTGAACTATGAGTGAGACAGTGTGCAGGAGTCTTCTTAACCTTTCAGTTTATACCTAATCTAGTAATAGTTCATTATTTATCTGTTAAGTATCACCTTTTGTCTCTGGAAACCTTCAGTAGCTTTCTCTCTGTGCTCTTCTTAACTCCTCTTGAAAGCACTCTTGTTCCTGCAGCCCAAATCAAACCAAAACAAACTATTTGTGATTTCAAAACATAAACTATGAGGCTAAAACAGTTAGCATACTTACATAAACAAGAAACTTTAATTTTCGTTTAAGATTCTTATACTTTCTCTTGTAATCCACCTCGACGTCCGCCTGTCCATTCATTTCTGTTAAATATCAGGCAAATACTGATTATGTTCCTTATGGGTTTTACATGACACTCAGACACATTGTTACAGTGAGATGCTAGCTGTTAGCTGTTAGCTTGACTAGCGCGAAGTCACGTTGCAGCTAAAATAAGCAAATAAAATGAAAAACGTGAGTCCGGATAGAGAGAATAAAGCCATTTAACAGACTGCACATTATCAACAAAATAAACAGATAAGTGTAAAAGTGAGTTTGAGGCAGCGGTCACTCACCTCTGGTCTCAGTCTGTCTGTGCGACATGCTTCCTGTTTACATGATGACGTCAGTTTTGTGCGCCGGTCTGGGGGCGGGGCCTGAGCGTCCGTTTTTCTTTTTTCTTTTTTTTTAATTCAAATATAAAATAGTATAAACAATAACACTGCAAGAGGCTTAAGCTTAGAAAAAATAATTAGTTGATACGTATTGTTTCTGTGACCAAAATATGTATAAAGTATATATTTTTTAATCTATATCACTACATTTACACTTTAACAAATGAACAACACTGAAATACTTTTACTCTTTACTATTAAAGTACATTTTTAAACGGGTACTTAAATCATTTTACTTAAGTACATTTTTCTACTACTACTAGACACTTTTCCTTGTGTAACTTTTACTTTTACTTAAGTAACAAAACCACTGTTTTTTGGGGGGGTTTTTTTGGTAATTTTTCCAGATTTATTCTCTCATTAGTTTAGTTTTCTATCCATTGGAACAACACAAAACCACTCTGATGAAATCCAGAGATTACAGTTTAGGAATATTAATGTTGTTTTCTTGCTAAAATAAAACAAACAACCATTTTTAAATGTATTATTTATCCATCCGTTCATTTTTTTTTTCCTCTTAGGTCGCGAGGTCACCAGTCTAAACAGTGACTTCCCTCACCCCAGACACTTCTCCATTCCTTCTTATTATTTATTTAACCTGTATTTTATCAGGCAAAACACAAAGAATAATCTTATTTTCAAATCATCGCTCATTCTGCTGTGTAAATGTGCAGATATGTATTTATTTAATAGTTTCGCAGCTCATTTCTGGTATTTAAATGCACCTTTTTGAGTTTTTATGAAGACTTTCCTGCTATTGTGTAAATTACTACATTAAAAGCTAAATATCTGCATGGTAACACTGGTGCAAACGCCTTATGAAACACCATTTTACCCTCTTTTTTGAAATGAAAGCGCTGAAACGGCTCCATCACCTTTGTACTTGTTCTTGTAGCACTTTCTGAGCCGCTCGTCTTCTCGGCTCAGCACAGATCCCTGCCAGGATTCGAGCGATGAATTATAAATGAGGAGGATCAGTGCGGAGGAGAGTACTGCTTCAGCGAATGCACAAAAAGACCCGTCCCTAAGTGCAGAGATAGAGATCCCAGTGTATCTGAAATGTATAAATAGATAAAAGCGACGGTGGGCTCGGGTTTATGAGGGACACGAGGAGCTGTGCTGGAGATCTGCTGATACAGACTCTGGGGATGTGAGAGACGAGGCAAAATGCTGACTACAGGTTTAGAAATAGTGCTTAATCGTGACATAGGAACCTCAGCGGGACAGACAGTCTCCTCCTTCACTTCACCTACAAGAAAAACACAGCGATTTAACAGTTTGCATCAGGTAAAACAAATATAAACAACACTGTCCTTTTCCGGAGATATTAAAGGTCCGTGAGGTTTAAGTCGTGTTCTAACGCTGTTTCCTCCTCGAAAACAGACCTGGAGTCGTGTTCTGTTTCAGTCAGATGTTTGAGTCACTATTATTTGTCTGTAACGTCCCCAAAGCTCAAAATGCTCTGTTCCACCTTGTGATGTCATCAAGTGGTAGTTTTCAAGTGAACAGCGACTTTCACCTTTAGTTCAGAAGCAGATCGGCAATTCCAGATTCACTGAAATTATGCAAATGACTCTAGAAATGAAGGTGTGTGGAGTTTAAAAACACAGTGGAGCACTTCCTGTATCACCACATGATGACATCACAAGGTGGAACAGAGAGTTTCCGGTTTACATTTGAATATAGACCTAAAGTTAAAGCACACTTTGGTACATTCTTTCTCCATGGAGTTGATACGTCATGCTATCGTCAGGGCCTCAGTGACGTTAGGGCCTCAGTGACGTCAGGGCCTCGGTTTTCGTCAGAGCCTCAGCCTCTCCAGGGCCTCAGTGACATTAGAACCTCAGCCTCTTCAGGGCCTCAGCCTCGTCAGGGTCTCAGTGACGTCAGGGCCTCAGTGACATCAGGGCCTCGGCCTCGTCAGGGCCTCAGTGACGTCAGAGCCTTGGCCTCGTCAGGGCCTCGGCCTCGTCCTCTTCAGGGCCTCAGTGACGTCAGGGCCTCAGTGACGTCAGGGCCTCAGTGACGTTAGAACCTCAGCCTCTTCAGGGCCTCAGTGACGTCAGGGCCTCAGTGACGTCAGGGCCTCGGCCTCGTCAGGGCCTCAGTGACGTCAGGCCTCGGCCTCGTCAGGGCCTCAGTGACGTCAGGGCCTCAGTGACGTCAGGGCCTCGGCCTCGTCAGGGCCTCAGTGACGTCTGGTCTTTGTCTTAATGGGTCTATATTTTCTCAGGTCTGTGGACTCTGGCCTTTCGTCGATAAACTGGCTCCTGTTCATTGTCTGCTGTGATCTATGGCCTTGGCCGTCCATTAGTCTGACTGCAGTACTGCTGTAGTACTACTGCAGTACTCTCCGGTGTTTTCAGGGTAATTCCCCAAACACTTTTGCTCTGTGATTAGGTTTGGGATTACAGGTTTAAAATAGATTCTTCTTTTGACCTGGTTTGTGGTGAATATCTCCACGATTATGAAACAAACACTGGTGTCAGGTTAAATGTGTTTTTAATGTTTTTTATTCAGACATGGAGGACGTCACAGGATTATAATACGGCAAATTTAAAAGCCCAAAACAAAAATGTTTCAGCTTTTAACGTGTGAAGTTTGTAGATTTATTCAAAAAGAATGATCTCACACTCCTGCTGAAAATGATATGGAAATTGTGAAAAATGTTGTGGATGCAGTTTAAGGTCACTTCCCTGGTTCAGTCCTGGTTCAGTCCTGGTTTAGTCCTGGTCTAGTCCCGGTTTAGTCCTGGTCTAGTCCCAGTTTAGTCCTGGTCTAGTTCTGGTTCAGTCCTGGTTTAGTCCTGGTTTAGTCCTGGTTTAGTCCTGGTTTAGTCCTGGTCTAGTCCTGGTCTAGTCCTGGTTTAGTCCTGGTTTAGTCCTGGTTCAGTCCTGGTTTAGTCCTGGTTTAGTCCTGGTTTAGTCCTGGTCTAGTCCTGGTTTAGTCCTGGTTTAGTCCTGGTTTAGTCCTGGTCTAGTCCTGGTTTAGTCCTGGTTTAGTCCTGGTTTAGTCCTGGTCTAGTCGTGGTTTAGTCCTGGTCTAGTCCTGGTCTAGTCCTGGTTTAGTCCCGGTCTAGTCCTGGTCTAGTCCCGGTTTAGTCCCGGTCTAGTCCTGGTCTAGTTCTGTTGAGTGCAGTCCTTCCTCTTTCTTCTCATACACATTTATTATCCTGTGGTGAAAAGCCTTTACTGTGGTTTGTATAATCACAGATCTGACTCGTAACTCGGGGCGACTGTGGTCGTCTCTTTATTGGCTCTGATTTGATCCACAGACACTGATTGGCTAAACACTTAACTTGAAGAACGTAAAAATCAATTTCTCATTTAAATGTGGAGGGACAGAAGGATCCAGACTCAGCAGATCCGAGTGGACAGACTCCCCTCTGACCCTCAGAGTGACCCCTCCCCTTTGACCCTCAGAGTGACCCCTCCCACTGACCCTCAGAGTGACCCTCCCACTGACCCTCAGAGTGACCCCTCCTACTGACGCTCAGAGTGACCCCTCCCCTCTGACCCTCAGAGTGACCCCTCCCCTCTGACCCTCAGAGTGACCCCTCCCACTGACCCTCAGAGTGACCCCTCCTACTGACGCTCAGAGTGACCCCTCCCCTCTGACCCTCAGAGTCAGATAACAGACTCCGCTCCACTCTCTTCATTAGGAGGAGCACTTTAGTGAGCAGAGTGTTCACTAATGCACCAGTGTGTTTGTGAGAACAACCAAATTTAAAGGGAAAATAACAATATTAACTGACTTCACCCCTGGCACAGTCTGACATGTTCATGAGGGGGGAGGATGGAGCGTGAGATTGACAGGCGAGTCGGTGCAGTGTCTGCAGTGATGTCGCTGTATCGATCTGTCGTGGTGAAGAAGAAGCTGAGTCGAAAGGTAAAGCTCTCGATTCTACGTTCTACCCCATGAGCCCTGGGTAATGACCAAAAGGACAAGATCCTGGATACGAGAGGCCAAAATGGGCTTCCTCCGCAGGTTGGCTGGGTGCTCCCTTAGAGACAGGGTGAGGAGCTCAGTCACACGGGAGGCGCTCAGAGTAGAGCCGCTGCTCCTCCTCGTCGAGAGGAGCAGCTGAGGAGGCTCTGTTCAGGATGCCTCCTGGACGCCTCTCTGTGAAGGTGTTCATGTCCCACCGGGAGGAGGCCCCAGGGAAGACCCAGGACACACTAGAGGGACTATGTCTCTGGGCTGGCCTGGGAACACCTCGGGGTCCCACTGGAGGAGCTGGAGGACATGTCTGGGGTGAGGGAAGTCTGAGTCCCTGTTAAGACTGCTGCCCCCGCGACCCGGCCCCGGATAAGAGGGAGAAGATGGATGGAGGTTTTTGCAGAGTGACGCTAAAATTAATTAATATTTAAAGATGAGGCAGTGGACAGGGAGCTGCAGGTGGGTCAGGGGTCAGAGGTCAGGGGGTTAGGGTCGGACAGGGAGCTGCAGGTAGATGTTAAACACGACGCAAATAAAATAAATACTTCACCAGACGACACAAAGAGACATGTTTGTGTCTTAATGCTAATGCTAATGCTAATTTTGAGACATAATAAACATTAAAACAACACAAAACTGAAGTATCTACATATAAAAATAACTGGGTACACTTTATTTTATTAATTTGTGTTTTAATAAGTCGTTTTTATTTTATGTTTTACGATTTTACTAAACATGACACATTGAGCTAACATGTTAGCTTTGAAACACATTGAGCTAGCCACAGAACATACTAGAGGGTTGAAAAGTTTCCATTAGAACAAATTAAACTTTATATCTAATTCACCAAAAACAGAAGAGACAGACGCAGCCACACGAGTCGATGTCGTAAATGTTTATTCCTACAGCAGTTATTTCTATAGATATGAAATGAGGAAAAACATTTCTTTACAAAACATTTGCATTTAGAGTGTAACAAAAAGATCTACAGACTTTAACAGAAGGCCAACAGGACGCACTGTGCAAAACGGTGCCACTGTTCACAACACGACTTTCACTCAGCACCACTCCACAGTGTGAGCGAGGGGCCCCCTAATCCAAACCCAACCTTTGAGATGCTGCTAAGACGTGCATCCAAAGACCGTCTGCTACCCTTCTGTTCAACGGTTTAGCCATAATCATCGTCTTTGTGGTGTAGAATTTAAACACTTTGATTAGTTACACTCAAAAAATGACGTTACGTTTACCTGTCCAGCCAAAAACACACGGCAGGGGAGTCGCTAAAGGGGGGACAAGGGCCATGTTGTCCCGGGCCCCACAATAGGACCCTCTTTCTGTTCATTTATATTCGAGGGGGGCCCATGTGAGGGTTCTTTCCCCGAACCCGCAAAAATGTCAGTGGACGGCCCTGTGGGATGGAGCTGTTTCCTGTTTTCTGTGATTGACAGGTGGATTAACCAATCAGAATCAGAGAAACCCATGGACAGGAGAAAAAACCCACAAAGAAACAGCAAACGAAGCAAACGAAGCACCAAACGCTTAAAAAATCTTTCATATTTGGTTCGGAATGATACGAGAATTTAATTTAAGGCTGGAACATCCCACGTCAGAAGCAGATTCGTCGTGCTCGCTGGTTCGGTTTCAGACTTTTCTAGATTTCAAACAGAATGTAGAAGAGACTGGCTGGTCAGACTCATATACATCATCTTTTCGAATTTTGTTAAACTGATCCAAAGCGTATAGTTTGGGTTTTAAGATTATCTGGAAAAAATCTGCTTTTTTAAAACATTTAACGACCGAATAAGTTAATATGTTTAAGTCTAGGCTCAAAATAATTCTGTTTAGCTGTGTTTGAAAGGGTTTATTCTGCACTTTTCTCCTTTAAGGTTACTTTTATGATGATTATTAATGTTTTTGTTTGCTGTATTGTGAGTTTTATGTCTTTCTTATTCTGTAAAGCTGTTTGAAAGCCCAATTGTGCTCTACAAATAAACTTGCCTTGCCTTATTTCAGGTCAAAGTTCATTTTTTGAGTGTAACAACAGGCCCATCACAGAGCGACATATGAAACTTTAAGGCTCTGCTCTGCTTTAGGATTTCTGTCAGAGCAGAAGCATGAAGAAAGTGTTTTTTTCAAATGTTTTATCGTGACAGGAGTAGTTTAAATGCTCACCACACACGGCCCGAGTGGAGACTCCGTCGTATCTCTGCTGTTCTGAGGACTTCACATAAAGCACCATGAATGAACTGATTATAGACATGCAAATCCTTCTCCAGACTTTCATTTTCTTCCACAGTTCTTAAACTCGCACACACTGGAAAACAACAACCTTAGATAAGATAAAATCGCTTTGAATAAGTCCATTTAGATCTTGACAAGTCGAGGAATAAGAGTCGCCAAAGATTAAATGTCAAATCCTACTTACAATATGAGAAAATATCTTCTATCGGCAAAGTTCTAAGTATAATTCGTTGTGTCAAAGCCTCTCAAAACGCTTCATACTCAGGGGTGAGCCGTTTCAGTTGCCCTGGGGTCGACTGATGGAAGCGTGGCTGCCAATCCGCGCCATCGGCCACCACTAATCCCTGAAACACACTGTATTCACACCAGACGAGTTGGGTCAAGTGTCTTGCCTAAAGATACAACAACAGCACTTGGTCTGACACTCAGGCTGATGGATTAGCGCGGCGACAGAAGCTCAGTTGTGTGTTTCTCGGCCGATCTAAAGGTTGGCGGTTTGAATCCCGCTCTTACAGATAACTGCTGTCGTTGTGTCCTTGGGCAAGACACTTAACCCCATCTCTGTGTGTGTGTGATTGGGTGAGAAGCTCCTTGATGTAAAAGTGTGATATAAAAAGCGTCTGTTTATCATTAGCGCTCTAATCACTTCGCCACTGACGCAACAATTCTGGCAATTTTCACTTATTTAATACCATGTTTTCCAGTGTGATAATTCATTACTTGTAACTTGCACTTGTAACATTCCTTCCTGGATCCATTTTTCAGCAAAAGGGGGTGCAAACTGTAGCCTACCTACCTGGTAAAAGGTGCCAGCGTCCGCTATAGTGACAGACATAGAGCTTTCTAACATTTGAGGCACTAAAACAAAGACATAAATCACCCAAAAACCATCACGATACAACTGCAGACACTGTGTGGGCTTTAGCACATTCACACTCGACACAGTACTTCACATGGCGAGAGGCGTTAAGCAGGCACATGGATACTTGAACCATAGCGTATACAGCTCTGCACAAGCGGCTAACATTAGCATAGGAGACTAACGCACACACGGAGGTCACACGCACTTTGAAACGCACAGGCCCAGTTTAATTACAGCGATGACGATACACGAGCACTCTACAGTCAGGACCAGCGGTGGAGCGAGTACTCGGCGGGGATACTCGAGTAAAAGTACACATACAGAGGTATTGAAGGTATTGCAAAGTATTGAAGTACCTGTTTGAAAATGTCAAGTGTTGTTAATTTAAGTGTAAATGTGATTAAAATGAGATATATTTGGTCAAAAAGTAACAAACTAATCAATACTTTTAACTTTTCTTTTGAGTTTTGTGTATTTATTTCTGTTTTGCTCAAAGCCGAAGCTTAAACTGTTTAACTTTAGTCAGGATGTTTCCACGAACATGGTAAAAATAACCCCTCAAATCATACGAAAAGTACTTTTTACTTTTCAGTCCTAAGTACAGATACTGCTCTCAAATGTACTGCAATAAAAGTAAAAAGTATCCAGTGTAAAATGTACTTAAGTAAAGTACAGATACCTAAAATATTTACGTAAGTACAGTACTTTACTCCACCGCTGGTCAGGACGTGACGCAGGACGCACTATGAGCATGCTGTGACTGCATCAAACAACATGGAAAAATATATAGTCCAGAGATGGGCGATACTTAGGAAATGGGTCAATATTTCATCCTTTTTCTCAAACTTTTGTAATAATAAGCAAATGACTTGAAGTTTTAGAATCACACAGATGTAGACGGACTCCTTTTTTAAGATTACTGTCCAGATTCGTTAGACAACACGTTCATTTACTCATAATAATTATATCGATTTTTGCATCTCCTAAAAAAACGAGGCATCGCCCACCTCCGAACACGAAAACGACTCCTCTGAAGATATGTCCACAAAGTAAGATATGAATTTGTTGCTTTTATAACATTTGGTTCTGAAATGAGCTCATCTTAGTGTGCGATGTATAATTAGCAGTGTAATTACACGTAGGTCAGATACTGTAGTAGATTTTCAATTATAAATACTTTATATACAACCATACTGTATACTCAGCCGTTCAGTCATAAAGGGTTAGACTGGCAAACACATGCACTATTTACATGACTACCAGCGTGTTACACTGTGGACTTTAGCGCCATTTTTAAATCCTCTTTTTCACTCTTTTTCTGGTGACATCAACTTGTTTTTGGGCTGAACCTTCAGTATCTCCCAGAATAAAGTGGAGATAAACCTAACATGTGCAAAATGTGATGAAAACTGTGTTTCTTTTTCAAATAATCAGCCTTTCCATGATTCCCGTCTGTCTTTGTTATTTAGTGGTCTGTGTGTTGGTTTTTTGAGTTTACAGGTGTGTTACTCACATGTGGACGTCTGGGGACAGACACATGTGTCTCATGGCTTGTTCTGTCCATTACCTCTGAATAGTACAGGCCTTTCATGGACCAAAGCATGTCTGATTCAGTGGTCATGAGGAACATGAGGTAGAAAAATGCCTTCATTTCTGTATCTGTTGACATCTTCTACATGTTACAAGCCAAACGTTTAGATTAAATCTGTGTATTACGCAGTAGTAATAGTACTGTTAGTATAGTTTCTATAAACCATGGGGTGAGACTGTGTGAGTTGCATCATTAGAGCAAAGTGCTGTATGGCTTGTGATGTCTAGATGAAAAAAATGCCATTATCTTTGTTTAATCCACAAACTACGATAATAATTAGTATGTTATGGTCAATACGCCCAGTCAAAAATTTAGCAAAATTGTGTAAACTGCTAGCTATGTTATCATATTAGAAAATGTTAATTTGAAACATTTTAATCGTAAACGCTGCAAAAAATTAGTTTGCAGTTTGGCAGTTAATCTCTGAAGATAACATGATGATTTAGTTGTGGTATTAACAATTAGTTAATTCAAAAAGTTCCCAATGTCATGTGGAACAGTTACATAATCATGACTCCTATCTACGGTAAGTACTACAATGCAACAGCGATAAGTGGTAGTCCTCACCCCAGGCTCAGGTCTCCTCTTTGCTCCCGGGGTTCGATTGTCTACAGTGAAGCTATGAAGAAAAAATAAAGTGTTTTGTTGCTGCAGTTTTTAGATGCTTGTGGTGGTAGCAGACTCAGCGGGGACTGGAGCATCTTTGCTGGAATCAACTTCCACCGCGGCACCGCTAGATTTAAGCTCCACCTCCGGAGTTTTGGGGCGACCGTTTTCGCCGTTCCCCCCCCGATGACGTCGGCGTGATCCGGGCTCGCTTTGTGGTCTATCTCGGCCGTCCCGTTGGTGATCGGCTCGGGGTGGTCGGTTTGGATTTTTCGGGAGTCGGGGCCAGGGTGGTCTTCTTTTCCGGGGTGGGAGAGGGAGATTTCGCGGCAGGACTTGATTTTGGATCGATCGGACTCAGGCTGGCTTTGGGTTCAGGGCTTGGAGCAGGACTTAGCTTCACTTCAGGGGATTTCGGTGGTTCGAGTTTAGCTTCCACAGGCGGTTCGGGGGCTCTTTTAGGCTGCGGACTGGTTTTAGTTTCAGGTGCGGGGGTGCGGGGGCAGGAGGTTTGATTTCAGCCGTGGAGGGAGCACTGGGTGGGGGGGCTTTAGCGGTAGCAGCGGATGCCGCAGATGGCTTGGGTTCAGTGATGCTGGCAGCTTCGGAGTCGGGGAGCTGATCGGCGGCGTCGGTGTCTGTGTCCAGGGGCAGAGCGGTGTTAAAGCCCACCCCAGAGTCGCTGGTCTCCAGGTTACCCACGCCCACCACTCTTTGGACGACACCTCCAGACCCTGTCGAAGAGAGACAAGAACAAAATAAAAGAGGCGAAAAGAGTCATAGGACATCGTCAAGGTGAACAACCTCGAGAGATGGGAGACATTGGTATTGTTGTTTTGGAGATATACAAAATTTGAAATATCGAGTGCAGTGGCTCCTTTTCAAATCAAGTACCACTAAAGATTCAGTTTCTACAGATTCTACAAGATTCTGCAAGACTCTACAAGATTCTACAAGACTCTACAAGATTCTATAAGACTCTAGAAGATTTTGTAAGACTCTACAAGATTCTACAAGACTCGACAAGATTCTACAAGATTCTACAAGACTCTACAAGATTCTACAAGACTCTACAAGATTCTACAAGACTCTACAAGATTTTACAAGACTCTACAAGATTCTATAAGACTCTGTTAGACTCTGCACTTGTCCTGAGTCCAGTCTGTCCTTGTGTCTCTGTGCTGTCTTCTCCCTCTCTTCTATGTCTATGCCTGGAGCTGGGCGGAGACTCTGGCACCACCTCCTCACACCTGCGCCTCATTAATCAAGGCTTCACCTGGGGAGTGTTAAGAGGCTGAGGATTCCTACACTCGCCGTTGGATCATCAGTGTATCCTCGTGGTGTTCGCTTGTCTAGTTTTTTGTACTATGTTCTTCGTACTCAGTTGGGCTTTCTTTTTTTTGCCAGATTTTGCTCCTTGGACTATCTGTGCACCACAACCTCTGATCCAGCTCACCTCGTCCTTTGCCAGAACACCCTCCGCCGACCCAGCCCTGCACCACTCGCTCCGATAACCACCTTTCACATCTTGTATTGTAAATAAACTCTGATGAACTGTTTTTCCGAGTCTGCATCTTTGGTCCCTCTGGACGTTACGACAGCACTAGAATCTACTAGACTCTGCCTTGAATTTAGCTGAACGCTGCTTTTAACCCGACTATATCACTGTAACCGACAATAAAAATCTACAGAACGATCCCTGAGCGTCTGCGCCAACAGAACAGAAACCGACAACTACCAGATCTAACCAATTTATAACAAGACTATTCCAGGTCTAAAAGAATGGACAAAAAGTGGACAAAATGAACTCAAAATTAGACAAACCCACAAACTGAACAGCTGTCCAAGAACCACATCAGGAGGTTGTGTAAATATACCACAGTTTGAGAAACACTGGCTGGTGTAATTGTCCAAACAAGAGAATAAAGTGATACCTCTGCTCTTTTCTGGTCAATGATGTGGTCCATTCACGTACTGGGCGATATCTGAACCTCAACCAAGACATTTCATCGATGGATCCTCAGTTTGATGATTTTTTTTGCATATTTGTGAAGCCCTTCAAGGTAACTGCTTTTGTATAATTGGGCAATACAAAATAAATTACACTGAAAGCTGAATTATAACGTTGTGTTTTTTATTGCAAAAGAACATTTTAAATCTATCAACAGGACAAAATGTTGTAGACGTGATCACGCAGATGTCTCCTCAAGAATTACGTCCAAACCAGTGCATTTTTTATATTTGATATTTTAAACAAAAGTAAATAAAATAATAAACCGGGGACTCACCTTGATGTCAACTTCGGTGCTTTGTGATTTCTCGGTGTTGTCTGCCTGAGAATGTTTGGACTCTTCGCTCATTTTGGTGATGTTTTTAACAACCTAAAAACCAAAATACAGAAAAAGTTATATTTTTATTTAGTACCAGCTTAAATATACCGGGAGTATTCTGTAGGGGAGGGACGTGATCCAATTTCCACAAGACGAGACGCAACGAGACACGAGATTGAGTCAACGAGAACGAAACAAGACGAGATTTTAACGAAATGTCACAGATTATGTTTGGTTTCAATAGTTTTCATGTTTTACTTTGCCTTATTTCTATACTTCATACCTTGTGGTACGAGACCTTGAGGTACAAGACCTTGAGGTACGAGACCTTGAGGTACGAGACCTTACGGTACGATACCTTGCGGTACGAGACCTTGCGGTACGAGACCTTGCGGGACGAGACCTTGAGGTACGAGACCTTGAGGTACGAGACCTTACGGTACAATACCTTGCGGTACGAGACCTTGCGGTACGAGACCTTGAGGTACGAGACCTTGCGGTACGAGACCTTGCGGCACGAGACCTTGCGGCACGAGACCTTGCGGCACGAGACCTTGCGGCACGAGACCTTGAGGTACGAGACCTTGCGGTACGAGACCTTGCGGCACGAGACCTTGCGGCACGAGACCTTGCGGTACGAGACCTTGAGGTACGAGACCTTGCGGTACGAGACCTTGCGGTACGAATCCTTGAGGTACGAGACCTTGAGGCACAAGACCTTACAGTATAAGAGATTGAGATTGAGAGATTGAGTCAACGAGAACGAAACAAGACGAGATTTTAACGAAATGTCACAGATTATGTTTGGTTTCAATAGTTTTCATGTTTTACTTTGCCTTATTTCTATACTTCATACCTTGTGGTACGAGACCTTGAGGTACAAGACCTTGAGGTACGAGACCTTGAGGTACTGTGATAGTGTCTGGTGGGGCGGGCCAACACGCACGACTCAGAAGGCAGTTTAACAGTGTTTATTCACAAAGTGGCAAGTATATATATACAAGGTGCAATGCAATTGAGTCTCTTTCTCTGTGGTGAGTATATATACAGTGCAGGAGGCAGAGTCTCTCTCTCTCTTGGGTCGGGGAACGAGACGACGAGCAGGGAGTGGTGAGTAGAACAGGATCCAGTGCACGTAGACAGACAAGTGAAGCACAGTACGATACCAGGTGAGGAGCAGGGTCGGGATGAGGCGAAGACAGGCTGACGGGCGGAACCGGAGGCAGGAGTGTTTGGTACACGGACGTTCTGGCACCGGGTAGCACTCTCCAGCCCTCTTTATCCCCCACGGCAGGTGATGGTAATTAGCCTGATGAGAGGCAGGTGCGCATGGGAGTGGCTGGAGGCTCCGCCCAGCTCCGGAGTCAGCAGGTGCAGGAGGGGGAGGAGACACAGGAACAGGCAGGAATGACAGATCATGACAGTACCCCCCCCTAAGGGACGGCTTCCAGACGTCCCAAGGAGCCTGATCAACTCGGGAGGGTGGAGGGGGGGCTGGAGGAGGGATAAAAGTCCTGGGGACAGGATCTGAAGGTCTAAACAATTCGGGGGGGTGGAGGGGGCAGGAGGAGGGACAAGAGTCCAGGGAACAGGGTCCAAGGTCAGAGCAGGATGAGGGGCAGGACGAGGAGCAGGGCGAGGAGCGGGGCGAGGAGCAAAAGAGTCGAGGCAGTCCCTGGACGGAGGGCTGTGTCCAGCGGAGCTGCAAGGGTCCTCGACTTCCAAACGAAGGGTCCCCACGACACAGGAAGGTGGGGTGACTGGTTCTGGAGAGGTGGTAGCCCCTCCCTTTGGCCGAACCGGGCAGAGACGGCGATAAAATGCCCCTGTTGGCCGCAGTAGAGGCATTCCCCCGCTTGGCGGCGGCGGCGTAGACGTTCCTCGGCCTTCAGGCGTGTACGTCCCAGCTGCCTAGGCTCCTCTGCTTCCAAACGAAGGGTCCCCACGACACAGGAAGGTGGGGTGACTGGTTCTGGAGAGGTTGTAGCCCGTCCCTTTGGCCGAACCGGGCAGACGGCGATAAAATGCCCCTGTCTGCCACAGTAGAGGCATTCCCCCGCTTGGCGGCGGCGCTGTAGACGTTCCTCGGCCACCAGGCGTACACTTCCCAGCTGCATGGGCTCCTCGACTGGCCACGCGGAGGGGCGCACCTCGGTCCGGGTCGATGAAGGACGTCCCTCTCGCTGGTAGCTCTGCCGACAAATCATCAATCCGGTTGACTAGCGAGATCAGGGAATCCAAGTCAGGAGGCGGCGAGGAGGAGCGCATCTCGTGCCCGGCCGGGGAGTCTCGTCTCTCTCTCCGGTGCGTCTGGAGTCTATTGTCTATGCGGTTGGCCAGAGTAATCAGAGAGTTCAGGTCCAGCGGTTCATCCCGGGAAACTAGTTCGTCCCTCAGTTGATTGTTAAGCCCCCGCACGAACACGGCCCGCAAGGCGCTGTCAGTCCAGTCGAGTTCCGCAGCGTTAGTCCAAAAATCAATGGTGTAATCGGCCACAGAACGGGATCCCTGGGTCAGGCTGAGCAGGCGCGGGATGCGGCGTCCCGCCCGATAGTGCGGGTGGTCGAACACCAGTTTAAAAAGCAGTCACAAAGTCAGTATAATCCACTGATTCGAGTGCCACGTTGGCGAAGCGCGCGCCTCGGCCCACTGGAGCGCCTTGCCCCGGAGCAAACCACAGACATAGCGGATCTTGGCGGCGTCGGACGCAAAGCGGGCGGGGCACTGTCGAAACATAGAGGTGCACTGAAATAAAAATCCACGGCAGAGGCTGGGCTCTCCAGTATAGGGGTCCGGGTCCGTGCCCATTGGCTCCGGGGGGCACGGCTGAGGCGCGGTCCCGACAGCGGCAGCTACAGGGGTGGCGGGCGAGGCGTCGGGCGAGGTGGCGGGCAAGGCGGCGAGCAGCGCGGCCACTTGATTAGTGAGTTGGTTCACCTGCTGAGTGAGAGTCTGGTTGCACTCCAACAGATCCTGGATTGACTGTTCGTGCTGACCGATAATTGATCCGTGGTGTGAGAGGACCTGGAGCAGAGCCGGGTCTGCCCCTGAGTCGGCTTGGTCCATGTAGGCCAGAACGTACTGTGATAGTGTCTGGTGGGGCGGGCCAACACGCACGACTCAGAAGGCAGTTTAACAGTGTTTATTCACAAAGTGGCAAGTATATATATACAAGGTGCAATGCAATTGAGTCTCTTTCTCTGTGGTGAGTATATATACAGTGCAGGAGGGCAGAGTCTCTCTCTCTTGGGTCGGGGAACGAGACGACGAGCAGGGAGTGGTGAGTAGAACAGGATCCAGTGCACGTAGACAGACAAGTGAAGCACAGTACGATACCAGGTGAGGAGCAGGGTCGGGATGAGGCGAAGACAGGCTGACGGGCGGAACCGGAGGCAGGAGTGTTTGGTACACGGACGTTCTGGCACCGGGTAGCACTCTCCAGCCCTCTTTATCCCCCACGGCAGGTGATGGTAATTAGCCTGATGAGAGGCAGGTGCGCATGGGAGTGGCTGGAGGCTCCGCCCAGCTCCGGAGTCAGCAGGTGCAGGAGGGGGGAGGAGACACAGGAACAGGCAGGAATGACAGATCATGACAGGTACGAGACCTTACGGTACGATACCTTGCGGTACGAGACCTTGCGGTACGAGACCTTGCGGGACGAGACCTTGAGGTACGAGACCTTGAGGTACGAGACCTTACGGTACAATACCTTGCGGTACGAGACCTTGCGGTACGAGACCTTGCGGTACGAGACCTTGAGGTACGAGACCTTGCGGTACGAGACCTTGCGGCACGAGACCTTGCGGCACGAGACCTTGCGGCACGAGACCTTGCGGTACGAGACCTTGAGGTACGAGACCTTGCGGTACGAGACCTTGCGGCACGAGACCTTGCGGCACGAGACCTTGCGGTACGAGACCTTGAGGTACGAGACCTTGCGGTACGAGACCTTGCGGTACGAATCCTTGAGGTACGAGACCTTGAGGTACAAGACCTTACAGTATAAGATTTTGTGGCACGAGACCTTGCGGCACGAGACCTTGTGGTACGAGACCTTGCAGTACGAGGCCTTGAGGTATGAGACCTTGTCCCTTCCTTAGTATTCTGTGTTCAGTACTTAACCTGCATTAAACCAGGCACTTGTGAGTTTTCTGACCTGTCTGAAGGCCTCCCCCTCGTCCTCTTTGGCGAGTTTCTCCAGAGCGGCGTTCCTCTTCGCCCTCTTCCTCACTTTGAACAGACAGGACACGAGACAGGCCAGAAGAAGGAACACCACGAACCCAAGCAGAGCGATGATGGCGACGTACAGCTTCTCTAATTTGAAGGCTGCATATGGAAAAGAGAAGAGCGAGGGAGAGTGGAGGAGTGAATAATTTAGTGGGACTTGAATGGTCAATGAATTTCCAGCGAAAACACAACATGGGCTGAGACTCAAAGAGGCATAAGGGACAGTCCAGGAACTTTAGAGGAGAAGCAAACCATAATTAACACTTGGAACTCATGTATTTTGACGTTAATGCGGCAGAAAAGCACAACTAAACATTTTCATTTCCCTCTCATTTAATTTATCCGAGTGACATTTTATATAAAGCAGAGTTCAAAAGGAGCAGAAAACAACTAGATGTGTATTATTTAAGAATAGCATAAAACCTTGATTGTCTGGGTGAAACGGAAAAGTATTATATGTGGTGTACCCCAGGGATCAGTACTGGGCCCATAAATCTTTACGTAAAATGTCCAAAAGTGATTCTTTCTGTCCTCTACCCTGTGCCTCCAATGAAACTCTGACTTTTCTTGACTTGTACTTAAACATATTTCTTTTACAAAGAGCAAATTATACATGCAATGCCAACTTTTATTTTCATTTATAATGGTCAGAGAATTTGAACATTTAACCAGCTTTTGAGCAGAATTCTGGAGGATTCATGGAAATTCAAGGGATTTAAAATTAGGACTTGTGCCAGAGCAATAAACAACAATACATCGAAGTCCTCAAAATGGCGTCTAAAGCAGGAAAGTGTGGAAATGTAACAAAAATCCACGAATAGGCACCTCAAATTTTCATAATTCTATGCAAAGGACTTTTGGACTTGCATAGGACTTTTGGATTTAAATTATTCCATTTTTTTTGTATCTTTTGCTAGTAACATAAGCTCAACATAGAGATTTGTTTTTCCCATAAATGTCACTAAAACCTTCAGATCCTCAGACCTGTGCTGCTCTTCTACTGTGTGTTCCTCTTACGTTTCAGCTCCAGATGAACAGTCGTCGCGGTGAATCCCAGGATGTCAGTGACTTTAAATTCTCCAGCGTCTGAGGCTCTGATCTGGTCCAAATAAAACACATTTCCATCCAACGAGAGGCGGCCCTGAAACCCCAGCTCCTCCAGAGCCTAAAAGACGTTCAACAGTCAGTTTATAATAGACGTTTTAATAAATGTGATATTTTCAATTCTATATTAATATAAAAAAGAACAGGTTTATATGATTAATATTAAACGTCTGTGGACTCATATGAAATTATTAAGTCTGAACTACACTTGCCTTGTTAAAGATTGTGAGCTTTAGAGAACAGACCTGGAATGTTTTGTTTCATTCACATGTTTAACACACAAACCTGCAGATTTGAGTTCTTGTCTCAAACTGAAAACGCTCTGTTCCACCTTGTGATGTCATCATTTGCATGTACCATTTTGCTTCTGTTCTTTAACTGTGCGGTGCAATACTGGAATTTCCCCACTGTGGGACTAATAAATCTTATCTCATCTTATCTAATCTTATCTTATCATGCATCTCCAGGTCTGTTTTTGATGAGATAACAACATTACAACATGGCTTAAATCTCACAAAAGTCAATTTTATGTTTAATCAGTTTAGTTTTGACATATGGACCAAACGGGGATGGTTCATGTGGTGAATGTCGTTTAAATTTCACCAGGGATGCATCAATATGAAATGAGTGTAAAAGTAATGTCAGATGAAACCCAGCACTTTAAGGATTATCATAATCATTTGCAAAATAATAAATAAAAATACATTAAAAAATATTAATAATAATTTAAAAAAATGTACAAACTAAACTAAAAAAAACAACAAGAAAATATATATACAGTTGTCCATCACTATATTGCGGTTCACCTTTCATGGTTTTGATGTTTCAGGGTTTTTTTGCGCCATTTTGCTGCTTTTTTACAATGTATGAATGTGCATTGTGTTCTGCGTTCTGATTGGCTGAGGGACTGTAGACTATTGTGTTCTGCGTTCTGATTGGCTGAGGGACTGCAGACCATTGTGTTCTGCGTTGTGATTGGCTGAGGGACTGTAGACTATTGTGTTCTGCGTTCTGATTGGCTGAGGGACTGTAGACCATTGTGTTCTGCGTCCTGATTGGCTGAGGGACTGTAGACTATTGTGTTCTGCGTCCTGATTGGCTGAGGGACTGTAGACCATTGAGAAAAAGTGTATAAAGTGTGTGGTGAGGGGTTTTACAGACAAGAAACATAGAGAATAATGTAAAAAATAAAGCTGATACTTCACAGATTTCACCTGTTGCGGGTTATTTTTAGAACGTGAGCCTCGCAATAAACCATTCGATTTTCATTTTGTCACAATGTCAAATCACAGTTCAATTATTCCCTCTTTCACGGACACAAAAAACAGTGTGAGTTTCCTTACGTCAGTGAACTCTCCCCTGTCCAGCAGGAGGTGCTGTCTGCGGGGGGCGGGGTCGGAGCTGCGGGTGTAATTCACCTGAACCAGAGAACTGTTCAGGATCAGGTTTATCTTCATCCTCTTCCCCTGAGGCAGCTCCAGGAAGTGCAGGTGCTCTGAGACACAAAACACAAAACGTAACAGCACCAAACATCATCTAAAATGCAAAGACCCTGTAAAACTAACAGCTCCTCTTTAAAAGCCATTAGTGTCGAGAGAACGAGTGTAATCACCACCAAAAGACCAAACGAACGCATCCTAATGGAGTCTCAGCGCAGGGTAACCACTAAAGGTCCCAGATTATCACGATGAGAAAACTATTATTTGTCCCACTAAAGAGAAATGTCAGTGTTGCAACGCCACAGTACAAGAAAAGAGTCGATATTTAAAAGTCCAACATTGTGCAGAATGGACTCGTGTGAGATTTAAGTCGTGTTATAACGTCCTCAAAAACAGACCTGGAGTTGTGTTTTGCTTCATTCACACTTTATTTTTAGTCTGTAACATCTCCAAAGCTCAAAATGCTCTGTTCCACCTTGTGATGTCATCAAGTGGTACTTTTCAGTGACTTTTACCTTTAGTTCAGTTGAGATGAGAGAAGTGGCAACTCCAGAGCCTGAAATGATCCAAATGATTCTAGAAATGAAGGTGTGTGGAGTTTAAAAACACAGCGGAGCACTTCCTGTATTGCCACATGATGACATCACAAGGTGGAACCGAGCGTTTTCAGTTTGAGAGAAGAACTCAGGTGTGTTTGTGTTAAACATGTGAGAATGAAACAAAAAAACACAACTCCAGGTCTGTTTGTGACGAGGAAACGGCATAGTACGAGCTCTTTAAGTTACATTTTGAGTGTCGTCTTATTTTTTTATTTTTTTTTTTTCATTTTAAATATTTTCCCGTGGTCCAAACTTCCTCACTTTCTTAACAACAATACAGGATCTCTTTTGACTCGGCCTGTCATGATAATCACTGTCGACGTCTTTATACAAAAGCTGGGACAGTATTTTTTGGGGGCAGTATTTATCGTGTTACTTTTTCTTTGCACTACTGGGATTTTTGTTATTTTTCGTCTATATGATCAGATTTAATCCATAAAAGTTTGAATTAATAATGTCTATGACTAATTACAGACTCAAACTAATGACTAAAGTGTTTCATTGTGTTGTTTATTTGATTTTTAACAATATTGTAGATTTATAGTCGTTTTTGTGGTTTAAATCTTCTTGGATTGTTACGTCAGTGGCATAAATTAGCTTCAATATCATCATGTATCGTCTGTATTTACTTCAGCGATATATCAAACTTCAAATACATCATCGCGACGACCTTTGACACGTCTGGTCTGATCACTCACCTCGGACGTTGAGGCACAGCTTGGTCTTGACTTCTCCTTTGGCTCCTCTGATGGTGTAGCTCCCCTCGTCTGCTCCGGTCACCGTCCTGAGCGTGAGCATCTTCTCCCCGACGACGATCCGGTCCTGGTATCCCTCTCGAGGAGTCCCTGAGGCGGCCAGTAACACGAGGGCCGGTCTGAGGGGCGGAGACACACGTTTTACTTCAGATTTTTTGAATGTAGGTCAGGAAAAGAAACAACAAGAAACGTATTTGGGCCTGGAGCTTAGCGTTTGTAAAAAAGTCGTCTCTGAGAACATGTGAGCTGCACAGAGTCGAATTATCATGTGACTCAAAGATGATTATAGATATTAACGTTCAAATGTAGATTTTAAAGGTCCCATATTACGCAAAATTAACTTTTGTGAGCGTTAATCCATGTTCTAACACTGTTCCCTCCTCAAAAACAGACCTGGAGTTGTGTTTTGTTTCATTCTCACATGTTTGAGTAACACTTTATTATTCGTCTGTAACACCTACAAAGCTCAAAATGCTCTGTTCCACCTTGTGATGTCATCAAGTGGTAGTTTTCAGGTTAACAGAGCTACTTTTACCCTTTAGTTCAGTAGAGATAAGTGGCAATTCAAGAGCTGAAATCATCCAAATGATTCTAGAAATGGAGATGTGTGGAGTTTAAAAACACAGTGGAGCACTTCCTGTGTTGCCACCTGATGACATCACAAGGTGGAACAGAGAAGAACTCAGCCTAAATCTGCAGGTTTGTGTGTTAAACATGTGTGAATGAATCAAAACACAGCTCCAGGTCTGAGTATAAGGGTCACTCAAAAAAAAAAAAAAAAATGCGGAGTGCTACAAGAATAAAAAAAAGCAGCAGAGTAAACAAGAATAACATTAAAGTTGTTGTAATTTTACGAGAGAAAAAAAATCACAATTTTAGGAGAATAAAGTTGTAATTTTATAAGAATAAAGTCTTAGGCAACGTAAAGGAAAGAATTATTTCCGGATTTAGGGGCAAAAACAATTTGCCACCACGACCGGAGAGCAAGAGAATGGCCCGTTATTTTATTTTTTTTAGTCTGTCTCCAAAGCTCAAAATATCTGTTCCACCTTGTGATGTCATCAAGTGGTAGTTTTCAACTTAACAGTGACTTTTACCTTTAGTTCAGTCGAGATAAGTGGCAATTCCAGGGCTGAAATCATCCAAATGATTCTAGAAATGATGTGGAGGTGTGTGGAGTTTAAAAAAAACAACACAGCGGAGCACTTCCTGTATTACCACTTGATGACATCACAAGGTGGAACAGAGTGTTTTCAGTTTGAGCGAAGAACTCAGCCTCAATCTGCAGGTTCGTTTGTGTTAAACATGTGAGAATGAAACAAAAAAACACACACCAGGTCTGTTTGTGACGAGGAAACATTAGAACAGATCAGAAAACAGCGTGACACCGGCTCTTTAAATAATCTAATCTGTGGTTATTGTTGCAGAGATGAATCGTGTGCGTGTTCTTGTCTTCTGGGACTCACTTGGACGTCTGCGTGGCCTCCACAGAGATGGGCCTGTACTCCAGAGTGAGGGTGGGAGCAGGAGGAGGAGGCGGCAGGTCCAGAGGAATATGGTAATTGTCTCCGTACTTAACCGTCTGCTCGTTTGAACAGTCTGAAGAACAACAGGAAGTGAACAGGGTTAATGACAGACGACCTCTGACCCCCAGCGACACCCCCGGGGAAAGAGACGACAGAAGAAGAAACGTTAAGAAGTCTGAACGGCGTGAAGGTGAACGCAAATGTCTCCAAATGTCTCGATTCTGATAAAGATTTGAGCTGAATCAGTGTTTTCTTTGTATATTTTTCTGTTAAAAATAAACCTTCAGCCTTTTCAGAAGGTCTCAAACAATAATAAAAAATACTTTTTCAGTCCTGTTCAAAATGTACTGCAGTAGAAAGTACAGATACTGCTCTCAAATGTACTGAGGTAAAAGTAAAAGTATCCACTGTGAAACTTACTGAGGTAAAGTACAGATACCCAACATTTATACTTAAGCACTTTATTATCTTTACTTTATTAACTTCAACCGCTGCTGTTCATGTACTTGTACTTTTACTAACAGATGGATACACAGCAGTAGTAGAGGTAGCAGTAGCAGTAATAGTCGTAGTAGCAGTAGTATCAGCAGTAGTATCAGCAGTAGCAGAAGTAGTAGCAGTAGTAGCAGTAGTAGTAGTAGCAGTAGCAGTAGTAGCAGTAGCAGTAGTAGCAGTAGCAGTAGCAGTAGTAGCAGTAGTAGTAGTAGCAGTAGTATCAGCAGTAGTAGCAGTAGTAGCAGTAGTAGTAGCAGTAGTAGCAGTAGCAGTAGCAGCAGTAGTAGCAGTAGTAGCAGTAGCAGTAGCAGTAATAGCAGTAGCAGTAGCAGTAGCAGCAGTAGCAGTAGCAGTAGCAGCAGTAGTAGCAGTAGCAGTAATAGCAGTAATAGCAGTAGCAGTAATAGCAGTAGCAGTAATAGCAGTAGCAGTAATAGCAGTAGTAGCAGTAGCAGTAGTATCAGTAGTATCAGCGTGGTTCTGCAGTCCCGGGAGCTTCATGCACATCTCTGCAGCATCAGCTCTAATGTGCATCTGTCTAATCGCTGCATCAGACTCACTGCTGAGAGACGCCTTTGTACTCGACGCTTTCTGGGACCTAACCTGTGATTGTGGCACAAAAAACACTCTGCGTCTCTGCGTCTGCCTCTGACACTGTGGACGTGCTTCTGCTGCCTGATAAAAGCAGAACTGGTTCATTTTAAACTGTTTGTCCAAGGTTTTTCCCACAGACTGTGTAAAGAAGTGGAATAAATGAGTGTGAGGTCAGCAGGGAGCGGGCGCTTAGCAACGCTGTCAATCAAACCTGTTGCTAACGCTAACAGGAGCGACGTCGGGGAAAGAAGGACCTGATGTGTCTGTTATTAATGTTCATATGTTGATTTACAGACACAAAAGTGAAATAAAAACCCCAGGATCATGTAGAGGGTTAAAACGAACATTTAAGACCAAAATGACGAGTCTGACAGCAGCAGGTGCAGCCCATGATCACTTCCTGTTTAGAACTTAGCAGCTAGCAGGTTAGCAATGTCCATTAATATAAACAGTCTATGTGTGAATACATAATTATTGGCTTATCTGATTTTTCTTTTGACCATGTAAAGTCCCGAGTGTCTCACCTCTCACGATCAGAGTGATGCGTTTGACGTTGTCTGGGTTCGCCGGGTCTTTCACCGTGTACACTCCTTCGTCGGCCTCCGTCACGGCCTCGATGATCAGGTGACTTAAGCGGCTGTTGAGCTGCGCCCTCTCGCTCACAGATTTGCCTCCGCGCATCAGAGGCTCGTCCGAGGTTTGGGAGTGCGGCGCCGTCCTGTTTCGGAACGTCACCTCCACATTCAGAGAGCGCAGCAGAATGTGGAAGTCGTCCCCATAGAACAGAGTCTCGGTGTCCTCAGACGCTGCGGGAAAAGGACGTATAGCGTTAGCGTGCTAGCATAGATTCAGTTTCAAGGTTTTTGGGAAAATAGAAAAATTGTGATTGATTGGAGATAGCAAAATGTCAAATGAGTTTAGAAGCAATTTTTTAATATTTTTACTAAATGCAGCGAGAAAAAAGGGGAAAAGTCTAAAATGGATTTATTAAACTGAAAACCCACCTCTCCTCCCTGGCATTTAAATCAGACCCATTCTGCAAAATGGACTTTTCAGAGATTTTAACCACATTATTCTTGTTTACACTCAACATTTACTTACACAAAGTTGTATTTGATTCGTGCAAGTTTGAATAATCTTTAATCGCTTATTTTCAAGACGCCATTTTGTCAAACAACCCATGATTTCACCTCCACCTGCCCAATGTGCCACGCCCACTGTGATGTACACCCCCACTGTGACACTCCCACTGTGACACTCCCACTGTGACACTCCCACTGTGACACGCCCACTGTGACACTCCCACTGTGACACTCCCACTGTGACACTCCCACTGTGACCGCCACTGTGACACGCCCACTGTGACACGCCCACTGTGACACGCCCACTGTGATGTACACCCCCACTGTGACACGCCCACTGTGACACGCCCACCACTGTGACACGCCCACTGTGACACGCCCACTGTGATGTACACCCCCACTGTGACACGCCCACTGTGACACGCCCACTGTGACACGCCCACTGTGACACGCCCACTGTGATGTACACCCCCACTGTGACACGCCCACTGTGACACACCCACTGTGATGTACACCCCCACTGTGACACGCCCACTATGATGTACACGCCCATTGTGACACTCCCACTGTGACACGCCCACTGTGACATGCCCACTGTGATGTACACCCCCACTGTGACACGCCCACTATGATGTACACGCCCATTGTGACACTCCCACTGTGACACGCCCACTGTGACATGCCCACTGTGACATACACTCCCACTGTGACACGCCCACTGTGACACGCCCACTGTGACACGCCCACTGTGATGTACACGCCCACTGTGACACTCCCACTGTGACACGCCCACTGTGACACGCCCACTGTGACACGCCCACTGTGACTCTTCCTTCTCCAGTTTTATTCTTCTTTCTCGGTGATACTCGTAGGATTTAGCAGCGTCGCAGCGTCATTTTGGTATAAATGAACAAAAAACCACAGTGATTTTAGACGAATAAATGATTTCAGACGTCTAATTTAAAACAGAATGAAGTGTAGATTATAATTATAGAGCAGACACCAGCACAATGTGTCTTGGTGTTTTATCTGTGGATTGGTTTGTCTGAAGCACTTTGGTTCTTTGTATTTGTAAGAATTTCACTACATATTACACAGTGTGGTCATGTGACAAGCCTAAACGAGAACTAAAATTACTGTGAATTGTTATTGTTAAACTCATGGGGCCAATAAAATCCAATTGCCAAAGTTGTAAAACCATTTCTGAAAATTAATACTGAACTTTTTCACTAAGAGAGACACACACACACACACATACACACACACACACACACACACAGTACTCACAGTGTGAAGGGACGGACAGAGCTGCAAAAACAAAACACAGACATCGTTTTAGTGCACAGGTTGTTATTTTTTACATTTAAATATTTAAAAAAAGGAGTTGACGTCACCTGTTGAAAGGAGAAGGCTGATCAGAATCCCACAGACGGACCTCATCCTGGAGCCGCTTCAGACTGAAACACAAACGCAGGAAACGGATCAATGCGAAACTCAAAACTCGACGTCCTTTTACGACTCGGCCGTTTGGGGAAGTGGAATCCATTTAAAGTTATGTCCTGCACTTGTTTTTAAAGCCGCACTATGTAACTTTTCACTTCGGCGGTAACATCTGCCACCTGCTCGTTGTCTCGTCTCCCGCTCGGTCTGTAATGTTCCGCAGTACGGCATTAGACATATGCATCTCCGCTGAGACGAGCAGACATTTAGCACCTGCTCGTCTCCGTGGAAACGTTACTGCTTGGTCTGTAATGTTTCGCAGTATGGCATTAAAGTTATGTATCCCCATGGAGACAAACAACTGACTAGGGCAAGTTATGAGTCAGATCTGTGGAGGTGTCGCCGTAAAAAACAGATTTAATAAGTGCAAGATGGATAAAGCTAATGCCATACTGCGGAACATTTTAGGAAACTACTCCACAAAGTTACACAATGCACCTTTTTACTTTGTTGGTAGAGGACCTGTCACCTACTCATCACCATGGAAACGTTACCGCTTAGAGTGTTCCACAGTACGGCATTAAACTTATCTATCCCCATGGAGACAATCAACTGACTAGGGCAAGTTATGAGTCAGATCTGTGGAGGTGTCGCTGTAAAAAAACAGATTTAATTTTAATAAAGTGCAGTATTGGTAACTTTAATGCCATACTGTGGAACATTTCAGGTAACTACTCCACAAAGACAAGTGAGGCCTCGACCAGAAAAGTTAAGCAATGCACCTTTTTACTTTAGCAGTGGAGAACCTGTCACCCACTCGTCTCCATGGAAACGTTATTCCTTAGAATGTTCCACAGTATGACATTAAATTTATCTATCTCCATGGAGACAAGCGAGTGACTAGGCCAAGTTATCGTTCAAGTTCTCCGTGGAGGTGTAACATTTCTTTAAATACGTCTGTTTTTACGGCGACACCTCCACAGATCTGACTGATAACTTGGCCTAGTCTCTCGCTTGTCTCCATGGAGATAGATAGTTTAATGCTGTACTGTGGAACATTATTACAGGGCAGCTACTCCACGAAGACAAGCGAAGCCTCCACCAGAAAAGTTAAACAATGCACCTTTTTACTTTAGTGGTGGAGGACAAGTCACCTACTCGTCACCAAGGAAACGTTACTGCTTAGAATGTTCCACAGTACGGCATTAAATTTATCTATCTCCATGGAGACAATCAAGAGACTAGGCCAAGTTATCAGTTAGATCTTTGGAGTCAAGTTATCGTTGAAGTTCTCCGTGGAGGTGTAACATTTCTTTAAATACGTCTGTTTTTACAGCGACACCTCCACAGATCTGACTGATAACTTGGCCTAGTCTCTCGCTTGTCTCCATGGAGATAGATAGTTTAATGCCGTACTGTGGAACATTATTACAGGGCAGCTACTCCACGAAGACAAGCGAAGCCTCCACCAGAAAAGTTACACAATGCACCTCTTTACTTTAGTGATGGAGGGCCTGTCACCTACTTGTCTCCATGGAAACGCTATTCCTTAGATGTTTAATACCGTGCTGTGGAACATTCTATCTCCATGGAGACAAAAAAAAGTGACTAGCCCAAGTTATCAGTCAGATCTGCGGAGGTGTAGCTGTAAAAATCGATGTAATTAGTTTAACACCATACTGTGGAACATTCCAGGTCACTACGCCACAAAATCAAGCGAACCCTCCACCAGAAAAGTTACACAATGCGTCTTTAAACTGCGCCTTGATGATCCTGGACTAAATACCCTCCCTGTCTTATGTTTTCTGCGTCTCGTGTGCGGGTTGTTACGACACTTTTGCGGAGGCCATGTTGGAATGTGATGAAAGGATGAGTCATAAAGCTAAATATATAAGATGTAAAGTGATATTCGTTTATGGTCGGTTGCATCATCGTTCCCTCGCTCCCTGAAGGATGAGCGCAGTCGGCCTTTTGTGCGACACATTTACACACTGGCTCAGGACTCGCAGCAGATGTCTCCTGACGACGAGCTCCTTCTTATTTTTAGGACTGCTGTTTATGACACTTGGACCCGATATTTACACGTTTCGCAGCTTGTGAGACAGAAATATGAAACATTACTCGAACGTTGTGAAGTCCTGGATGTGTCCGACGCCTTTAACGATGTTCAAAGACATTTACGTCGCATCATTAGTTTCCCGCTGTGTGAAAAGCTATTTCTGTAGCCACGGCTGCCCTTGGGCTGAGTGGCAAAGACAAGGCTGCACATGTGAACCAACAGCGTCTTCGACAACCACCATCATCACCGTAACGCTTTATATGTCTGATTTTATGAAACGAGATGAGGGAAGTGCCTTGCCCAACGACACAGCAGCAGTAAGGGCATTTTGGTTAAAGATAAGGCTGCAACTACAACATTTTTACCCTTTTTTATTTAGAATTTGAGTTTAATAATGGTCTTTTGGCGTGCATTTTAGAGTCTGTACAATCCAGTTAATAAATAAGCTGATAAATAGTCAGATTTTATACAGAGTTTTTCCATGTTCAAGTTGCTCAAAGCACTTTACATCAAGAAACACATACACCAGCGACACCGGGATTCAAACCTCCAACCTTCAAGACAATCGCTGCACCACTAAAGCCAATGTGCTCATGATTTAACGCTAATCTGTTACGGCGTTTGGCCTGTAGCTCCTCCCACAGCCGTAAGTGTTCTTCCTGCTGTGATCCTTGTGTCTGTGCAGCCTTTGAACTGACAGACCTCTCCTGTGATTGGCCCGTTGCTCATAAGCTGGCACCTGATTGGCTCCTGGGACCTCTGTGTTGATTGGTGCGACGCCCTAAAGACTGGCCACACCTAGGACTTCACCTGCAGCTGCCACACCTTAAAAAGGCCCCGCCCCCTGCCGCACCTGGCTGCTGGGTTCTGTCAGTGAACAGCTTGGCACTTTAGTTCTGTGTCTTTGTGAGATTGTTGTAACTTTAACTTTGTAAATTGAGACAGTCGTGGACCATCGGCTCCTTCTGGGACTGGTTTGTTTTGTGTTATTGTAATTTCTGCATCTGTTTGAAGGGATGAGCTAAACTGAAACGAAAAACAGCTTTTGTCTCCAGTTTCAGCCTTAACGAACCTCTTCACCCTGTAGTGCTGCTTTACTACAATTGTGTAATAATTCAAATTTAGTCAGAATCACAGAAGCTTGTCACGAATTTTCATATTTCTTCCCAAATTTCAACTAGTAAAAGTAGGAACGTGCTTTGGAAATGGGCGGTATTCGTAAAATAAGTTGATTTAATCCATTCAAGCTTATAAAAAATAAACTCAAAATATAAATAAGTCTTGTTGAAGTGAGTTTTTTAAAGGTTTTACGCTGTTTTCTGATCCGTTCTTATGTTGTTTCCTCGTCACAAACAGAGCTGGAGATGTGTTTTGTTTCTGCAGATTTAGGCTGAGTTCTTCTCTCAAACTGAAAACACCGTTCCACCTTGTGATGTCATCATGTGGTAATACAGGAAGTGCTTCACTGTGTTTTTAAACTCCACACACCTTCATTTCTAGGATCAATTTCGATTATTTCAGACCTGGAAAAATCACCAATCTCTCTTGAAATATTTGTTTTGCGGCTGAGGATAAAGTTGTAGATCGGTGAGAGATTATGTCTCAGGCCTTCGTCCCAGTTTAAGGAAGGATTGTCTTTCCTAAAAAAAATATTCTCTTTAACTCTCCTCTCAAACCGTTTCTTTTCTCTGGCTCAGATCTGAACCTCACTCTCTTCAAAGTCGTGGTTAGTGTGTTTGAGATGGAGATGAACAGCAGACTGGTGTCCTGAGCTGCTCTTGTGACGATGTTAGTACGTTCTCTGTCAAGTGTAGAGCGCCCTCGTGTGGCGAAGATGTGAAATTATATATTTGAATAATTTCACATATAAGTCGCCCTCCTGGACAAACTATGAAAACGGCCAAACTATGCCATTTATAGTCCAGAAAATTGCAGTCAGATTAGTACTAGAAAAAGACAGCGGGGGCGAGATCGGTTAAGTGTCTTGCCCAAGGACACAACAATAGTATTCATCTGTGGGAGTTGGATTTTTTTTTTTTTTTAGTTGAGAACAGCGACTATCTTCTCAAAAAACAATTAAAGTCATTTTTTTCACCACAGTTTTATAAAGCGGTGCCATTCTTCAGATTATTTAGACGTTAGGTTTGGTTCTCGTCCTGGTTTAGTTCTGGGTTCGAGCGCCGAGCCGAGCGGAGGGGTAAAGGTCCGGGCACAGAGAGGGCACGGACTTCACAGGCAGCACATCAGAGACACAAACACCGCTCCTAAAGCCCAGGGGGAGGACGCACACCTGCAGAGAACAGCCCCGCTCTGCTGCATCAGCCTCGAGTCAAGGTCGTTCAGAAGAGACTCCACCACCGCCGCACAAAACCCACAAATGTCTCCACAAGATTCATCACAATCAAACCGAAATCTGAATTTAAATTTGAATAGACGCAATCAGCAGATCACAAAAGCTGCAAGAGTTTGAAATAACAATAATAACTTCCTCCACAAACAAAATATCCCGTGTTTTTCTGCATAAATACATTTGTAGTAGTTTAGTTTAGTTCTGAAATGTGATTTTTGTTGAACTGAATTGTGTAATAATTAAAATTTAATCAGAATCACAGAAGCTTGTCATTAATTTTAATATTTTTTTCCCAAATTTCAACTAGTAAAAGTAGGAATGTGCTTTGGAAATGGGCGGTATTTGTACAATAAGTTGAAAATTTAAAAAAAACTAAACTAAAATATCTTTTTGAAGTGAGTTTTTTAAAGGTTTTACGCTGTTTTCTGATCTGCTCTAATGTTGTTTCCTCATCACAAACAGACCTGGGGTTGTGTTTTTTTTTCTGCAAATTTAGGCTGAGTTCTTCTCTCAAACTGAAAACACCCTGTTCCACCTTGTGATGTCATCATGTGGTAATACAGGAAGTGCTCTACTGTGTTTTTAAACTCCACACACTTTCATTTCTAGAATCATTTGGATGATTTCAGCCCTGGAAAAGTTGCCAATCTTTCTTGAACTAAAGGTAAAAGGAGCTGTTAATGTGAAAACTACCACTTCATGACATCACAAGGTGGAACAGAGCATTTTGAGGTTTGGAGATGTTACAGACGAATAATAAAATGTGACTCAAACATGTGAATGAAACAAAACACAACTCCAGGTCTGTTTTTGACGAGGGAACAGCTTTAGAACATGGGTAAAGCTCGAAAAAAGGGGAAAAAACTGATCACACTTCAGATTCTATAAAGACAAACACAAAACTCTCAGTCCTCCAGCTCAGTTTCTTCAGTCAGGTTTGTCAAAAGTATCGAAAATTAGATACTAATCGATACTAAAACTCATATCGAAACTAGATACTCATTGTTCGCAGGTATCGATGCTAAAAAGTCACATTCTCAGGACAGAAATGTTTCCTTGATGTAAAGCGCTTTGAGTGACTGGAAAAAACTATGATCATGGTATCGGAATCAGAACTGAGCATCACATCCAATTCAAAATCCAGTTGGAAATTGTAGTATCGTGACCACAGACTGAGTGAGCGTGATGTCGCCCACAGCGTTTTCCAAATGAAGCTCATCGAGGCTAGAGCAGATATAGGGGACGATTTGAGTATCATAGCAACCAAAGAGCCAATCAGGAGCGAGACTGTTGAAGGTAACGCCCCTTCCTGCCCGCACCACTGGTTTAGCACTGCTCATCACTTCTTCTACAGGAGAAACAAGTTATATTTTCTTAAAGTTATTCAATACTAGCTACAATTGGAAAGAAATCACCTTGAACTTGATATTTTCCCGTTGATATTCAAAGGGAAAGATTAATTCCTTAGTTCATTCAGTCTAAACAGAAGGGCGGCGACGACGACACCTCCACTCTTCTTCTAGCAAATCAAAAATAAAACAGTAATTAATTTAGTGTCCATTTTACACCTTTAGCTCATTAGCTTCGTCAGTCAAAGTGTGTAATCGTCGAATTAAGACACGGCCACTGAAGCAGGAAGTGCGCCCATGCTCACTTCCTGTTTGGAACGTGGCTGCTAGCAAATTAGCGACGTCCATTTACATAAACAGTCTAAGATCGTGACGGCACTAATAGAAGTACAAAGCATGCTGGGAAAACCTGCTCCCATCGATTCAAAGGGTGACTCAAGTTCACGTAACCAACGGCAACGACCCTCCGCAGACACACGCCCCACGAACCGGCGTTTCTTTTTCCCTCAGTATTTAGTTTCACTTTGTTGATTCACTTTCAGTATCACACAATCTAATCAGGCTGAATGTCTTTAAGTCGTCTCAGACTCTGCAAATGTGATTATGTGTCACTGCTCGTTCTTTCTTATGGGAAATAAAGGAAGCGTTCCATTGGCTTTAGTGGAAAAGTCTCGAGCACAACACACTCCTAATGGAAAACAAGTGTTTACAATGAGTCACGAGTGTGTTCATCAGGCTTTAACGCTGCACTCTGGAACATTACGGGCAAAGCAATAACGAGACGAGTTACACTAAGTTACGCAACTTTTTGAGGTAGAGCGTCTGTAGGCTGTCGGCTTGTTGCTTGGTTTTGGGGTCAGTATTTATCGTGTGGACTTTTTCTTTGCACAATTGAGATTTTTTTTGTTATTTTTTTTTGTCTCTAAGATCAGATTTAATCCATAAAAGTTTGAATTAATAATGTTTATGACTCACTGCAGGTGCAAACTCATGACTTAAGTGTTTCATTCTGCTGTTTGTTTCTTGCAGCTCATGATTTTTGACAATATCATAGATTTAAAATAGTTTTTGTGGTTTAAATCTGCTTTTCCAAATGTGTTACTTGCTTCTCTGTGGAGCTGTTATTGCCTTCTTCTGTAATGTTTCACAATATGGCATTAAATTTATGTCTCAATTGCGAAGGGTAAAATGGTAAATCGTTTTTTTCCAACCTTCAAGTCTGTCAAACTGTTTTACATCAAGGAACCACTCACATATTCACACACCAGAGCACACAGACACGGGGGCAAAGGGGGTGTAAGTGTCTTGCCTCAAGGACACAACAACAGTATTCATCTGTGGAGCTGGAATTGCACCGACAACCTGAGAGTCAGTGGATGTGACCGCTCAAGCAATCATGATTATGTAGGGGATTCAAACCGCCAACCTTCAGATCAGTAGCTCACTCCACCAACTGAGCTACTGTGTCAAGCCACCAGGTCACGTTACAAGTCAGATCTGTGGAGAGGTGACCCCGCCCACATTAAGAGCACATGATTTTTAAGATATTTACAGAGGGAGTTTTAAACTTAATCAACCTTTTTGAGATTTCTACCATATTATAACCATAGACCATGTTTATATAAATGGACATTGCTAACCTGCTAGCCGCCACAATCCAAACAGGAAGTGATCATGTCGCACTTCCTGCTCCGTCACACTCACTTAGTCACTTCTTTACACAGTCTGTGGTTATAGCGTTGTCAAAAACATAAAAATAAAAGCAAACATGGTCAAGTAAATATGTTGTGTTTAGCAATTAATATCACACAGAAATAAAACACTCCCTCTTTAACATTTACAAACACCTGTATTTGAATAAATGCAAAAAATAGATAAATTCCAGGCAAAGCAATAACATCTCCATGAAGACGCCTCACAAAAATGTCACGCAGTGCACCTTTAAGTACTGCGCATCGTACTAAATCCGGTTTCCTCGCTAATAACAGAGCAGCTGGAGTTGGCCGTGTCAGTTTTGTTTACACGGGGATAACATGAACGAGGCTGAGATCTTTACACTGCTGCTGCTGCTAATGACTTATAATTAAGATCTCACATTAGCTTGAGAGTGCTAGACACGAGACTGTGCTGCGCGCCCGTCACCACACTGCAGACACGAGGAGACACGAGGAGACACGAGGAGACACGAGGAGACACGAGGAGACACGTGGAGACACACGAGGAGACACGAGGAGACACGAGGAGACACGAGGAGACACGAGGAGACACGAGGAGACACGAGGAGACACGAGGAGACACGAGGAGACACGAGGAGACACGAGGAGACACGAGGAGACACGAGGAGACACGAGGAGACACGAGGAGACGAGGAGACACGAGGAGACACGAGGAGACGAGGAGACACGAGGAGACACGAGGAGAGACGAGAGACACGAGGAGACACGAGGAGACACGAGGAGACACGAGACACGAGAGACACGAGGAGACACACACGAGGGAGACACGAGGAGACACGAGGAGACACGAGGAGACACGAGGAGACACGAGGAGACACGAGAAGACACGAGGAGACACGAGGAGGAGACAGGAGACGAGACGAGGAGACACGAGGAGACACGAGGAGACACGAGACGACACGAGGAGACACGAGGAGACACGAGGAGACACGAGGAGACACGAGGAGACACGAGGAGACACGAGGAGACACGAGGAGACACGAGGAGACACGAGACACGAGGAGACACGAGGAGACACGAGGAGACACGAGGAGACACGAGGAGACACGAGAGACACGAGACACGAGAGACACGAGGAGACACGAGGAGACACGAGGAGACACGAGGAGACACGAGGAGACACGAGGAGACACGAGGAGACACGAGGAGACACGAGGAGACACGAGGAGACACGAGGAGACACGAGGAGACACGAGGAGACACGAGGAGACACGAGACACGAGGAGACACGAGGAGACACGAGGAGACACGAGAGACACGAGGAGACACGAGGAGACACGAGGAGACACGAGGAGACACGAGGAGACACGAGGATACACGAGAGACACGAGAGGAGACACGAGGAGACACGAGGAGACACGAGGAGACACGAGGAGACACGAGGAGACACGAGGAGACACGAGGAGACACGAGACACGAGGAGACACGAGGAGACACGAGGAGAGACACGAGGACGAGGAGACACGAGACAGACAGGAGACACGAGGAGACACGAGGAGACACGAGGAGACACGAGGAGACACGAGGAGACACGAGGAGACACGAGGACGAGAGGAGACACGAGAGACACGAGGAGACACGAGGAGACACGAGGAGACACGAGGAGACACGAGGAGGAGACACGAGGAGACACGAGAGACACGACAGACACGAGGAGACACGAGGAGACACGAGGAGACACGAGGAGACACGAGGAGACACGAGGAGACACGAGGAGACACGAGGAGACACGAGGAGACACGAGGAGACACGAGGAGACACGAGGAGACACGAGAGACACGAGGAGACACGAGGAGACACGAGGAGACACGAGAGGAGACACGAGGAGACACGAGGAGACACGAGAGGAGACACGAGGAGACACGAGGAGACACGAGGAGACACGAGAAGACACGAGGAGACACGAGAGAGACACGAGGAGACACGAGGAGACACGAGGAGACACGAGGAGACACGAGGAGGAGAGACACGAGGAGACACGAGGAGACATGAGGAGACACGAGGAGACACGAGGAGACACGAGGAGACACGAGGACACGAGGAGACACGAGGAGACACGAGGAGACACGAGGAGACACGAGGAGACACGAGGAGAGACACGAGGAGACACGAGGAGACACGAGGAGACACGAGGAGACACGAGGAGACACACGAGGAGACACGAGAGACACGAGAGACACGAGGAGACACGAGGAGAGACACGAGGAGACACGAGGAGACACGAGAAGAGACACGAGGAGACACGAGGAGACACGAGGAGACACGAGGAGACACGAGGAGACACGAGGAGACACGAGACACAGACACACGAGAACACACGAGGAGACACGAGGAGACACGACACGGAGACACACAGGAGACACGAGAGACACGAGGAGACACGAGGAGACACGAGGAGACACGAGAAGACACGAGGAGACACGAGGAGACACGAGGAGACACGAGAGACACGAGAAGACACGAGCAGACACGAGGAGAGACACGAGGAGACACGAGGAGACACGAGGAGACACGAGAGACACGAGAAGACACGAGAGAGACACGAGGAGACACACGAGGAGACACACGAGAGACACGAGAAGACACGAGACACGACACGAGACACGAGGAGACACGAGCAGACACAAGGAGGCATGAGCAGACACAAGGAGAGCATGAGGAGACACGAAAAGACACGAGGAGACATGAGGAGGCATGAGCAGACACGAGAAGACACGAGAAGACATGAGAAGGACACACGAGGAGACACGAGGAGACACGAGCAGACACGAGAAGACACAAGGAGACATGAGCAGACACGAGAAGACACAGAAGCAGACACGAGGAGACATGAGGAGACACAGGAGACACGGAGGAGACACGAGCAGACACGAGAAGACACGAGGAGACAGAGGAGACACGAGGAGACACGAGGAGACACGAGAAGACACGAGGACACATGAGAAGACACGAGAAGACACGAGAAGACAAAAGAGACACGAGGAGACACGAGGAGACACGAGGAGACACGAGGAGACACGAGGAGACACGAGGAGACACGAGGAGACACGAGAAGACACGAGGAGACACGAGGAGACACGAGGAGACACGAGGAGACACGAGGAGACACGACACGAGAAGACACGAGGAGACACGAGGAGACACGAGGAGACACGAGGAGACACGAGGAGACAAGAGGAGACACAAGGAGACACGAGGAGACACGAGGAGACACGAGGAGACACGAGGAGACACGAGGAGACACGAGGAGACACGAGACAGGACACGAGGAGACACGAGGAGATACGAGGAGACACGAGAAGACACGAGAAGACACGAGCAGACACGAGGAGACACGAGGAGACACAAGGAGACACGAGGAGACACGAGACAGAGGACGAGGAGAGACACGAGGAGACACGAGGAGACACAGACAGACACACGAGGAGACACGAGGACACGAGAGACGAGAGAGACACACACTAGGAGACACGAGGAGAGACACGGAGACACGAGGAGAGACACGAGGAGACACACGAGGAGAGACAGGAGACACGAGACACGAGGAGACATGAGAGACACGAGGAGACACGAGGAGACACGAGGAGACACGAGGAGACACGAGGAGACACGAGGAGACACGAGAAGACACGAGGAGACACGAGGAGACACGAGAGACACGAGGAGACACGAGGAGACACGAGGAGACACGAGAAGACACGAGAAGACACGAGGAGACACGAGGAGACACGAGGAGACACGAGGAGACACGAGGAGACACGAGGAGACACGAGGAGACACGAGGAGACACGAGGAGACACGAGGAGACACGAGCAGACACGAGGAGACACACGAGAAGACACGAGGGAGACACGAGAAGACACGAGGAGACACGAGGAGACACGAGACACGAGACACGAGAGACACGAGAGACACGAGGAGACACGAGGAGACACGAGAAGACACGAGAGACAGACACGAGGAGACACGAGGAGACACGAGGAGACACGAGGAGACAGAGAGAGACACACGAGGAGACACGAGGAGACACGAGGAGACACGAGGAGACACGAGGAGACACGAGACACGAGGAGACGAGGAGGAGACACGAGGAGACACGAGGAGACACGAGAGAGACACGAGGAGACACAGAGACACGAGGAGACGAGGAGACACGAGGAGACACGAGACACGAGGAGACACGAGGAGACACGACGAGACACGACACGACACGAGGAGACACGAGGAGACACGAGGAGACACGAGGAGACACGAGAGACACGAGGAGACACGAGGAGACACGAGGAGACACGAGAGACACGAGCAGACACGAGGAGACACACGAGACAGACACAGAGGAGACACGAGGAGACACGAGAGACACGAGGAGACACGAGGAGACACGAGGAGACACGAGAGAGACAGACACGAGAGACACGAGGAGACACGAGGAGACACGAGGAGACACGAGAAGACACGACACGAGGAGACACACGAGGAGACACGAGGAGACACGAGGAGACACGAGACATGAGGAGACACGAGGAGACACGAGGAGACACGAGGAGACACGAGGAGACACGAGGAGACACGAGGAGACACGAGGAGACACGAGGAGACACGAGAGAGACACGAGGAGACACGAGGAGACACGAGGAGACACGAGGAGAGGAGACACGAGGAGACACGAGACACGAGAAGACACGAGGAGACACGAGGAGACACGAGGAGACACGAGGAGACACACGAGAAGACACGAGGAGAGACACGAGGAGACACGAGAGACACGAGACACGAGGAGACACGAGGAGACACGAGGAGACACGAGGAGACACGAGGAGACACGAGGAGACACGAGGAGACACGAGGAGACACGAGGAGACACGAGAAGACACGAGAAGACACGAGCAGACACAAGGAGGCATGAGCAGACACAAGGAGGCATGAGGAGATACGAAAAGACACGAGGAGACATGAGGAGGCATGAGCAGACACGAGAAGACACGAGAAGACATGAGAAGACACAAGGAGACACGAGGAGACATGAGCAGACACGAGAAGACACAAGGAGACATGAGCAGACACGAGAAGACAAAAGCAGACACGAGGAGACATGAGGAGACACAAGGAGACACGAGCAGACACGAGAAGACACGAGAAGACATGAGGAGACACGAGGAGACACGAGAAGACACGAGGAGACATGAGCAGACACGAGAAGACACGAGAAGACAAAAGCAGACACGAGGAGACATGACATGAGACATGAGAGACACGAGGAGACACGAGCAGACACGAGGAGACACGAGAAGACACGAGGAGACACAAGGAGACACGAGGAGACACAAGGAGACACGAGACACGAGGAGACACGAGGAGACACGAGAAGACACGAGGAGACATGAGCAGACACGAGAAGACACGAGAAGACAAAAGCAGACACGAGGAGACATGAGGAGACATGAGCAGACACGAGGAGACACGAGCAGACACGAGGAGACACGAGAAGAGACACGAGGAGACACGATGAGACACGAGGAGGCATGAGCAGACACGAGAAGACACGAGAAGACACAAGGAGACAAGAGGAGACACGAGGAGACACGAGGAGACACGAGGAGACACGAGGAGACACGAGAAGACACGAGGAGACACGAGAAGACACGAGGAGACACGAGGAGACACGAGGAGACACGAGCAGACACGAGGAGACACGAGCAGACACGAGGAGACACGAGGAGACACGAGCAGACACGAGGAGACACGAGGAGACACGAGCAGACACGAACAGACACGAGGAGACACGAGAAGACACGAGAAGACACGAGCAGACACGAGGAGACACGAGCAGACACGAGGAGACACGAGCAGACACGAGCAGACACGAGGAGACACGAGAAGACACGAGAAGACACGAGGAGACACGAGGAGACACGAGCAGACACGAGGAGACACGAGGAGACACAAGGAGACACGAGCACATACAAGCCGACATGAGTCGACACAAGCAGACATGAGCAAAAACACTCACACCCACACACACCAACTGAAACAACACATCTGGAGGCAATGACATGTGCTACACCGAAGTGCACTGCCTGGACAAAAAAAAAAGTCGCCACCAAAAAAAAAGGCCACACACTCTAATATTTGGTTGTTCTTTAGCTTTGATTACGGCACATTCACTGTGGCATTGTTTCGATTTCGCTTCTGCAACGTCACAGATTTATTTCCATCCAGTGTTGCATTAGTTTTTCTTGCAGATGTTGCATTGATGATGGTCGAGTCTAACGCTGCACAAAGCTTCTCCAGCACAAAGATCCTCTCTGGGGTTAAGGTCTGACTCTGTGGAGGCTCCATGTGTGAAAATGATTCTCCTGAACCTCTGTCACTATTTGAGCCTCATGAATCTTGGGATTGTCACAAAAAACACAAAATTCATAAGAAAAATGAAAAATTGATTTGTTTTGTTACTGTGACCAAAATATGTCTCATTTTAATCAATATTACTACACATATTACATCAAGACTTTGTCAAATATGTGAGAAATACTTTGACTTTTTACTCTTAAAGTACATTTTTAAACAGGTACTTAAATACTTTTTTCATGTGATGCTTTGACTTTTTCCCTCTGTATCTGTACTTTTACTTAAGTAACAACACGGAGTACTTCATCCACTGCTGCAGAGGACATAAGGACCAGACTGACACTGATCTGTATAAAAACGCAGAGATCTGAGTCTGAAATCACAGGACAATCACATCCTCTGTCCTCCATCTGAAATCATGACGTCATCAGATTCTCAGACATGAACGTCTTTCCCCAGCTACGATCGCTTTGGGGAAAGAGCGTGATACAAAACAGCGAATCCAATGACTTAATTACTCCGAGTCGGGTCGGCTGTGGAGAAGTGAAGCGTGTCCGTCTGTTGGGGACACTCGTGGGCAGAGAGCAGTGACTCAGGCCAATCTGGACTCGCCGCTCGGCTCCATTTCACCCTCAATGTTCTGAATCCGAGGCAGAAAGGAATAACTCTCCAGCACGCCGCTCGGACATACCACACCACACTGCGTTAGACGGACAAAATGGTGTCATTCAGGTGTTTAAAACGCAGTGGGACACAGCCATCTGTTGGTGGCACAAACATTTATACTATATTATTTTAAAGGGTCCAAATTACACTATGTTCTGATCTGTTCTAATGTTTCCTCGTCACAAACAGACCTGGAGTTGTGTTTTTTTTGCTTTATTCACACAAACCTGCAGATTTAGGCTGAGTTCTTCTCTCAAACTGAAAACACTCTGTTCCACCTTGTGATGTCATCATGTGGTAATACAGGAAGTGCTCCGCAGTGTTTTCAAACTCCACACACCTTCATTTCTAGATTCATTTGGCTCATTTCAGACCTGGAATTGCGCCAATCTCTACTGAACTAAAGCTAAAAGGAGCTGTTCACTTGAAAACTACCACTTCATGACATCACAAGGTGGAACAGAGCGAGCTTTTGAGTTACAGACTTTAAGTGTTACTCAAAACATGTGTTACTCAAACATGTGAATGAAACAAAACACAACTCCAGCTCTGTTTTTGAGGAGGGACCAGCGTTAGAACACGACTTAAACCTCACAAAAGTTCATTTGGCGAAATATAAGACCGTTAATGCACAAATTAGTGTTGTAAAAGAATCTAAGTAAGAAAATTACTCATGGAACCATTTCATTTTGTGACTGTTATAATTCATTCAAACCTTATCGCTTTATTCTTAAATTAATATATAGTAACAGAGACTACAGATGCTAGTTTTGACCTGAAACAGAGATATCACTGAGCTGTGACTTTGTATTTTGTATTTTTGTATTTCTCAGTAAGAAAATTCATTATCTGCATCTGAGCCGCGCTAAGACCAGACAAACACAGGGAGAACATGCAAACTCCACTCTGTTGATTTTCCTTTACTGCCCGTTTCGCAACACTGTCAATCAAACCTGTTGCTAACGCTAACAGGAGCGACGTCAGGGAAAGAAGGACCTGATGTGTCTGTTATTAATGTTCATATGTTGATTTACAATAGAGCCGGGGCGTCAGATTCACAGAGGCCAAAATTAAAAACTGAGGCTAAGTCGTCGTTTTTCAGAAGGGGTGGATTAAATCTGCGTGAGGCGACAGGAGCAGATGCTAATGTCATCAGAAGTGGTGGGGGCCGGCGCCAACACATTTGCAAAGCATTCTGGGATTCATAGTATTAGAGGTGCATGTGTTATACTGGTGCGACCAAATATATTTAAATCAAGGGCCAAATCTGGCTTGCGGGCCTGAGTTTGACACGTCTGCAATAGTGAAATAAAAACCCCAGGATCATGTAGAGGGTTAATCTGAACATTTAAGACCAAAATGAGTCTGACAGCAGCAGGTACAGAGAGAGACACAGTTTAAAAATAAAAATAAACTAATCAAAAAAAAAAGAAGCCCCTCAAAATAGCTAAAAAAAAATAAAAATAAACTCAAAATAACAAAAAAATTATAAATAAATAAACTCAAGATAAAAAAAATAATAAAATAAACTCAAAATAACTAAAAACAAAAGCAACAAAAACTCAAAATAACTCAAAAAATAAAAAAATAAACAACAACAAAAAAAATAAATTATTAAATAACTACAAAAAAACCAAACCCTCAAAATAACAACAAAAAAAAAAAAAAATCAAAATGATAACAACACAATAATAAAAAATAAAATAAAATAACCCAGGATCATGTAGAGGTTTAATCTGAACATTTAAGACCAAAATGAGTCTGACAGCAGCAGTGACAGAGAGAGGGGACACGGTTTTACAATAGAAAGTGAACTGGAGCCAATAGAGAAGTGCGCACATGATCACTTTTTATTTGGAACACAGCAGCTAGCAGGTTAGCTACGTCCATTTATATATACAGTCTATGGCAGCAGCTCACCATCTTGGAGACTTTTCAAACGTGACAGATTTACCATCGTATAAACCCGACAAATCAAACTATAAACTCAAACTATAAAGTCATTTCTGTCTGACTTCCCAGTTCCATCTTTGGTACTTACTTCTAACACACATCTTAAACTCTCTCCACATCATTCTGCTGCTTCCCATTTTCCTCACACACTTCTCTCCTCCATCCTTTTCCGAACCCAGCCTCCTGTCCTCAGACTCCAGGGTTTCCTCAAACACAAACCCGCCTTTGTCCACTGCATTTATATTGGTGGAAGTCCCTCCAGTTACAGCAGATGCAGGAGCCACAAAGCGTCCAGTGTGTCTCCAGCGTACTCAATATTCAGACTTTAATTCTGCCTTAGATCAGCGCACGAGGATAACGACCACCTCACACCTTAATCCAAACATCTCCACGAAACTCACAGCTTCCATCTTTAAACTCCTTCAAAACGTGCTCAGAGTTTACTTAAAGCAGATGTTTCAGAGCTTTTAACCATAATTATAATCGTTTCCTTCTCATTTCCGTCTTGAAGTTGTTTTTGGAGTGATTCATGTTAAATCTCTCGCTCGTGTGATGTGCTCTGTCCATAGGGGGCGACGTCAGCTCCCACTGGACTATCGTGGAAGTCAGCGGATTTGTTTCTTTTATTACGTCATTTTAGGTGAATATTGTGATTTAAAATGTCCAAATTATAACAGAATGATCCACGAGTGTCACAGATTATAACTTTAGAGACACAAGCTCAATATGTCTGATTTAATTTAAATATCTATATATTTATGTGTATTCTATATAGTTATTACCTTGTGGCTCAAATAAAGTCTAAAAGCTGCATACTAGTCCAAATTTGATAAACAGATTGTGAAAAAGCTCAAGAAGATCTAAAAAATGTCTCTGATTATTACAATAATAGGATTAGATTCTCTATATTATGTAAAATTGACTCTCTTTGAGCTTTAAGCCACATTATAATGAAAACAGACCTGGAGTTGTGTTTTGTTTCATTCTCACATGTTTGAGTCACACTTTATTATTCGTCTGTAACATCTCCACAGCTCAAAACGCTCTGTTCAACCTTGTGATGTCATGAAGTGGTGGTTTTCAAGTGAACAGCTCCTTTTATTCACAATTATAGAGCTGAAATGATCCAAACGAGTCTAGAAATGGAGGTGTGTGGAGTTTAAAAACACAGTGGAGCACTTCCTGTATTACCACATGATGACATCACCGGGTGGAACAGAGCGTTTTCAGTTTGAGAGAAGAACAGATGATAAAAACAGCGTAATACTGGCCCTTTAAAGAGTTTAATAGTAAAACGTTCATGTCTCTGCTCGGACGATGGCAGCCCTCGTTACTCTTTGCTTTAACTTCTCGTCTGATTCATTGTAAAAGTGTGTTTTTACATCGTTTCTATGGCGACCCCTCCTCTGTTTGCGTTACGTTCCATCCCCTCCACACACCGTACCCCCACGTGAACGACTCGTCCTGTGACAGCAGCTACACGACATGTATAAATCATGAAGGTTACGAAAAAAGGCACTGCACCAACCAACAGCAGCGTGGATGAGATCGATGTTTGCCTTTGAAACCACCAGGGGGCCCTCCACTGTTTATCCAACACGTCAAAGGATGGATGGTACTTTCGACTCTTTTGGATCGGTTCATTTCAAAGAGCCGTTCAAAAGACTGGCTCTTTTACTGTTTATTTATGACAGAAGCCAATATTGAGATGTGTTTAAAATGGTCCACACTGAAAATGGGAGAGTTTTACCCTTTGGAATGATGAAAGTCTAAATAAAACGTTGCTCTAGAATAATAAAAATTTTAAAACGAACTGTTGATGTGAAATCTGTTTTTTGTTCACAAAGCTCTCAGTCGTGTCGCCTGCTCTGCATCTGCACTAATTCAAGTGCTGGCTTAGCGTTAATCTGGGTAAAAAATTATTAAAAATGGACAAAAAAAGGTCCAATTCTTTTGTAGTAAAAGCCAAAAGTAAAATCAGTGAAATGTAAAATGTAAAATCTCCTCTGGATCAGACCTGGACCACTGGATTAACCAGACACTCGGCTCTTTTCTAAATGAGATTCGGTTCCAACTGTTCACATTAAGGAATCGTTCAAAAGAGCCGACTCGTTCACAAACGTCACAGCACTAGTCAAAGCCTCTTCACGTGCAAATCCCTCGGAAACGGAGGCAGTGGTTCTGTTATAATCCTACGAGGAGAGAACTCGACGATAAGACACGATGACACACATTTTTCCACCATTACTGCTGTTCACCTGTCGGAGTAAAATCACTGGTCATATGGGAGGAAGGGATGGAGGAGGGATGGAGAGGGTGGTGATGGTGGTGGTGATGGTGATGATGGTGACTGTGATGACGGTGATAACGTGGTGATAATGGTGATGCTGGTGGTGATGATGATGGTCATGATGGTGGTGATGATGGAGATGATGATGATGCTGCTGGTGGTGATGATGGTGGTGACGGTGATGATGTGATGATAATGATGATGTGATGATGGTGATCGTGGTGATAATAGTGATGATGGTGATGATGAAGATGATGATGGTGGTGGTGATGGTGATCGTGGTGATAATAGTGATGGTGGTGATGATGAAGATGATGATGGTGGTGGTGATGATGGTGATGTGGTTATGGTGATGATGATGGTGGTGATGATGATAATAGTGATGGTGATGATGATGATGGTGGTGATGATGATGGTGAAGATGATGATGATGGTGGTGGTGATGATGATGGTGAAGATGATGATGATGGTGGTGGTGATGATGATGGTGAAGATGATGATGGTGAAGATGATGATGATGGTGGTGATGATGATAATAGTGATGGTGATGGTGATGATGATGATGGTGGTGATGATGATGGTGAAGATGATGATGATGGTGGTGGTGATGATGGTGAAGATGATGATGATGATGGTGGTGGTGATGATGATGGTGAAGATGATGATGATGGTGGTGATGATGATGGTGAAGATGATGATGATGGTGGTGATGATGATGATGATGGTGATGATAATAGTGATGATGGTGAAGATGATGATGATGGTGATGATGATGATGATAGTGATGATGGTGAAGATGATGATGATGGTGATGATGATGATGATGGTGATGATGATGATAATAGTGATGGTGGTGATGATGGTGATGGTGATAATAGTGATGATGGTGAAGATGATGATGGTGATGATGATGGTGATGATGATAATAGTGATGATGGTGAAGATGATGATAATAGTGATGATGATGATGATGATGATGGTGAAGATGATGGTGATAATAGTGGTGATGATGATGATGATAGTGATGATGATTATGGTGATGATAATAGTGATGATGGTGAAGATGATGGTGATGATGGTGATGATGATGGTGATGATGATGATGGTGATGATGATGATGGTGATGATGATGGTGATGATGATGGTGATGATGATGATGATGGTGATGATAATAGTGATGATGGTGAAGATGATGATGATGGTGATGATAATAGTGATGATGGTGAAGATGATGATGATGGTGATGATGCTGTGGAGCTGCAGTGATGTGTCACTCTGACATTCAAACATATCAACTTGTGGTGGGCTGAAAAAACCTCAAACAACGGCAAACTGCGGCTTTGGACAAAAACTGCGGGAAACCAGCTCTTAAAGCAAATGAATGAAACGAGAGAGAATGAGACACGGCAGGGAGTGATTCTGAGGAGCACAGGCAGAGGAGCCATTGCAGGTGAGGCTGGTGCTGGGTGCAGACGGTACATCCCTCCCTTCAGCTGTTCAGTTGTTTTTTGTTAAGATCATGGAGCAAACACACGGTTCGGCTTTTGATGAATAAAACTGGCAGCACCCACCGACCCACCGCGGCGTCTGCTTCACTCCTCGGCTCATGAACTTGCATTGCAATGTCAGACAATGACGTCACGCGGTGGTATTTTTATTTATTTATTTTTTAATAATCTAAAAATCTGTCTGCTGTTACGGGCTAGAATTACAGTTAAAGTCAAACCAAACTGGTCCCGGATGAGGCTCTGTGCGTATTTCTGTGCAACACCTGTTCATCTTTAACCCAGACACGAGGCAAGTCCAGCGTCAAAACCGCGTCTTAAACGAGCGTTTCTGACCCGAGGTTTGCGCGATTCCGCAGCTTCACCGCGAGGCACCGAGACGCGCGTGAAACGGCACAAACCCCGGGCCGAAGCGTTTTTAATAAACCACAGTGAACCCACTCACCTCCACGCGCCAGGACAGACGAGGAGCGCATCCACCAAAAAACTGCAGAATTTAACCCCTCACGCACCAGGCGCACGGAGCCCGCGTCCTCAGCGGCACGAGCGCAGCCCCGCGCCACAAAACACCGCAAAACAGCGTCATTCTGCGTTAAAAACACTCACCGCTGCGCGCGAGTCCGTGGAGCTGGATCCCAGGGCCGGGCTGGTCACAGGAGACGTGCGGATGCTGCTGGAGGTGGGAACGTGCTTCTCTCCCGGAGTCGCCTCCCTCTCTCCTGCTGTCTCCCTCTCTCCTCCAGTCTCCCTCTCTCCTGCTGTCTCCCTCTCTCCTCCTGTCTCCCTCCCTTCTTCAGTCTCCCTCTCTCCTCCAGTCTCCCTCTCTCCTTCAGTCTCCCTCTCTCCTCCTGTCTCCCTCTCTCCTCCTGTCTCCCTCCCTTCTTCAGTCTCCCTCTCTCCTCCAGTCTCCCTCTCTCCTTCAGTCTCCCTCTCTCCCTCCTGTCTCCCTCTCTCCTCCTGTCTCCCTCCCTTCAGTCTCCCTCTCTCCTTCAGTCTCCTCTCTCCTTCAGTCTCCCTCTCTCCTTCAGTCTCCCTCTCTCCTTCAGTCTCCCTCTCTCCCTTCAGTCCAGTCTCCCTCTCTCCTTCAGTCTCCCTCTCTCCTCTCTCCCTCTCCTTCAGTCTCCCTCTCTCCTTCAGTCTCCCTCTCTCCTCCAGTCTCCCTCTCTCCTTCAGTCTCCCTCTCTCCTTCAGTCTCCCTCTCTCCTCCAGTCTCCCTCTCTCCCTCCAGTCTCCCTCTCTCCTCAGTCTCCCTCTCTCCTTCAGTCCCTCTCTCCTCCTCTCCTCCAGTCTCCCTCTCTCCTCCAGTCTCCCTCTCTCTCCTTCAGTCTCCCTCTCTCCTTCAGTCTCCCTCTCTCCTCCAGTCTCCTCCTCCAGTCTCCCTCTCTCCTCCAGTCTCCCTCTCTCCCTCTATCCTCAGTCTCCCTCTCTCCCTCTCCCTCCAGTCTCCCTCTCTCCTCCAGTCTCCCTCTCTCCTCCAGTCTCCCTCTCTCTCCAGTCTCAGTCTCTCCTCTCAGTCTCCCTCTCTCCTTCAGTCTCCCTCTATCCTCCAGTCTCCCTCTCTCCTTCAGTCTCCCTCTCTCCTCCAGTCTCCCTCTCTCCTCCAGTCTCCCTCTCTGGTTTAGTCCTGGTTTAGTTCCGGTTTAGTCCTGGTTTAGTCCTGGTTCAGTCCTGGTTTAGTCCTGGTTTAGTCCTGGTTTAGTCCTGGTTCAGTCCTGGTTCAGTCCTGGTTTAGTCCTGGTTTAGTTCTGGTTTAGTCCTGGTTTAGTCCTGGTTTAGTTCCGGTTTAGTCCTGGTTTAGTCCTGGTTTTGGCCCTGGTTCAGTCCTGGTTTAGTTCCGGTTCAGTCCTGGTTTAGTCCTGGTTTAGACCTGGTTTAGTCCTGGTTTAGTCCTGGTTCAGTCCTGGTTTAGTCCCGGTTTAGTCCCGGTTTAGTTCTGGTTTAGTCCTGGTTTAGTTCCGGTTTAGTCCTGGTTTAGTCCTGGTTTTGGCCCTGGTTCAGTCCTGGTTTAGTTCTGGTTTAGTCCTGGTTTAGTCCCGGTTTAGTTCTGGTTTAGTCCTGGTTTAGTCCTGGTTTAGTTCCGGTTTAGTCCTGGTTTAGGCCCTGGTTCAGTCCTGGTTCAGTCCTGGTTTAGTTCTGGTTTAGTCCTGGTTTAGTCCTGGTTTAGTTCTGGTTTAGTCCTGGTTCAGTCCTGGTTCAGTCCTGGTTTAGTTCCGGTTTAGTCCTGGTTTAGTCCTGGTTTAGACCTGGTGTGAGATGTTCATGTGGGAGCTCCTGCCTGGTCAAAGTACAGGTCAGATCTGCGGTGAGGCGAGCACCAGTAACAGTAAAAATTTAATATTGAACAATAAAAACGAACTGGACTGAATCACTGCAGGACGAGTTTAATGACACAGTATAAATATAATAATATCATCTCCATGGAGACAAGCAGACACGCCCCACCAGAAAAGTTACAGAGTGTAGCTTTAGCCGTCTCAAACTTGCAGTTGTATAGTGCAATATTTCACATTAAAAAGTTTAAGAAAAGCCAAAAAATCAATTTAAAAGTACAGACAAAGTGAAACTACGGCCAACAGGGGGCGCAAGGACTGTCATGCTAACGAGCGAGTCACTTTAAATCAGGCTAAAAAAACAAACATTAGCTTCAGTGATGTTAAAATGTTAAGATGCGTCATGAAAGCTAATCGAGTTTGAAATATTAATTAGCATCAGATAAAGATGTAAAGTGGAACATTTCCGGACACCACCTGATGACATCACGCAGTGAGAGCGAGTAACAGACCTGCACAGAGAAAATAAAACTCCTCTCCAGGTACGATGTGGATGATTAACACGATGATAACACGACTAAAGAGAAAATCTGAGACATTTAATCCAAAGGCAGAGCCGAGGTCGTCACGGCAACGAGGAAGTTACAAAAACACATCATAATTAGAAAAAGAAACACAAAAGGGCAGAAATACTTTACTCTCGTTTCAGAGATTTCACTTCAGGTATTTGACTTTTTTTATTTTAATCATAAAGCAGCTCTTCAGTTTGTGGCTTTGTCTAATTTAGAACAAATTTTATTTTATGTCCTTCCACAATGGAAATGTAGTCCATGTTTAGTCCTGGTTTAGACCCGGTTTAGACCCGGTTTAGACCTGGTTTAGTCCTGGTTTAGACCTGGTTTAGACCTGGTTTAGACCTGGTTTAGACCTGGTTTAGTCCTGGTTTAGTCCTGGTTTAGTCCTGGTTTAGATCTGGTTTAGACCTGGTTTAGTCCTGGTTTAGCCCTGGTTTAGACCTGGTTTAGTCCTGGTTTAATCCTGTTTATAGACCTAGTTTAGACCTGGTTTGTGAGTCACTGTTCTAGATGATATACAGAATTTAAATAATGAGTACATACTGAGTACATATTGAGTACATATCGAGTATATATCGAGTATCTCTCACACTCGTCTCCATTCGTCCATGTTTCAGCTCGATTGAGACATTTGGACATGTTTTTTGTGCACATCACACAGGCTCTTTCTCGTGATGACTGGCGGCTGCATAAGTACCTCAGGTATCTCAGACTATCATCCCACATGGAGCTAAAAGGCCTGGCTGAGCATTAATGGACTTTAATGGACACGGTCCGTCCTGCAGAAGTTCATGATGAGTAGAATTATGCAGGAGCAGATCCACCTCTCACTCAGAGCGACACACGACACATGATTTACACACAGCCTCAGCTCAGGGTCGTCCACCTCGGACTAAACGACACAGATCACGTCACGGTCACACTCACACTGTCCTGGTTTGGTCCTGGTTTGATCCTGGTTTGATCCTGGTTTGAGAGTTTAGTCCTGATGGAGACTGGGTTTGGTGCTGATCAAGACGAGTCCTGTTTTAGTCCTGTCCTGGTTTTAGACAGTTTAGTCTTATTGCAGACTTGGTTTGGTCCTGCGCAAGATGAGTCCTAGTCTAGTCCTATTCCTGGTCTAGTCCTAGTCCTGGTCTAGTCCTAGTCTAGTCCTAGTCCTGGTCCAGTCCTGGTCTAGTCCTGATTTAATGCTGGTCGGGTCTAGTCCATTCGTCGTTTAATTTTCGTGCTAGTCTAGTCCACATTTGCAGAGGTCAGAGGTCAGAGGACAGAGGACAGAGGTCAGAGGTCAGAGGTCAGAGGTCAGAGGACAGAGGTCAGAGGACAGAGGACAGAGGTCAGAGGACAGAGGTCAGAGGACAGAGGACAGAGGTCAGAGGTCAGAGGACAGAGGACAGAGGTCAGAGGTGGAGCAGACACAGTTTAAAGACACAGACGCTGCAAACACAAATCAGTTATAGTGACTTGAAACCAGAATATTCCCCATGTTCTGTGGCGTTGACGGGTTTAGAAAGATTTAATTATTTACTCTAGATTTAAACATAATTTCAAGGTATATTTTAGAAGTTTCTATATATTTAGTTTCATTTTAATAAACGATGTCTGAGCGTAGTGAGAAATTTGATTGAGACGGGTCAAAAAAGCCTTGAAACAAACCTAAAAATGAAAATAGACACTAAATAAAACAAAATAATCATAATAAAATAAACCAAACTGTCAAACTTCACAAAAACATGTTGAAGATTCTGAATTCCAGTCACGTCTCATTTGTGCAGCGTGCGGCTCACTGCAGCTTTGGTCACGTCTCTGTCACTTTAAGGCAAAACTAGGTTCACACTTCTACAGCCTCAGGACAAAATCTTTCTTAATCTACATCCAACATGTAAAAAAAGTGACATGATTTGATTATTTTAGATATGTACAAGTTCACAGTGTTTTAAAATCCACCTCGTACATGAGGTGCGTCGGTAAAAGTTCATTCTACACAAATAAGACACATTTTATTCACTAGATCCATGATTTTCAAACTGTGGCACCTGAAGCTGCTTCTGGTTCAGGTGATTCCTCTGGAGCTTCAGGGGCTCCATTTTATCTGTGTTTGGGTCTTTGTTCTGGATTATTGTAGCAATGACGAAGGCCTGTTATAGTCCTGGTTTAGACCCGGTTTAGACCCGGTTTAGACCCGGTTTAGAACCAGTTTAGACCTTGGTTAGTCCTGGTTTAGTCCTGGTTTAGACCCAGTTTAAACCCAGTTTAGACCTGGGTAGACCCGATTTAGACCCGGTTTAGACCTTGGTTAGTCCTGGGTTAGACCTGGTTTAGACAGAGTTTAGACCCGGTTTAGACCTGGTTTATACCCAGTTTAGTCCTGGTTTAGACCCGTTCTAGACCTGGTTTAGACCCGGTTTAGACCTGGTTTAGACCCGTTCTAGACCTGGTTTAGACCCGGCTTAGACCTGGTTTAGACCCGTTCTAGACCTGGTTTAGACCCGTTCTAGACCTGGTTTAGACCCGTTCTAGACCTGGTTTAGACCTGGTTTAGACCTTGGTTAGTCCTGGTTTAGACCTGGTTTAGTCCTGGTTTAGATATCGTGATACTACAAAAAACAGCGATTTACTTGAGTCGTTTTCAAAAGTTTGTGAACCACTGCACTATTTTATCTTCGATTATCTTGAAAAAGGCTCCTCTGTGTTATGTTTTCTTGCGCCCTCTGCCTCTCGCTCCTGTCGTCGGCGCACACACGGGTCCCTGGAGTTTATGTTTTTCCAGGTCCAGTCTCTGCTGCAGGATCCCGGTGAGGATGAACTCGCTGCTGACGACCGGGACGCCGCAGGAGACGGCGGGAGCGCACAGGGACCAGTCGTCCTCACAGGAAATGACCACAGTGTTGGGCTGGAACAAACACACCCGTCAGTCCCCTTCAAAGTTGTGTTGCTATGATGAAATTTCAAACCAAATGTGATACTATTGCAACAAGATTTATAATCAATAGTGATTTTAACACCAGAATGAAACACAAGAGGTAGGACACTAGCTTCAAAACATCCTCATTCTCCTGTTATACTCGGCTTTTACTCTTTTTCCTTTGCAAAAATGTTAAATTAATTGAAAGTTTAATTAAAAAGAAAAAGAAGCTGTGTGTATTTCTAGTTTGCTTTTCTCACATTCAGAGGAACTACGATGAAAATGAGCTTAAATCAGCTCGGACACATTTACATAGTTTAATCTCCCTTTTCAAACAAATAAATATAAATAAGTGAATGAACAGAAAACAGATACAGTGGTCCGTCGCTATATCACGGTCCACCTTTCTAGGTCTCGCTGTTTCGCGGACTTTAGTGCAATTTTACATGCTTTTTTAAAAAATCGTTATAGTTATAGTTTTATAGTATGAACGTGTATTGTGTTCTGCGTCCTGATTGGCTGAGGGACTGTAGACCATTGTGTTCTTTCCCATCTCCATGTTATAATCATATTTATATAGTATTTACAACAGTACTTTTACCATGATAATTCAGAGATCAAAATGAATAATAATCTGTTTTAGTGTTTAATTATTTTACACCCACAGTTACAACATGAGCGGCTGTTATATTCACTCAAAATCAGATTATTATCACATTTTTTTGGAGTTAAAAAAATATAAAAATGCTAAATCATGTCATTTCTTTCTTAACACAGTCCCTCAGATCACACACATCACATTTTGCAATTTGCATGTTATTTAAATAAACTTAAACCTCCACAAATCCGGTATTAATCAGATTTTGGTGCACGTAAACAACCCCAGCGTTACCTTGTTGGCAGAGGGCATTCTGGGTAAAAACACGGCTCCACTGCAGGAAATAATATCCTTCATGTGAACCGGCTCCGGCTTTACGGACTTCGTGACATGGATCTCATATCCCTGAAAGATAAAAATAGTCAGGAGTCGCAGAAAGGGCAAAAACCAAACTTAATTTTATAAAATCAATGAAAGGCTCTGATTAAAAGATTGTGGAGCATCACACGTCTACAGTTTCTTTAGTTTAAAACCGTCACCGGGGCGTGGGATTATTTTGGGTTTAAAAGCAGGAGGTGAATGTAAATCTGATTCTGTGTTTTCAGCCTTGAGCCTTTTACAATGTACAAACTGTAACTGTATTTTTAAACAGAGCTTTTCCTCCTTCACGGCTCTTTACATCCAGAAACCCCTCATCCTGCGTCTGACGCTTATGTGTCAGTGGATTTGTTTTCATGATCACAGAAGTCGGCTCAAAAATGATTGTTCTACATTTGTTCAAATTATCAGATGTGTCAAAACATTTGTTGTTATTTTGTCCTTTTGTGTATCACGTGAGCGCATGTTTTGTCCCGGAAATTAAACAGAGAGAAAATATTATCCATGAAAGTGTAAAGAGACGATGGAGGGAAATGCAGAAAAGGTCAAAGAAACATGGACGTGATGGTCAAGTTGTTTTGTTGTAATTTTAATCTGAAAGCAGGACGCGCCTCACACGTCTCATTTGAGCTGCCAGTTTCAAAGCTCAAATCCAGCTGGTTTAAACCTAATCCGCCTCTCTCTGATCTGAACAGTCACTACCTGAACCTCAAACATGAATCAGGGCTAGTGCAGCCTCTGCAGCTCAATGTCCTCTCACAGACTGTGTAAAGAAGTGACTGAGTGAGTGTGACAGCACCCACAGCTTCAGCTCAAATGAAGCTCGAGGCTGGAGCAGGTGTCGGGAACAATATGGAGTCAAGTTGCATATTTGAAATTCTGACCATGAGTATCACAGCAACCAAAGAGCCAATCAGGAGTGAGGATGTTGGAGGTCACGCCCCTTCCAGTCTGCACCACTGGTTTATCAGGGAGCGGGCGCTTAGCAACGCTGTCAATCAAACCTGTTGCTAACGCTAACAGGAGCGACCTCGGGGAAAGAAGGACCTGATGTGTCTGTTTTTAATGTTCAGATGTTGATTTACAGACACAGACGTGAAATAAAAACCTCAGGATCATGTAGAGGGTTAATACGAACATTTAAGACCAACATGAGTCTGACAGCAGCAGGACAGAGAGAGGCACAGTTTTTCAATAGAAAGTGAATTGGAGCCAGAGTCGATGCGACATGATCACTTCCTGTTTGGAGCGTGGCAGCAGCAGGTTCACTCTGTCCATTTATATAAAGTCTGTGTCGTCTACAGACAATTAGTTTTGACTGTAGAACCTTCTTTAAACCCGTGAGCACAGACGGGCTGTGTACAGTTATATACAGATATTTTAATCCTCATGACACTTACAGATCACGACCAGCAGCACCTCAGCTTCAGCTCAGACAGTTACATTTCACCCTTTAAGGACTGAGCACATTACAATTATAACTCACCTAGACTTTTGTTCTTTTATTAGACATAAAAATCATGCTAAAGGAAGTATTAGCATGTACTTTTGCCTTTTTCACACAACTACTGTACTTCTATTTTACATGTTCATCCTTATTTTTCCTTTGATGTATCAAATAACTGACTGGGAGACTCCCGCGGCTCCTGTGCTCTGACTGTTCGTCTTCGAGGGCGACGTGAGAACATTACGTAATGACAGTAACATATTTAAAGAGCCTCGTGCTTCTGCTTTGAGACGTTTGAATTTACATGAAGCACAATCGGTTGCAGAGTCACGGTGTTTTTCTTTCTTTGTTTCTTTTAACAAGACTGACATGGACACATTTGATTATCTAAAACATACTTTTTCAAATTTCTAGTAAATTATTCAAATGTACAGAGAGTTTCAGAGTCTGGAGCTGATTCTCTGTCTGACGGAAAAGAAAAGGCGACTGAGCAAAGTCCGAGGATGTGTGTTTGTCGTGAGATAAAATCATATAAAGTCGTGATGAATGTGCAGCGCTGGCACCTGTAGAAGAGAGGCGTCTGCTCGCCGCTCTCAGAGACTCCTGCAGGTTGAAGTCAAACTTGTTCTCCTGCTCACGATCCTTCACCAGGTACGTGCTCGAAGGCAAAAACGTCCCTGCTTTTCCACTCTGAAACAGAACATTTTAATCTGAGAACAGAGCAAAGTATTTCTGTCGTTATAGCTCAAACTTCGACAAACCTTCTCCAGCCACTGAGTCGTGACGATGGGGATCCCTTTAGCCACGGCACACAGGAACTTGACCGTTCTCCGCACTTTGTCGGTCACTAAACAGTTCATGTCCGACACGTCTTTAGCGATGGCGCCTCCTAATCGAGACAGCACCTTCTCTCCGGCTTCATCTACGACTCCGGTGAACAAAACCTGCAAAAGTGACAGAAATTTGATATAAAAAGTTAACGCGAAAATACAGCAGAGATTCAAGAACATTAGAGGAGTAAGAGGAAAGAGTAAAGGTGGAGAATGGGGGGAGTGTCTGTGTAAACCCGCCTTTCTGCAGCAAAAGAGGTAAACTAACACCAACGAAAGTCCTTAGAGAGAACACGTCTCCACACATCCTAACTGTCTTCTTGGTAAATGATAAACGCTATTCAGCTGAACGACCATTGTGTTCTGCGTCCTGATTGGCTGAGGGACTGAAGACTATTGTGTTCTGCGTCCTGATTGGCTGAGGGACTGTAGACCATTGTGTTCTGTGTCCTGATTGGCTGAGGGACTGTAGACCATTGTCCATCAGTCTCCTCCGTGTCTCCTGTACAGTACAGAATGTGTCAGACAAATTTACATAAATGTTGGATCAGTGTGACTCTGAAGTGCTGTATGTTTGCAAGTTTTCTCCCCGACAAAACCCACAATGTCGATGAAACGTTCTGCACCGACAAAGGCACCGACGAAGGTTTGAACTTTGTTTAAACAAGAGAGAAATGTGAGAAAATGTTAATGCCTGTGTGAGAAAAGTGTATAAAGTGTGTGGTGAGGGGTTTTACAGACAAGAAACAGAGAGAATAATGTGTAATTTTTAGAGCGTGACCCTGCGATAAACCAGGGACCACTGTATGTTTTTCCAGGTTCAAGGCGCTCAAACTGCTTTACATCAAAGATCCACTCACACATTCACACACCAGTGACACAGACACCGGGGGCGAGGTGGGTCAAGTGTCTTGCCCAAGGACACAACGACATTCATCTGTGGGAGCCGGAATCGCACCACCAACCTGTGGCTCACTGGATCTGACCAACTCTTCGATTCTGGCATTCTGATAATATATGTATATTTTTTGCTATAGAACAGAGTGAAGCGTTGCCCACCTCCGCTGAGACAGTGACATTAAAGTCTAGGACCAGTTCCCGTACGGACCTTGTGGACGTGACTCGTTGCTCTGGATCTCGCAGAACTCGGAGACGCAGAGGAAGAACGCGGAGTCTTCGCCAAAGGATCCGACTCTGAATCTGTGGAGCATCTTTTACGGGAAACGCTGCCCCTCGGAGTCTGGGGCTAATGGACAAAAGGAGGAGAAATGGAACAAGTGATGAAGAGAAGAGACGAGCAACAGGACCACGGGGCAACGGAGCTGAAATATGATGAACAGACTGAATGTGTGAACGTCAGCAGATAAACGACAGAAACGCAACTAATAAAGGCTAAAGTCATGACTAAATGTGCTAATATTTACATTTTAATACACAATCTCACAAACGTCTGTCTGAAAAACACTAAAACTCACCAGAACTGAAATGGGAGAAAAATCTTTTGGTTATTTCACTTCCCAAGTTTGGAAAACATTTTAAAAACATGTAAAACTGGATAAATTGGAGCCACTGCAGCACTTTAATAATGTGGAAATAAACATTTCCACTCACACCTGCTCCTGATTTTAATGTTTTAAATGGACTTTATGCAGTTGTGTTTTGTTTTTGCTCATGAAAAAGCCTCTAATTAGGCTCTGTCCCTGCAGAAATAAAGATACATGAAATAAAAAATGAAACTTAAATGAATAAAACTGTGGGAATTAACACAAAACTTAAACAAAAATAAAATCATTTGGTGTAAAAACTAAACATCCCTGGCTGCTTATGTTGAGTCTGTTGTGTTTGATGTGTTTGACATAAAGTACAGAGTTAACTTCCAGTTTAATTAATAATGATTTTCACCAATGACGGAGACAAAACTAAGTCACAGTTTGTTCTCGGAATTAACACTGTTCTGAACGTGACTTGTTAACTTGAAAACTACCACTACCACTAAAGCAGGACTAAAGCAGGACTAAAGCAGGACTAAAGCAGGACTAAACCAGGACTAAAGCAGGACTAAACCAGGACTAAAGCAGGACTAAAGCAGGACTGAACCAGGACTAAAGCAGGACTAAAGCAGGACTAAACCAGGACTAAAGCAGGACTAAAGCAGGACTAAAGCAGGACTAAAGCAGGACTAAACCAGGACTAAACCAGGACTAAACCAGGACCAAACCAGGATGGGTAGGCACCTTGTGACATCACAAGGTGGAACAGAGCGTTTTGAACTCCAGGTCTGTGTTTGACGAGGTAACAGGATTAGAACATGACTTAAATCTCACGAGTGTGTTCTGTGTGATTTGGGACCTTTACGTTTCACTTTGTTATAATATAAAACATGGAGAGAAATAAACGTGATTCTGGTAACATCTTTAAAGCAGCAGAGTATACTTCATAAAAAGTATTGTATTTGGTATAATTAGCTCCCACTACTCAGAATAACCTGGTTAGTGAACATATCGAGTTCCTCTTTAGCCTCAGTCAGTCCCGTCTCTCCGGCTGACGGTGCATTATGGGTCGTGGAAACGCTAATGGAAAGAAAAGCAGCTCCGCCTGCAAACACTGAACACGCTTCTCCCAGCTCCTCACCTAAATCCAATTTCAAACCCAACTTTAATGTACTGCAATCTAATCGAGTGCTTTATTTCATCACCTCTTCCTGTTCCATGGAGCTGTTTGCCGACACGCCTCCATCGTCGCGCTCGTCCGTGTTTTTCGCCCGGGCCATGGATCCTCGGCCTCGATCTTTCGGTTTATCGGTTTTTGCGTCGTCTTCTGTTACGTTCGTGCTCTTTCTCGCTGGGTTGTTCTTCGCAGCTGCTTTTCTTTTACTACTTAAACTTGTATCGTTGTGATTTTCTGGAGCTCGTGACGCTGTTGTTTCTGATTCGTTTTTAATCTCGACCTGTTTTGTCCTCCCTCTTCTTCCCTTTGAATCCCTCTGCTCTTCCTCTTCCTCATTTTCAGGTGTTTTTGAGGAACTATCTTTAGCTGCCGTCTTTCTTTTACTACTTAAACTTACATCTCTGGGATTTTCTTCAACTTGTAACGCTGCTGTTTCCGGTTCGTTTTTAATCTCCACCTGTTTTGTCCTCCCTCTTCTTCCCTTTGCATCCCTTTGCTCTTCCTCTTTTTCATTTTCAGGTGTTTCTGAGGCTCTGTCTTTAGCTCCACGTTTCCCCCTTGTGGACACAGACGGCTGGCTCTCGTCTCCCTCGTCTTCATCATCATGTTTAGGACAAATTCTCGTGCTTTTTCGTCCTTTTTGCGAGTTATTTCCACTTGACACCTGCTCGGTTTCACTCTTCCTCCCTCTCCCTCGTTGTCTTCCTCCTCTTCCTCTCTCTCTCGAGCTCACACTGCTCACAGACAGCTCAGAATTTAACGACATATTTGAGTTGGATCTCGACGGCGTCCTGGGAGGAGATGGAGCAGACACTTCGGTAGTAGCCACAGTTCTCCGCCTGCCTCTAGATGGCGCTTTCTCGGCTTGAACTTCAGTCGTTCTCCCTCCTCTTCCTCTTCCTCTTCCTCTCCCTCGGCTGGTTTGGGAGACGTTGCTGGACACAGATCTCTCAGAACCTACAGAATTTGAGGAATTTGAGCGAGACCTGGTTCTCTTTGCTGGAACGTCATCTTCATCGGCTACAGTTGAGGAAGACTCTGGAACAGCTATCGTTCTTCTCCCGCTTCTCCGACCTCTTCTAGCTGCTTGATCTTCCTCTTTTTGCTTTTCTTTTTCCAGTCTTTCCTTCTCCTCCATCTTTAATCGTTCCCTCTCCTCCTTTTGTCTCTGGAGTTCTAGTTCTTCCGCTTTTTTGGCAGCTTCCAGTCTCTCTCTCTCTTCTCTTTCTCTCTTCTCACGCTCTAGTTTCTCTCTCTGCTTCTTTTCCTCTTTCTCTTTTTGAAGTTTAGCAGCTTGTTCCTTCTTTTCCTGTCTAATCCGTTCTTTTTCCAGTCTTTCGTTTTCTTTCCTCTCTCTCTCTTCCTTCTCTTTTTGCAGTTTGGCAGCGAGTTCTTTCTTCTCTTGTTCAATCCTTTCTTTCTCCAGTTCTTCCTTCTCTCGTCTCTCCCTCTCTTCCCTCTCTCTCTGTTCACGCTCTAACTTTTCCTTTTGCAGTTTGGCAGCGAGTTCTTTCTTTTCGTGTTCAATCCTTTGTTTCTCCAATCTCTCCATTTCGTCTCTTTCTTTTTCTAATCTCTCCTTCTCTTCTCTCTTTTGGCGCTCAAACATCTCTTTCTCCTCTTTCTCTTTCTGAATCCTAGCCTCCATTTCTTTTCTCCCTCTCATTCCACGCATCTCTTTCTCCTCTTTCTCTTTCCGAAGTTCAGTCGATATTTTGTTTTCTTGTTGTTCCTCCTCTTCCTCGCTCTCCTCCTCCGTCTCCACCTTTCCTCTTCTACCTTTAGAAACTTGTGCTTCTTTACTCGTTCCTCTTGTTTGTCTCTTAGCGGCTTCAACCATCACCTCCTTGGCCAGTCTGGTCCCACCTCTCTTTGCTCTCACGCTAACGTCACTAGCCTCTCCGTCGTCTTTTGCATCATCTTCTTCTACTTGTGAATTTAGCGATTGAGTATCTTCAAGTTTTCTCGCCTTTCTTCTTCTGGGAGCTGGAAACTCGTCTTCCTCCTCCTCATCCTCACTCAAAACCACCGGCTGCGTTGGTGCAACCGTAAGTTCGGAATCAGCCTGTTTTTGTTGTTTTTTTGTTCGTTTTCTCCCAGCTGGAACTACATTTTCCTCTGCGCTTTCCTCATTTGTGAGGATAGGTTGGGTCGTTGCCATGGCTACCTCCGACTCCAAAGACGGCTGCGTGTCCTCGATGGTGCTGATGGGCTTAACTTTTCTCTTTCTGAACATCGGACCAGAATCGTCATCATCAGATCCTTCGTCTTTGGGCCGTTCTGTTCTTTGCGTTTCCCCTTCCTCTGACTGAAGTCGTTTTGCCGTTTTCCTTCTAAAAACTCCTGGTTTATCGTCGTCACTTTCGCTCTCCTCTGGCATTTCCATCGGGACCGTTTGGGCGAATATTAAATCGGAATTTTCTTGTGTGTCCTCCTCTTGAATTTTTGTAACTTTTTTCTTTGTAAAAACTGCAGAGCCTTGGTCGGTTTCGCTCTCCTCTGCCATTTCCATCGGGACTGTTTGAGCTACACTTATATCTGAATTAGGCTGCGTCTCCTCTTTGATTTCTTCAGATATTTTCTCTCTAAAAACTTCAGCTTCTTCATCCGTTTCACTATCATCTTCAGCCATTAGTTGCGTTGGAGCTGCTGTCACATCTGTAAAGTTTTGCGTCGCTTCTTCTTGGATTTGCTGCTGTTTGTTCTTCCTAAAAACCAGAGCGGAGTCCGCGCCATCGCTCTCTTCGTCTGCACACATGGGCTGAGTTGGCGCTCCAGATAAAAATTCAACAGGTTGCGTTGCTTCTTCTTGTTCCTCCTCTGCTCCTTCCCCGTCGTTAGCCCGATTCTCAGACAGCTCCCTCTCCTGGCCATCCTCTGCACTCTCCTCCTCTTCGTCACCGTCTTGCATGGGGATATACGCTTGTGTTGCCTGTAATGCTATGTCTACAGGTGTGTTCTTTTTGTCAGTGATAATCGCATCTGCGTACGGCTGCGTTTCTTCCAGATTTGCGTTGATATAAGCCTGAGTACTCTCCATTGCCAGAGCCTGGGCCTGGCTTTGTAGGACACTGGTCTCTGAAAGTTCAAGCTGGAAGTTTCCTGCACTGGTATTAGACACATCCCGTTCTTTCAGAGAGGAGTCAGAGGATAGAGAGATGTTGGGATCCTGGGTTCTGTCGTTTAAAATGAAGGACTGAGTCTCGGCTACAACACAGTCGTCCTCTTGACTGGAGCAGGAGGACGGTGCACGAGTCCTCACAGGGGTCACTGCACCAAGAACAAAGAACAGAACAAACGTGTGTTATTAATCAAGCTGTAAAAAGGAAAAAACAAGATAAAATGGCTGGAATTTTGAATATTTGTCTTGAGTAGTTCCTTTCAGTCATGACCAAAAGGGTCATGACTGAAAGGACAAGTGGCTGAGATGAGTTTCCTCCGCAGGGTGGCTGGGCGCTCCCTCAGAGACAGGGTGAGGAGCTCAGTCACATGGGAGGAGGTGGAGTAGAGGAGCTGGCTCCTGCACGTCGAGAGGAGCCACTGAGGTGGCTCAGGCATCGGTCAAACCGAGAGGAGGCCCCGGGGAAGACCCAGGACACGCTGGAGGGACAATGCATCTCAGCTGACCAGGGAACGCCTTGGGGTCCCATCGGAGGAGCTGTAGGACATGTCTGGGGTGAGGGAAGTCTGGGAGTCCCTGCTTAAACTGGTGCCCTTGCAACCCAGAGGAACATGGATGGACGTCTTGAGTAGTTTATATAACTTGTTGGTAGAGTCATTGATATATTAAAGTTACTTCAGACTGGTTTCAGTTTATATATATTTCTTTAAATATCCTCCATAAGGGAAAATTGAACAAATGAGTCTCAAAATATGACTCTAGCGGCAAATAAAAAGGAAAACAATAACATTTTATCTGTAACAAAGTCCTAAATCTGGAGATGGTCCCGAGACGCTTTGATAAATCTAAATTATTCAGAACGACTTAAATCCACATAAATATTCAGTGATGTGAATTTACTTTACACTGCAGTACAGTGTGTACTTTTTCACTGTGCACTGTGAAAGCCTGAATTAATATTTCATTTAGGAGCCTTTAGAATAAGAGATCATCTAAAATATTATATCATCTAAAATATTATATATCAAATTGTCAATATTTTAAAATGTTGATGATGCAGCTGGTCAAAATGGTAAATCACACACACACACTCACACACTCACTCACACTCACTCACACACACACACTCACACATTCACACAGTCACGCACTCGCACACTTGCTCACGCGCTCACGCAGTCACGCAGTCACACACACTCACACACACTCACACACACACTCACACACACACAGTCACAGTCACACACACGCTCACACGCTCACACACTCACACACTCACACATTCACACAGTCACACAGTCACACACTCACACTCACACACTCACACAGTCACACAGTCACACACTCACACACTCTCACACACTCACACTCACACACTCACACAGTCACACACTCACACTCACACACTCACACAGTCACACACTCACACAGTCACACACTCACACATTCACACACTCACACACACGCTCACACACACACACACTCACACACTCACACACTCACACACACACACACTCACACACTCACACACTCACACACTCACACACTCGCACATTCACACACTCACACATTCACACACTCACACATTCACACACTCACACACTCACACCAGTGCACACAGACACTGGGGGCGAGGGGGGTTAAGTGTCTTGCCCAAAGGCAGAACAACAGTTTTCATCTGTGGAGCTGGAATCGCACCAGCAGCCTGTGGATCAGTAGATCTAACAGCTCAACCAACGATTTTTATGTCTAGAGCAGTGTTCGAGCTGCTCACCTTTGAATCAGGGGACAAACGCTCTACCGACTGAGCCGCTGTCGCTCCGTAGCTTCGCATTAGACATGGTTAATTCATAAAAAACAGTAAAAAAAACATTTCTTACGTCTGTGTGGAGGTACGGGCGGACTTAGAAAGGCCTGAGTCTCCATTTCCTCCATCTTTCCTTCTGAAAACGCAAAACAGAAATGGTAAATTGTAAACTGGATAAGACATACGTTTAAAATATCATGTTTTTGTGGAACTTCCAAATGTCGACAGCACTTTGGGCAGCGGTGATGATTTTTTTCTGTATTTTAAATGTGCTGTAAAATAAACATCGTCCTTGATTAACTTTGACTTTTTAAAAACTTCCAATCAGATTTTATACAGATGTGTATTAGTGACTTATTGGGTCTAGTCACTTATAGAATTGATCGAGTTCAGCTTTTGTGCATTTACCTTTTGGATAATTCATGTGAAAATATCGTGTAATCAACAGGAAAAACTGTCTGTCGCCCTCTGTGTGAGAGTCTGAGATCTTCCCACTGTGGAATCTGAAAAGCACCAGTACAACAGAACTCACCTTGCTGTGGTTTGGGCGTAGAACAGTTCTTCGATAAGGCGCCTTGAATACCCGGCGTTATCTCTCTTTGCAGGACGGGAATCTCGTTGTCTCCGGTCTCCGTTATCTCGTTTTCGCTGTCCTCAGACACTGACGCCGGCTTGTCCCCTGTGTCTGAGCCAACAGTGGCCTCGTTGAAACCTGCATCTTCAACACTATTTACTTTACATCCAGCTACAATCGGACCAGATGTTGTGGGTTTAACATCTGGAGAATCGTCTTCTGCGTCTGTATCACTGTTGGATGAAATCTCCAAAGCTTCAGGTGGTTTTCTAGCAACAGGAGCATTAATCTTCACCTTATTGTCTTCATCAGTGTCGAGTTCGAGTTGTAGACCTTGAGGAGTTTTGGATGTGGGCGATTTTGTGTCCAGTCGCGAAGGAGTTGCAGTAACGTCAGCCTCTTCCTCATCAACATCTGTGTCGCTATCTAAATTAAAGTCATTTGGATCGGCGGACAGTTTGGGCATTTCTGGTTTTGCCGTTGTTCGAGACACCAAGTCGTCGTCTTCTACGTCTGTATCGCTCTCCATGTTGAACTCAGACGCTTGGAAACTGTTTGCCGTTACAGGGGCAGCAGTAGCAGTAGCAGTAGTAGTAGTAGTTAGCTTCTCCTCCTCTTCGTCAACATCTGTATCGCTGTCCATACTACAAAGTGGCTGAACAACGGGAACAATTTGGGAATTTTTGGGAATGTTATCGGCTGAAATTGCAGGTTCGTCATCCTCAACATCTGTGTCCGAGTCCATGTGGAATTCTGTTTGGGAATTTCTTGACGTTACAGCAGCAGTAGTTGTAGTAGTAGTAGTAGTAGGAGTTGGAGTATTAGCAACAGTTAGCTTCTCTTCTTCTTCCTCCACATCTGTATCACTGTCCATGCTACACACTGGCTGAACGTTTTGGGGATTTTTGGGAGTTTTATCGGGTGAAATTGCAGGTTCATTATCGTCATTTTCCTCAACATCTGTGTCCGAGTCCATGTGGAAATCAGATTGGGAATTGCTTGATGTTAAAGCAGTAGCAGCAGCAGCAGAAGTAGTAGTAGTAGTACCATTAGCAACAGTTAGCTTCTCTTCTTCTCCCTCCACATCTGTGTCACTGTCCATATTACATTCAGACGTAGCATTAGCTCGAATACTAGCGTCGTGCTCCACTTTAGAGAGCTCTGGCTGTGCACAGCTTTTATCCGAGGATGTTTTATAATTTTTCCCCGTTTCTTCTTCACTGTCATCCACAATGTCAAGTGGTACTATTTTTTCCCGCTCCTGTCGGTTCAAATCACCGTCACTCTCATCCGTGTTGAAGCTAACGCGATGTGTCCTGTTCTTATATGATGAGGATGGAGTGATGGGGCTTTCATCTTCACTGCAAATCAACACAGAGAGGACAGACGGTGTCGATGTGAGAAGTGGAAAAATAAAATATGTTCCGTGATTAGAAGTGGCGTTTGTGATGGATTACCTCTCGGGAACGACTCTGTTTGTGGGACTCATGAAGGTGGAACATGCAGGGCTGGATTTGGACGAGTCAGAAACACTCACTGAAAGAGAATGAGGACAGAGGTGAAGTGAAACAGTCACATCTCAGTGTCATTAAGGGAAATCTTTCTAACAAATACGATTTCACAGGTATTGACTCCAGAGAACTAAACAACAGCGGTTTGCATATTATCGAGACAGTAGTTTTAGGGATTTTTACTTTTGATTGGCTTCAGATGAACTTACAATATTCTAAAGTGATGTCTCTGTGTCCCTCAGTCGTCCAGGTCTGATCCACAACAAAAGACGAAGTTTAAATCTGTCACTGGACAAACTGTTGTAGAAACGTCTTCACTCCTACAACAGTTTGTCCAGTGACAGATTTAAACTTTGTCTTTTGCTCTTCTCAAGTCTGTTATGACTATTTATAACATTATTCTGCACTCTTCTCTTTTACAGTTTTCTACAAAGTTTTCTACACGAAGTTTTCTACAAAGATTTTTACGAAGTTTTGTATGAAGTTTTCTACAAAGTTCTTTAAAGTAAATTTTATTATGATGATTTTATTTGCTGGTGATGTTGAGCACTTTGAATTTCTCTGTGGACAAACTGCGCTTCACAAACAAACTTGCTTTTGAATATGAGACAGGTCGAGTTTGATATTTGTGTCTTGCGTCCCTCACTTTTCTATATCCCCTAAATGTTCCTCGTAAATATAGACTCCATGTTGTAAATATTGATGTTTGCAAAATAAAAAAAATAGAACAAGTTTGATATTCACATAAATATAGAGAGATAAATCATTGTTTTACCTTTGCAGACTTTCCTCATATATATTTTTTATTTTCTCAGAGTAGTAAAGGTGTGTCAGTACAATATTGTCTTGTTTTTCTTGCAGTGATTCATTTTGTCGAGTTATTTTTATGTTCAGTATAAATAAACATGGAGTTGATAAAAATAGTGTGATACAGAAATATGACATGATTACTCTGCAACTTCACTTTCACCTCTCCATAAATTCTCCGATCACCACCGTCTTCAGCAGCTTTATGTATTTCTAAAGTATTTTCCATATGATACAGACTGTGGTAGCGCCCCCCAGTGTATTTTTAAAGACGGGCACAATATTGGTTTAACAGATTATGTGTATTATACTTTGCTGCTGTGTTTTAGAATTACACTTTTAAGAACAATAAATGAAATATTTCTCATTATTATAGATTCTTGAGCCATTAATCTGTAATTCTAGTAGTTTTTACAGATTTTATTAAAGGTTTGTGCCATGTTCTAATGCGGTTTCCTCATCAAAAACAGACCTGGAGTTGTGTTTTGTTTCATTCACACGTTTGAGTCACACTTTATTATTAGTCTGTAACATCTCCAAAGCTCAAAACGCTCTGTTCCACCTTGTGATGTCATGAAGTGGTAGTTTTCAAGTTAACAGCTCCTTTTACCTTTCATTTAGGAGAGATTTGAAATTCCAGTGTTGCAATCATCCAAATGATTCTAGAAATGAAGGTGTGTGGAGTTTAAAAACGCAGCGGAGCACTTCCTGTATTACCACATGATGACATCACAAGGTGGAACAGAGTGTTTTCAGTCTGAGAGAAGAGCTCAGCCTAAATCTGCAGGTTTGTGTGTTAAACATGTGAATGAAACAAAACACAACTCCAGGTCTGTTTGTAACGAGTAAAGAGAATTAGAACAGAGATTTTTTATAGAATATACTGTAATATAGGCCCTTTAAATAATTTTATTCTAATGACTGCAGGGAGAGGACTCAGGTGGCGACTGTTCGAGATTCTATGGAATGAAGAGTGCATTATAAATAAAATGTATTATTATTATTTTGAAGAAATAAGGATTTTTGTGCCTAATCTCAACATAAATGTGGGTTTAACTGTTGCACTTACCTATCGTCTTTCGTATTCTGTGTCCAGCTCTGGGTTTGTCTTCCTCAGACTCTGACTCAGAGTCGGGCACCAGAGACGACTGTGGCTGCGTCGGAGTTTGTTCAAATGACAGCCCACCCGTTCTGGCAGGTGTCCCTCGGGTGCCCTCTGCATCAGCTTTCAGCCTTTATTGTGTGTCAGCAGGACTTTTAGATTTACTCGTGCTTTTTCCCTCCATTCTCTCTCAGACATCCCTGAAGATTTGGCGTCACAAGAGTCGGTATCCTGCACATCAGCGTTACATTTCATATATTTACACGGAATATCTGCCACCATTAAAGTATCTCCATAGCTGAGGGCATAGCGAACATTTGGAGTGAGTTTTAAGTGACAGTCCCACCATGCGTTCCCATATCCCAGAGCAGAGTCTCCACTTGGTCCGTGCTTCCTCTTCTTCTGTAGACGGACAGGGAGATGGTGGCGTGCTGTTTGGACACTGACGGAGCGAGAAAAGAGAGGGAGCAGGTATTGGGGTCGCGGCCCAAAACATTTTCTCCCAGGTAGAGAAGGCACTCTGCAAAACAGTACAAGAGGATGTGTTTTAACAGTCACTGGGTGTGGTCATGTGCACACTCAAAATCAGGTGATTTGCAGATTTCTGGAGTTGTCCAAATACTAAAATGACATGACAGCAAAATGTGATGTGGGTAATCTGATTTTTTTATGATCATGGTCTTTAAAATGACTCTTTTGTGGTTTGCATGTTCAGGGTTCCCACACTTTGCTTGAAATTATATCCCAGGACTTTTCCAGGACATTTTCAATTATGTAATCATGGTGTCTACAAGACCCCCAACTTCTACTAAAGATGTAGTCCCACAGTGATTGCAAATTAATTATACTCCAAGGTAAACACATCAATTATATTCACATATTTTCATATCTATACATTCCCTTTGTATTGTGGTCTGATGTATTACATAATTTAGACATAAACCACCCAAAAAGTTCTTGTGTTAGAACCAAAATTAGATGGAAAACATAGAATTTTGAACAAAACTGTGTATTTTCCTGCAGTTTAGTGGGTTTTAGGCTTTTCAAAATCTCATCTGCTCGTTTTTAATGTGATATCAAGTAAAAATCTAGCAAAAATCTATTACTTATCCAAATATACAGCAAATAAACAAAGGCAGGAAACATTTTCAAGGATTAATATATCTTTTCCAGGCCCCTTTTCTAATTTCCCACGTGTTTTCCATTTCTGGTAAACAAGCCAATTATTTTCCAGGATTTCCAGGACGGAGAAAGAGACCCTGATGTTGTTTTAATAATGTGACAACAGAAATCTGATAATAATCTGACTTTTGTGCATGTAAACATATCCACTGTCATGAAAAATAGTACGTATGTGCCTACAACCATTGAACAATTATAATTTTTACAGTTAAAAAAACAAAAACAAAACACTAACACTGAGAGCAGCCGGGGATTACTTTGAATCGATTAAAACAGGTGTCGTCATGATTAAAATCCAATTTACTGCATAGATACAAGCCCTAAAACCAACATTAGCTGCACTTGTTATCAATTTGGTGGGACAATAGGACGATTACGTCATACCACGTGATTCCTGCATTCAGAAGAACTTCTAAAACGTTTTGGGACAATCGAAACTTAATCCCATCACTCACCTTTCTCAGGAATGTGTGGATTTTTCAGGATGCACAGTTTTCCCAGTGAATCTCCTCTATCGTTTTCCTCCTCCTCTTCATCTGACTCCAGGATAGAGTCATTAATCATCTGTGTTGCATCCATCTTTCACGGAAGATGTTCTCTATAAGCAAACATTAAGAAAGATGTTAAAATTAAGGGAAATAACTAGACATTACACTCTCATTAAAGGAGTTAGGGTTTGTATGGATTGTTTTGGGTCATTTGGTTATAAATCAGAGCAAGATTTGTTCCCTTTTTAAATAAAGATAAACGGATATTTGACAGCAATTTCAACGGTTGAATATATACAACGTTTAAACTAAAAATAAACATCTGATCATTAACTTTAGCCTACAAACTGACAAAAGTGCTATTCATTAACTCTGCACCATTAGCCAAACTACTCCTAATTCTTCCGATAAGTGATTTTTTAATAATCAAAACGTATTAAATGCATGCACTAACGTTACTTTTCTCGCCATGTAATGCAGTTCATGAAATGTTGGATCGATTTGATATAATAAAATGAAAGTAGTATGTGAAACTGTTAGCATCTGTTAGCATATCAGAGCTAACGTAAGTCACGCGAGATCTGACAGTAGCATGTGAAACTGTTAGAATATTGGGTTTTTTTGTTTGTTTGTTTTTATGTCATTACCTCTACAAGATTTTGGAATAATAACGTTTAATAAAATAACAATTTTTAAAAAGCGCAACTAACAAGGAAAAAAATTAAAATAAAATAATTATCAGAGCTAACTCAAGTCACGCGAGATCTGAAAGTAATAAGTGAAACTGTTAGTATATCATTTTTTTATGTCATTACCTCTACAAGATTTTGTAATGATAACGTTTGATAAAATAAAATTTAAAAAGCGCAAATAACAAGGAAAAAAAAAAAACAATTAAAAAATCAGAGCTAACATAAGAGTCACGCGAGATCTAAAACTACGCCATCGATCAAACTTATTAAACGGTATAGTTGCTGCATTTTGATTTGATTGCATAAATAACGTGTTTTATATATTTAGGGAGTGAATATTTACCACTCACCTCACGCTTCTTCTGCCCCAGAGAGAAAAACATGAACGAATATCCTGTTTGGCTCGAGAGGGCGTGTCGTTGTCGTATACAGGCGTGTGATTGGTCAGATCAGCTGTCACTCTGCAAAACGCTGCTCCCATTGGATAAAATTCAACACGTGTTTTGTTGGAGCAAAACGTCACGACTTTTTCACATTTTTCGCGCGGAAAATATGTAAATAATCTAATCACATGTATGGATCTGGATCATACGATAAAAAATATATATATAACTGCAGTATTTAGCTGATCCAGGCATTTTTATATAATAGTCATGACCATTAAACTGACATGAATAATAACAGTGGTGGAACCTTACCAAGTATAAGTAGGGCTGTAGTTAAATATAACTTTAGGTATCTGTACTTTACTTAAGTACATTTTACAGAGGATACTTTTTATTTTTACTTCAGTACATTTGAGAGCAGTATCTGTACTTTTACTCCACTACATTTTTGAACAGGACTGAAAAGTAAAAGTATTTTTGATGATTGTTTTAGAGCTGCTGAAAAAGCTGAGCGTTTATTTTTAACATGTCCATAATTTGAACAAACAACAATATACAATGTACAAAAATATACAATAAAAAAAGGGAGAAAAAAAAGATTGATTCAGTTGTCACAGTTGAACACATTTTTTTTATGAACATCACCATATTGGAAGCCGTATTAAATCTCAAAATCTGTAAAATACTTTTACTTTTTACTGTTTAAGTGCATTTTTAAACAGATACTTTAATATTTTTGCTTAAGTTGATTTTTTCATGTGATATTTTTATGCGTATTTTTTTGCTCCGGTATCTGTACTTTTACTTAAATAACCTAATTAATGACTTCTTCCATCACTGATGAATAATAAACAGATCCTTCCATAAAATTAGAAAAAATGCTAAAAAGTTTTAAGCTTCCTGATATTTTTCCATGTTCTTTTCTCTTAGATTATAATCCCACTGTGGAACTGGGCCGGACAGGAGGCTATAACATGTTTAAAGTCTTTGCTCTGAGGCTGTGTAGGTCTGAAAATGATGCTCCAAATAAAGAAATCTTAATGCTCTGATGTTGACCTATGCCGGTTTGTGTTATAGCGCCACCTATACGCACTAATGGAACTGATCAGGTTCTCATTTGTGGTTTTTTTGTTTTCTGCAAAGGTCTTGTACAGTGAGAATCACATTCAGAAATCAAAATACCATCATGACCGATATGACTCTTATAATAAAGTCGCCTAGGAAAAAAAAATCATCTTATTATTATCTCTAGGTCCCATTCTGTGTGACTGTGTCTGTGTGGAGCATAGACCTCATAAAGACAGGGTTAGGGTCATACAGACAGTCTGTGGTGCAGTTGTACACACATGTGCTCTGCTCTCAGTCTGTCTGTGGTCGTAGTCAGGCCCAGGTCTGCAGAGGTGCAACAGGTGCATTGCAAAAATGTTTATGTCCTCATTTCAGGCACCTAAAATAATAACATTAACCCGCAGTCAGTTTGGTGTGCACCCGGACCTGACAGTAGACAGGGACGTCACTGGACCTGCAGCTTTACTGAGGCACCCACCCGTTTCATTTGTAACTACATTTTTCTCAAAAGTCTGATGTAGTGCTCCTCTTTCATATACGGGGGTCTGGGGATCCCTCAATAGGAAATTCTGCACAAAACAGATGTAATTTCCTGTAATCTGGTGGATTTTAGATGAATAAATGCATGTAGCAGACGAACTAAAGACGCTTTTACCTGTTTTATTATTAGTACAACTACAGGATAATCTCATTAAACTTATGTGTTTTACACAAGCTGCTGATCATTTGTGTCCAGCTCCTGTGTGAGTGATATTGGGCCCCCAGCCCTCTGCTGCCTCCCTGTGCTCCGCCCCTGCTCTCCAGCATACACTCAGCGTGTTGAGCGCCCCCTGTCTGTGAGTCGCAGCCTCACACCAGGCTGTGGACGGATCGTCCAGAGTCTGGACAAAACTAAAGCCTCAGACGTCTGAGGACCTGGCCTCACGTTTATGCTGCTTTTAATCCAACTGAAATACAGTGAGACACAGAATCCACAAATCTGTTCTGTCTTAATCATTTATGCATCAAACCGACATGAGGCGGACTGTCAAGAAATAAAAAGGGACTAAAAGCTTGGGCTTTGTAGAACATCTTCAAGTGTCCTGCGCAGACCACCTGGAGCATCTGGAAGCACCTGGAGCATCTGGAACAGGCTCTGGAAGAGGTGTCTGAACCATGTCACATGACCAGCTCAAATGCGACGGCGCTCAGTTTGTTTGTTTTTTAGATCACTGCTTCTACAAAAGCGTCTTTATGAGTCAAAGTCATTCACACACGTGAATAGTGAAGGCCGAGTGAATCATCTGCTATTTAGGCTGATCATTAAGGGCTGATTCACACCAGGCTCCGGACTTAGACTTTACACTGTTCTATTATTTACACTCCTTCCCTCAAATCAAACTACTGGACTGTCCCTGGCTCTGTCTCCACAACAGTCGATCAATCAGACAATAGTGTTATGTGCAGGAGTAATGGCTAAACCAGCTAAATATTTAGTTTTTATTGAGTGGCAAGTTCCATTTTATTATAATACACTTTACGGCTTTAAGAAAGTTTGAATAAGTTGTCTCCAAAGCTTCAGGAGATGTTTTTTGTGACACAGAGACAGTAAAAACCCGAGTAAAAAGCGTCTGCGTCCCTGGTAGTACACAGTACACACTCAGCAGGACGGTGGTATTCTGTGTGTGAACAAACATTAAATAAAAGACAAAAGCAGATTTTCGACACTGGACTTTATTGAAGTTACTGTTACAGGTTTTCTAATGAACTGTGTAAAATCTATGCATTAGGCTTGGTTACGGTTACAGCTAAAACCACACGGGAACATGACACTTTCACCATTTGTTCCTGTTTTTACGCGTCTTCGTCGGCCTCTTCCTCAAACTCGCCCTCCTCTTCGGCCGTGGCCCTCCTGGTACTGCTGGTACTCGGACACCAGGTCATTCATGTTGCTCTCGGCCTCTGTGAACTCCATCTCATCCATGCCCTCGCCCGTTTGTACCAGTACCAGTGGAGAAAAGCTTTACGACGGAACATTGCGGTGAACTGCTCGGAGATGCGCTTGAACAGCTCCTGGATGGCTGTGCTGTTGCCGATGAAGGTGACGGCCATTTTCAGACCACGAGGGGGGATGTCGCACACGGCGGTTTTCACATTATTGGGGATCCATTCCACGAAGTAGCTGCTGTTTTTGTTTGCACATTCAACATCTGCTCGTCGACTTCCTTCATCGACATGCGGCCGCGGAAAAACTGCGGCGACGGTTAAGTAGCGGCCGTGGCGGGGATCGCACGCCGCCATCATATTCTTGGCGTCGAAAACTTGCTGCGTGAGCTCGGGGACGGTCAGGGCGCGGTACTGCTGGCTCCCCCCTGCTGGTGAGAGGCGCAAAGCCGGGCATGAAAAAGTGCAGACGAGGGAAGGGGACCATGTTGACGGCCAGTTTGCGGAGATCGGCGTTCAGTTGCCCCGGGAAACGCAAACACGTGGTCACGCCGCTCATGGTGGCGGAGACTAAGTGGTTGAGGTCTCCGTAGGTGGGCGTGGTGAGTTTGAGAGTGCGGAAGCAGATGTCGTACAAGGCTTCGTTGTCGATGCAGTAGGTTTCGTCGGTGTTTTCTACGAGCTGGTGGACGGACAGAGTGGCGTTGTACGGCTCCACGACCGTGTCCGACACCTGAGGACGAAACGAGAACAAAACAAGAGCGAAGAGAGTCTGAGTCGCATGATCCAACTTTCAGGCAAGAAAACGTCACGTGTCGGGTCATGGGTTGAGCAGGACTGAGCTTTGTAACATGTTATAGCTTTTACTTCTTTAATATTTCTTTAATATTACCAGGATGTTTCAAAATAACACTGTCAGTTCATTTTTACTTCCTACAAAATTAGGAAAAGTCATTGTCAAAGTTGCATTTGAGGAGACAATGGCCACAGTTTTATCAAAATGAGGATAAAATATATTTACTTCATGTGTTCTTATGTTCGAAGAAAAAGTAGTAAAGTACCTACACATTCTATTTAAGTACATTTCACAGTGCTACTTTTTACTTCTACTTCACTACATTTGAGAGCAGTATCTATTTTCTACTCCACTGAAGAGTAAAAAGTACTTTTCACCTGGTTTTAGGGGTTACTTCTACTCGGCCTGGGACGATATTGAAATTTTGTGTGACGATTATCACGGACAAAATAACTGCGATTATTTTTTATATCACGATAATTATTAAAATTGTTATGGATGTGAATAATTACAACGTTAACAGAGAATATTATAGACGAGCAGGGCCGTCGACTGAAATTTGGAGGCCCGGGGCAGTCAGCCTCACATGGGCCAAAAAAAATACAAAATAAAAAAAAAATATAATATAAATAAAATAAATACATAAATACATTTCAGTTCATTTGTGATGGCTTTCCAAAATATCGTCTGAAAATTGTCATTGGGATAATACAAAAATACTGAAACTGTTTGTAAATTGATTAAAAGCATACATAAAATAATAACATAATATTAATAAAATAAAATAAAAATAAATAATTAAATAAATAATTAAATAAAAAAATATATAAATAAAATAAAATACAAAAAGAAAATGTCCCCCGAACGATTATTGTCGACCCTTTTGATCATGATAAACGATATTACTGTTTATTGTCCCATCTCTAAACATCCTAAAGGTTTTAAGTTCAATTTGAACCAAGTTGCATAATAGGAATTCTGCCCATGAGTATCATAGCAACTAAAGAACCAATCCAGAGCGAGAATGTTGAAGGTAACGCCTCTTCCCGCCCGCACTGCCAGTTTATCTTAGCAACACCGTCAATCAAACCTGTTGCTAACGCTAACAGGAGCAACCTCGGGGAAAGAAGGACCTGATGTATCTGATATTAATGTTCATATCTTGATTTACAGACACAATAGTGAAATAAAAACATGACAGCAGCAGTTACAGAGAGAGTTTTCCGAAGTGAAGTGAACTGGAGCCAGAGTCGATGGAGCCGGAAGTGCTCCCAAGCTCACTTCCTGTTTGGAACAATAGACTGTGTATATAAATAGACACAGTTAACGCGCTCGCCTCTGTGTTTTAAATAGGAAGTGAGCATCAGCACGGCTCCAGGTCACCCCTGTCTCTGTACCTGCTGCTGTCAGACTCGTCATTTTGGTCTTAAATGTTCAGATTAACCCTCTGCATGATCCTGGTGCAATAATGGCAACTGTGCAATGAGTGGACTGTGCAGTTTTTACTTTGACCCCTTTGTGACCCCAGCCCTTTGGAACAGACGTTAACCTGCAGTGTCCCAATCAAATAATATGAACATTAATAACAGACAAATCAGGTCCTTCCTGTTAGCGTTAGCAACAGGTTTGACTGACAGTGTTGCTAAGCGCTGTCCATCCATTCATCCATTTTCTTCCATTTATCTGAGGGCAGCAGGGACTCGCAGACTTCCCTCACCCCAGACACGTCCCAGCGTTCCCAGTCCAGAGAGACATCCAGCGTGTCCTGCTAAACCATCGGTGCGAACAGGAAGGGGCGTTACCTTCAACAACCTCGCTCCTGATTGGCTCTTTGGTTGCTATGATACTCACAGTCGGAGTTCCTAAGATGGATCTCGTCTCCAAATTCGTCGCTATATACTGCTCTGGCCTCGATGAGCTTCATTTGACTGGAGTTGAACGTAGCGGTTAGCAGGTTAGCAGGTTAGCTACATCCATTTACACATACAGTCTATGAACAGGCCTGTGGAGTGTTATTCACAAGTCAAACAGCATCACATTGTGTCACATGGGTCTGTTCACCTTGGGGGAGGGCACCACGCTGAATGTGTTCATGATACGATCTGGATACTCCTCACGGATCTTACTAATGAGCAGGGTCCCCCATCCCAGACCCCGTCCCCCCCCGAGGGAGTGGGTCAGCTGGAAGCCCTGGAGACAGTCGCAGCTTTCCGACTCTTTACGAACCACATCTAAAAACCGAGTCGACCAGCTCCGCCCCCTCCGTGTAGTGACCTTTGGCCCAGTTGTTTCCGCCGCCGCTCTGGCCTGTGGGGAGATAAACACGAGGCCTGCGTGATTATCGAGATGGATGGGATTCATTTCGAGCCCAGACGGGAGCAGCAGAGCAATAAAACCGAGCTGTTTCCAACTTTCCTGGCTGAACACAATTGAAAATATTTCTTTTTGTAATTCGAGTAAATGCAATAAGACACATCAGCTTTGCAATTTTTTCCTTATGCGGTGAGACTTTAACTGGCCCTGAAAATTGGATTGAGCTCCATTTTTTCATTGCTTCACTCTGGTTTAGTCTTTAGTTTCGATTTAAGCCTAAAAGATTGGCAGTTACAGCGCCCTCTGCCCTGTCAGATCCTCTCAGTCTTTAACACATTTTAAGACCAGACTGAAAACCCCACCTCTCCTCCCTGGTATTTAACACTAGCTGCACAGGAAATCTTGCCGTTTTATAGTTTTTTTCCTATGTATCTGTATTTTTTGTGGCTTTTTCGTGAAGCTTTTTGGTCAGATGAAGTCGTTTTAAATGTGGTATAGAAATAAACTTATAATTTCATAATGCTGCTTTGCTAATACCATGTTTTCTGGAAAGTCAAATATTGTGTAAATAAAAGAAGAGTACTGTTATTTCTATGTAATATGAAAAATTTGTTGTGAACTTCTGATGAAACTAAAGAAATAAAACCTAAACGTAACTGTGTCTGTGCCCAGCCTCGTTTAAGTTTATTGTGAAGAAATGTACCGTATTTTCTGGACTATACATCGCTCTGGAGGATAAGTCGCACCAGTAAAAAATGCAGAATAATGAAGAAAAAAACATATATAAGTCTCATTTTTGGGGAAATTTATTTTAGAAAATCCGAGACCAATAACAGACATTTTATCTTTAAAGACAAGTTATAAAAATAAGAATAAAATGTGGAAGAACAGGTTGAATATCAGAACAGCGGCTAACGAAACACATTTATATTTATTCAGCTGAAGCACAGACAGAACTGAACATGTGTCGGTTTGTTAACGTCAGATATTAACAGTTAATCACAAACTAAAGCAGAAAAAAACAACAAGTTTACTCTGGATCTCAGTCCAAAAATCACTAAATCAACTGAATTCTTCATCCTCGGTGTCGAAGATGAACAACTCCACCAACTCCAGAGGAAGAAGATGTTATGTTTCCTCGTGGCTGTTATACTGGTACAAGCCTAGAGCGCCCTCGTGTGGTGAAGACGTGACATTATGTATTTGAATAATTTCACATATAAGTCGCGTCTGAGTATAAGTCACCCCCCTGGACAAACTAAGAGAAAAGTGACACTTGGAAAATACAGTATTTGTCCCTGTTCAGATACAAAATAAGCAAAAAATAACTGCGCAGGTTCATTTAAAACATTAAAAACCGGAGCAGGTGTGAGTGTAAATGCTCCACATTATTAAAGTGCAACAGTGGCACCGATCTGTCCAGTTTTACATGTTCTTCAAATGTTTTCTATTTTTGGGAAATAGCAAAATAACCCAAAGCTTCTTCTCGTGTGTCTTAGTGTTTTTTCGACAGACGTTCATGAGATCTTGAATTAAAAGTTTCTGTATCAAAGTGAGATATTAATCACGTACCAAATACAAAGTTGTCGGGTCTGAAGATCTGTCCAAAAGGTCCAGACCTCACGGAGTCCATGGTGCCGGGCTCCAGGTCCACCAGAATGGCACGAGGCACATATTTACCTCCTCCACCAGAAACAAAACACCACGAGTGATGGAAAGAAGCAGAGAAGAAGAGAAAGAGGGAGAGAGAAACAAACCAGCTTAAAAATGAAGAAGCCACGATGCCAAGTCAAACAACACGGCATGAATGTGAAAAATCAAATGTAATTCAACACTCAGACCCTGCAGATTTAGGCTGAGTTCTTCTCTCAAACTGAAAACACTCTGTTCCACCTTGTGATGTCATCATGTGGTGATACAGGAAGTGCTCCACTGTGTTTTTAAACTCCACACAGCTTCATTTCTAGAACCATTTCAGCTCTGGAATTGCCCAATCTCGACTGAACTAAAGATAAAAGGAGCTGTTTAACTTGTAAAACTACCACTTCAAGACATCACAAGGTGGAGTAGAGCATTTTGAGCTTTGGAGATGTTACAGATTAATAATAAAGTGTGTGAATGAAACAAAACTCAACTCCAGGTCTGTTTTTGAGGAGGAAACGGCTTTAAAACATGACTTAAAGATCACAACAGTTTTGTGTGATACAGGAGCTTTAAACCTTTTACCAGAAGCTTTTATGTCACAGAGCAGAATTACATTTGAATTAAAGTTTAACAAAAACTTTTTAAAAACTGTATAGATATAACAATCTGACTGTCAATGTGATCGGAAAAAACACACATTTGACCCTTTTTTTTCTCTCCAAGTTTGTTTAGTAATTGTGCCAGTCGTCTCTGTGCACAGGAGCAAATCATAAAACATAAAATAAAATGACCTTAAAATCCAAATTCATTCAAATAAATCCTGCACAATTATCTTTATATGTAGAATACTTCAGTTTGTGGTGTTTTTATATTGTTCTGCCTCAAAATCAGCATTAGCACTGAGACACAAATATGTGGCTCTGGTCAAGTTTTAATTTTATTTGTGTAGTTTTTGACATCCACCTGTAACTTGCTGTCCACTGTCTGACCCTAACCCCCTGACCTCTGACCCTCCTGCAGCTCTCAGTCCACTGTCTGACCTCTGACCCCTGACCCTCCTGCAGCTCTCAGTCCACTGTCTGACCCCCTGACCTCTGACCCTCCTGCAGCTCTCAGTCCACTGTCTGACCTCTGACCCCTGACCCTCCTGCAGCTCTCTGTCCACTGTCTGATCTTTTAACATTTATTAATTTCAGCGTCACTCTGCAAAAACCTCATAGAGATAAAACTGAACAGGAAGTAGTGACGCTCACAGAGAGGTTGGGGGCGCTGTTGTGCACAGAGCCTGTTGTTATTGCTAAAATTCCACAGTTTCTTCCCAGTATAACCATAACAATATTAATTTGTGCCATCCCCAGTGAGCATTACATGAGAAACTCCAGTTAAAATCTATTATGTTTGGGAATGAAAGAATGAAACCCAAAACTCCTGAAACTCCTGATCTTTGTGAGAACCTAAAGTCTCAAACCTGACGCCTCGTTGTAGTAGACGCTGATGCGGTCCAGCTGCAGGTCGCTGTCTCCGTGGTACGTCCCGGTGGGATCGATGCCGTGCTCGTCGCTGATCACTTCCCAGAACTGCACAGACAGAGAGGCAAGGGTCACATGACTGAACAAACACGTGTGCTCTGGTCTCGCTTCGGTCGACGTGGATTTTATGATGAGAAAAACATTGGTCTGCGTCTCTGGAATCTGAACATCGGAGTTTTCTGCTGATGCTGGATCTCAAACCACATTTACAACATATTTTTTAGTCTTTTCACAACTTGGCAGGAAAACAGCCAGACGCAGCTGCAAATATAAAAGCAGCTTAACTAAATACAAAAAATGGAGACTTCGATTCGAGTCGGTGGAGCGTTTGTCCACCGAGCTACAGGCCGCGGTGAAGGGCGAGTGGTTCCTTCATATAAACTCTTCAATCTTCAGTAGCTCCTTTAATTCTTAAGTTAAACTCACCAAATTTTAGCAGTGGATAAACTGAACCTTGTGAGATTTTTGGCAATATAAACAGTTATAATTGTTCACTTACTTATCACGACTTAAACTAGAAGAAGTAAAAATGACCTAATGTCTCTTATTTGATCCTGATGTCACATTTGAAGTGGTTTATTGTCTGAGGTTTATTCACAAACACCTTTTCTTTAAGATAGACCCACAGGAAGAAATCAGGACGAGTCAGGTCTGTGGAGATCACATACTGCCCCCTGTGAAAAACACTTATTATTCCTTTAATGGCATTTACTCTTGGGGCATCTCTGGTATTAAAATGTGGACGGTAACACCGCTGGGTTTGTGAATTTGACCCATGTGACTCAAAGTACCACTGTACAATGAGGGTTCGTTCCTCGGTGCTGTATTTGCTCAGATTAATGTGGGAAGAGTCGTTCTAAATGCTCTGAAAAAATAAATTAAAATATGTAGAAACAAAAGAGTTATGAGTTTTTTTCAACTGTCAGTGACTTTTGGGCCACCCTGTATAAAAATGTGACTGAAAATTTCCTTTAAATGGATGTAGAGATTTTTTTTCTGCCAATATATTCATCAGATATTTAAAAAGTAAAGCAAGAAACTACAAACTGACTTTTTACTTTCAGAGAATTTGAAATAAAAAAGTGTTTCAGGAATATAAAATGACGTATTGCATGAAAGTAAAGAAATAAAACACATTTAAAAAAGCCGAGGACAAAGTGAGACTGACACAGACAAATGGAGACTGCGGCAGCTTTGAAAACATTATTGTTAAATTGCCGGGTTTCAGATTACGTAAGAACATTCCATCGGCCAAAACGATTTAATACAGACGGAGGGGGAAGGTAAAGCAGATAAAGTCACAGAGTCAGGTCCCAGAGAGAGATCCAGGGTCTGGGCTGGTCAGGTTCAGCGTCTGTGAGTTTACTTTGTGGATATTTCTCAAAATACTGTGTTATCGATGGGGAATCTGGTTCAGTGCCGACGTTAAACTTAAAGCCGTGTATCTTTATGTGTAAACTGTAGTTAGTATCCTGTATTTGTACAGAAACATCTTGTACATGTAGTTTTATTTTTCTACAAACATGTTCTGAAATGCACGAGGTTTTTGCATCGGTTTGTTCTGTTTTAACGGCTCATGTTTCAGTTTTCTCCCAGTGGATTAAAACAGTTGAGAGGCTGCACATTATGAACATATATTTAAGAAAATCTAACCATTATGCAATACTTTATACAACATTTGAAGAGTTTATTTGTAAAAACGCATAAGAGATGTTTGAAAAAGTCATTGGAGGCTTCGAGTTTACTCTTAGTATATTCATATTTTCAAATGTCAAATGTGTTTTACTGCTATAAAAATATAACCTGATCCTGTTTGATAAATTCCACTTTAATTTATTGTCATTCATGATAATAGGTGTAGAAGATGGTAACAGGGGCGGGGCCAGGGGGGGTTTGAGGGGGTCAATGCTCTCCCAAAGTTCCCCTAAGATTCCACTTTTATAACATATCGACACATACGATCTCGACTAAAAATATTCAAATGGAAACTGCAGAGTTCAAAATGAGACGAAAAAAAAAAAAAAAAAAAAAAATCTATATTAGGATTTATAAATAAATACTCAAAAAAAAAAAAATCTATATTAGCATTTATAAATAAATACTGAGATGAAAAATAAAAATCTATATTAGGATTTATAAATAAATACTGTGACATTTTTAAAAAAAATCTATAATAGGTTTATAAATAAATACTCAAAAAAAAAAAAATTCTATATTAGGATTTATAAATAAATACCATGACAATTAAAAAAAAAAAAAAATCTATATTAGGTTTTATAAATAAATACTCAAAAAAAATCTATATATATTTTTATAAAATAAATACTGAGACGACAAAAAAAAAAAAAAAAAAAAAAAAAAAATCTATATTAGGTTTTATAAATAAATACTCAGACGACAAAAAACAAAACAAAATCTATATTAGGATTTATAAATAAATACTGAGATGACAAAAAAAATCTATATTAGGATTAATAAATGAATACTGAGACGACAAAAAAAAAAAAATAAAAATAAAATCTATATTAGGTTTTATAAATAAATATGGGGTGAATTACTAGTATTTAAACTACATTTATAACAGCGACTCAAACATGGTACGGTGGGATTTTGGGGTATTTTTACTCTTTTTTACCACTCTTAGCTCCGCCCCTGGATGGCAACAAAAAAGCCCCAAAAAAAAAAAAACCCAAAGAATTACAAGCGCAGACAGCATTTTGACGACTCGACCAGACACATTTTAACCTCAGCAGCGTCAAAGATTTTCTGCCAACCACAGCAAAAGTCGGATTGGACTAATCTGGATAATCCGGCGGCGTTAAAGAGCCGGAGGAGTGACATCACAACATCCAACTGAACGAGGGGAACGAGCGACCTGCTGACCTCCAAACTGTCCGCAGAACAAAGACACAGGGACATTATCGTGAGTTAAGAGGTTTGACAGCTGGGCATTAAACAGACGCAGGATTATGATCGTAGTGAAGTAAGTAAGTACACGGAAAAAAACGCCACGACTGACCCAGTTCAACACGAGCGACACTGGATCTGCCTCAAACCACTGGACGTTTGAGTCGATGACGAGTCCTCAGGGGAAAAAAAAAAAACACGGGGTCACATGGGGGTCATGGTCAGAGGCGGGACAAGTACTGTATTTATGGAGAATTTGAAGTATTTGTACATTTTACAGTGGATACTTCACTACTTTTGAGAGCAGTAGCTGTACTTTCTCCTCCACTTCGTTTTTTAACAGGACTGTAAACTAAAAAAAAAAGCACTTTGGGTATGATTAGAGGGTGTTTTTCATCATCGTGTTCGTGTAAGTTTTCGAGCGTCTAACTAAATAATTACACAAAATTCATGAGAAAAAAATGAAGAAAATTGATTGATGTATTGTTGCTGTCGACCAAAATCTGTCTCATTTTTGAATCAATATCACCACATTTACACTTAATTAACAACACTCCTGTGAAATACTTTGAACTTTTTAAACTTTTTACTCTTAAAACAGGTCTCCCATCGCAAAAAAGGACTATTATTTATACATTACACATAAGTGGCATGAGGAAGACGCCCCCTACGCTCGGAAACTGGAAGCACACTGTGGAAGAGACTCACTTACATTTATTCTAAGGTTAAAAAAGAAAAAATGTGAAGAAAAGTGGGGAAAAAAGGACTTTGTATGTAAGCGACTGTGATGTCTTTTGAAAACAATAAAACACAAGTTAAAAAAAAAAAAAAAAACCAGGTCTCGGGAGCCAACAGCAGCTGGTCCTCGTCTTTCCAAGTTGTTCACCAAGAGATTTCTGAATTTGTGGTTAATTAAATGCTAATTATCAGTGTGAATCTGTCTTTTTCGGGTCTGTGGTTTGTGGAAGAATAAACTGATAAAGGTTTGTGTTTTATAGACGTCTAATGGCTCAGGTTTTACTGCGTCTCTTGTTCAGTATTCGCTCGATTTCTTGCAAACATGAGGAGAAATGAGTATCTCTCTGGTGTATTTGTATTTGTACTTGTATTTGTACTTGTATTTGGTAAATGCAGCTCACCGGAGAAAAAGTCTGAAGTCCGATGTCTTTAAAAGGTAATTACATACTTTTACTTAAGTAGTTTTATCATGTGTACTTTTACTTAAGTAACATAACTGAGTACTTCATCCTCCGCTCTTCACTTGTCGATACAGAAATTTGGATTATAAAAAACAAAGTAAATGCGATTAACGATTATATCCCGTGATTATTAAAGCTGCTGATGGTTTTAAATGTTTCGATTCTGAATAATTATAACTTTAATTATGAATAATAATAATAATAATAAATAATAATAATAATAATAATAAATAAAAATTAAAAATTATAAATAAATAAAAATATAAATAAAACATATTTAATTTATTTGTATCTATAAATAATAATAAATAAAATATAATACTATAATTCTACACTGCTACACATTTTGGCACATTTCTGTATTTCGTATTCCCCATTAATCTTAATTTCATCAGTACCGCCCGGTCCCTAGGAGCCCGTTTGGACATCAGCTGGTGACTTCATCCTCCTCGGAGCTTCAGCCTCTTCCCCGCCCAAGACCTTAATGTGGTTAGAGGAACGACAGCCAGACATCACAAAGACGAGCTCCCCGAATTTCAGCTGAGACCACAGCTAATGGTTAAATGTGTAACGCAATCACTGATATGGAGCCAGAGTTTAAGTGGAACAGTCAATTAGTAGTAGTAGTAGTAGGAGGAGGAGGAGGAGGAGGAGGTAGTAGTAGTATATGGGCGAACAGAGGATCATTTAAACAGCAGATGTAATGCACAGGCTAAAACTAGTACTTCATAACATCTAGAAGGGTTAAAATGTGAATCATTACAGTCTAAATCATGTAAAAGTGCATTGATTTTGCAGGAACTTTGTATTTCCAATCACACCAGCCACACCCATGGGCTCCAGACTCTGCACAGTGCTGCTCTGGAGATGTAAAACAGCCAGGCACAGCAGCAAAAGCATAATTACAAAATAATCAATGCATAGATCATTAGGCATGCAGGAAAAAAAAAAAAAAAAAAAGGCAGGGAGCTTCCACACAGACTCCAGCCCATTGTCTAACACCAGACAAAGGATGAGATGTAACAAGTGCAGGCTGGATTGTGCCCTTTTTTACACCTTTACCTCGTTAGTTTAAACCAGTGCAAGACACAAACTAAATGATGTATAACCAGAATCACGCTGAAATTCGCTATATTTGCGTTTTAATGTGCGGCAGACCCTATGCTCCACACCCACTCCCCACTACTGATGCAGTGCGCCCCTAAAACCAGCTGGAAATGCCTCAAATCCTCACAAAAAAACATCTAAACGTGGAGTTATTTCTGTTTTGTCATGCGTAAAATAAAAAAATACACACATTCTTTCGGATTGACTTCATTATCTGTGACTTCCACTGTGTCTGGACTCGATTTGTTGCATTTATCAGACATAAATTGATGGTTTTGTGGGTCTTACCTTGGCACCGATCTGGTTTCCGCACTGACCGGCCTGGATGTGCACGATTTCCCTCATGGTTCAAGGCGAAAGTTTCCAAAGAAGCGTAAAAACGTGTCCGACGCGAGGAGCAGACAGCAGAGCGGAGACACGGCTCGGACAATGGCTTTATAAGACTGGAGCGGCTCCAGGGGCCCGGCGCAGGGGCGGAGGCAGAGGCGGGGGCGGGGGCACAGAGGAGCACCGCGGATGGGCCCCTGGGATTGGCTCAGAGGCTGATCAGGGGCGGGGCCAGTGCATCAGAGGGTCGAGGGGCAGAAGGGCAGAGGGGTAGACGGGGCAGATTTAAACATGTAAATGACATAAAATCTGTCTGGCATCTGGATCAGAGTGTGGTTTTATTATTTTAGTGATAAATAATGACATATATAATATAATAATAAATGATGTGAGAGAAAGACACGAGAGGTTTTTAAATTTATGCCCTGTTTAGTCCAGGTTTAGACCCTGGTTTAGTCCTGGTTTAGTCCTGGTTTAGTCCTGGTTTAGTCCAGGTTTAGTCCTGGTTTAGTCCGGCTTTATTCCTGGTGTAACATAAATAATTGGGCAGGTTTAGTAAGTGCGTTTTATAAATTTGTAGTAACACTCATACACATTTTCTCATGTTGTAACATCTAGCTGCTTTTTTTTTTGCAAAATAAAACAAAAACATGCTTAAATTTGTTTTATATTGAACCATTATAAAATTATAATATTATAGTTTCTCTTTATTGGGAAAAATTGGGCTAAGTTTATAATATGTTTGTTACAATATTTAAAATTTTATTTAAAAAGTTCCAGAGCAATGCGCACTGATATTAGCGTAGTAGTAGTAGTAGTAGTAGTAGTAGTAGTAGTAGTAGTAGTAGTAGTAGTAGTAGTAGTAGTAGATGATTGTTTGATGCCTTTTTAATGTTTATTTAAACTATTATACAGAAAATAGTATCGGATCTGCCAAAAAGACAATATCTGTCTATAGTTTTATTCTAACCAAAATATTTTAAACAAATAACAGATTAAACTGAACAAAAAATCAAAGAAAAAACCTAAAATCATAAAAACAATCCTGTATGTGTGAACAGGCCGTTTGCATGTCCTCACCACCAGATGGCGCCACGCTCTTTCATGGATCACAAGGGGCGTGGTTTTCCTGTGTTTCTAAAGTGACATTTTTGCCATTCTTCTGACGGGAAACCTCTGCGCTCTTTAACGACAGAAACAGCCAACAAACCCGCACTTTGACTCTTTTATCCAGCACATATCGGTGAGTGACTTTAAATTTAACTGAAGTGACGCGGTGTTTGTGTTTAATGCGCCAAAATCCTGCGGAAAAGGTCAGATTTTTCCATGACAACCAAACTGGCGCAGGCTTTGCTAACGCCTCTCCCCATGCTAACACTGAGCAGCAGGGTTAGCATGTTAGCATCAGGGTTAGCATCAGGGTTAGCATGTTAGCATCCAGGAGCTGCTCTGCACAGATCTTTTAAAAGCTCCTGGACGTGTTTATTGTTTTGTTTTTCGTGGTTTAGATGAATAAAACTTTAAAATAATTCATTTTTATTCACACTTTTTCACTTGGAATAAACAGTTAAATTAGCTTTTTTTAGTTTTAAGTGTTCTTGTTTTAGATTTTTAAGATTTGGAGTAAAAAAAATAGAAGTAATTTAAAATGTTTATAGTATTTATTCCCATGTTCTAGTTAATTTTTGTGGTTTTGCAGCAAAGATGATAGAAAGTGTCTGTTTTATATAGAGCCTATGTAATATTTCAATTTTATAGTTCCTCCTGAGATGAGGTTCTATCTGTTTGTTATAATATTTAAAATAGTTCCAGAGCAATGTGCATTGATATTAGGCGAGTAGTAGAGTTTTAGCTCGGAGTAGAGCCGCTGCTCCTCCACGTCGAGCGGATGGATGTTTCCTGGACGCCTCCCTGCAGAGATGTTCTGGGCTTGTCCCTCCTCCCGGTGGGACTTACTTAACTTACTTTACTTGCTTTACTTACCTACCTTACACATCTTCCATACCTCATCTCAGCGTAGTTACTACCTCACACGCTGGAGGCACTATGTTTCTCTCTGGCCTGGGAATTCTGCCTCCACGACCCAACCTTGGATAAGAGGAAGAAAAGTTTGTGATTTTTAAGATTTGGAGTAAAAGAAAATTGAAATAACTGTAGCATTTCTTCTTATTGTGAAAGCAGTTATAATAAAATAATGTTATAGTTTCATCTTTTGCTCAAATCATGTTTTCATAAATGGGAACTGCGCATTTCATCCTTTTTGTTATATTTAGAATAGTTCCAGAACAATGTACACTGATATTAGGCGAGTAGTAGTGATATTTTAGAGTCGCTGCTCCTCCACGTCGAGAGGAACAGCTGAGGTGGTGAGGGCATCTGCTCCTGATGCCTCCTGGATGCTTCCCTGGGGAGGTCTTCCCACCAGGAGGAGGGACATGTCTCCTCCTGGTGGGACTTACTTACTTACCTAACTTACCTTACTTCCAACGACCTTACTTACTTCGTACCTTATCTTCGTACCTTACACGCTGGACTATGTCTCTCTGGCCTGGAAACACCTCGGGGTCTTACTTACTACATTACTTACCATACCTTACTTAGCTTCTACCTTACCTTACCTTACTTAAAGGTTTGATTCTCCAAGAGTGATTGTGATTCATCTCAGAATCAGACTTTTATTGTCATTGACATTGTCAACACAGCTCACAAACTAGGAACTTACTCGGTGATAAATGCAGCATAAAACACTGAATAAATACAAATAAGGGCATGCATAAAGTAAAAAAAAAGATATGCTTACCTACCTTACTTTACTTTGTTACTACCTTACTCGTCTCTCTGGCCTGGGACCACCTTAAGGTCCCACTGGAGGAGCTGGAGGACATGTCTGGGGTGAGGGAAGTCGGGGAGTCTCTGCTTAGACTCCTGCCCCTGCGACCCAGCCCTGGATAAGAGGAAGGACATGGATGGATAGATAGAGTTTTAGTTTTGGATTTTAAAGATTTGTAGTCAAAAAACAGAAGTAACTTAAAAGTACTGTAGGGTTTTTCTCGTGACCTACTTCGTTTTTTGTTGTGGTTTGCAGCAAAGAGGGTAGAAAGTGTGTGTGCAGGCTGCAGGGGGGAGGCTGCAGGGGGGAGGCTGAAGGAGGGAGGCTGCACGAGGGAGAAGGGAGGCTGCAGGGGGGAGGCTGCACGAGGGAGGCTGCACGAGGGAGGCTGAAGGGGGGAGGAGGGAGGCTGCAGGAGGGAGGAGGGAGGCAGGAGGGAGGCTGCAGGAGGGGGAGGCTGCAGGGGGGAGGCTGCAGGGGGAGGCTGCAGGGGGGGAGCTGCAGGGGGGAGGCTGCAGGGGGGAGGCTGCAGGGGGGAGGCTGCAGGGGGGAGGCTGCAGGGGGGAGGCTGCAGGGGGGAGGCTGCAGGGGGGAGGCTGCAGGGGGGAGGCTGCAGGGGGGAGGCTGCAGGGGGGAGGCTGCAGGAGGGAGGCTGCAGGAGGGAGGCTGCAGGAGGGAGGCTGCAGGAGGGAGGCTGCAGGAGGGAGGCTGCAGGAGGGAGGCTGCAGGAGAGAGGGCTGCAGGAGAGAGGCTGCAGGAGAGAGGCTGCAAGGGGGGGCTGAGGAGGAGGAGGAGGGACCACACCCCCCTCCGTTCACTGGCTTTTAAAAACCTGTGGCACTTGGTTTTGTGATTGACAGGGTCATGTGTCAGCCTCTTGTACCACAATAGCTCTGCACACGGACGACTGCAGCACATTCAGCTCAACTGTTGTTTTCACAGGCTCAGCGCGGACGGATCAAACATGTTTTACACTTGTGGACCGAACGAAGCCATGGTGGTGTCTGGTGAGTCACAACTTCTCATTAGCAGCTGTGTTTTTTACCATAACAGTGAGTTTGTTTACACAAGCACCAACGTTAATATCATTCAAACGACACGGAAACCACATTATCTGATGCGAGTAACTGGCAGTAATGCGACTTATTGGTCAGTACATGAAAGGAACAGTATATCTGGGGCTCAGTATTTATCACGTGGACAGTTTCTTAGTGAAAAATGGGTCGATTTTGGGTGTTTTTGTGGTTATATGTTAAGATTTGAGCTGTAAACGTTTGAATAAGTGACTTGTTTGGCTAATTATTGGTTTTCTGCTGTTGAATAGTTGCAGCTCAGCCCTTTGAACGGTGCTGTACATTTAAACTGAATCACTAGGATCATCTTGTGTTATTGTTTTTGTATCGGTGGCATAAAATAGTTTCAGTATTATCATTCATCGCAGTATTTCTCTGTTCTTCAAAATGTGATATCGTGACAGGCCTAAACCACGATCAGACAGAACTGACAGGATTTTGAGAGGATTTTGCTGTTTATGCCTCTCTAATTGTTTTATTATAACTCCAAAGAGCTGTTCTGCCTTCTTCCTGTTCCTTTTGTTCAGACCAGTAACATCGAGGCACATAACAGTTTTATTTATGTTAAGATTCAGCGCTGAAGAGCCATGTAGGATGTTCTTCATGTTTTCTCCCGGTGTAAAGCAGAGCGACCGTTAAAGTGCATCTCAGTCATGTGACAAACTCTTATCAGTTTGTTGAGAAAATAAATTGGTCAAGTTACTACTAAAGGCTTGTTGCAACATTTGGGAATTTTCCAGCTTCGAGTGGAGCAGAAAGTCGGGGTTTATAAGTCTGATTATTGAACAGCGCTGGAAGAATTACAGTTTTGTTACTTAAGTAAAAGTACAGATACTGGAGCAAAAAAATATTCAAGTAAAAGTGTCACATGAAAAAATTGACTTAAGTAAATGTATTTAAAGAGTAAAAAGAACATTTCACACAGAGGTTGACGTCTTCTGTTTTATTTGTTTAAATTCTGAACGTGTTAAAAATAAAACCTCACTTTTCAGCAGCTCTCACATAGTAATAAAAAAATACTTTACTACATTTTTTAACTGGGCTAAAAAGTAAAAGAAAGTACAGATACTGCCCTCAAATGTACTGAAGTAAAAGTAAAAAGTATCTGCTGTAAAATGTACTTAAGTAAAGTACAGATACCTGAAAAGTGTAGTACTGCACTTTCACTTCTTGACGGTCCCACAGTGTTAATGTTTGACCTTTTCTCTGTTTTTACTGCACACACAGTTTCACGATCCCAGTGTTTCGTTGTTGTTAGACGTCGGGTTTGTGTCACTGAACCTCACAGCTTCATTAAAGGTTAAACCAACGGAGATTTGAATGTGCTTCATACTAAACTCGAGCTTGAACTAAGAGAAGTCACAGAAGTCACAGAAGTCACAGAAGTCACAGAGTCTAGGGTCACCTGTAGTGACCCTAGACTCTGTAAAGGAGTGACTGAGTGAGTGTGACGTCACCCGCAGCGTTCGATTGAGGCTGGAGCAGGTGTAGCGGCCAATTTGGGTCAGAGTAAACCCAAAAAAAAACAAAAAAAACCTCAGAATATCTTAACAAAAAACAAACCTCAAAATAACTAAAAAAAAAAAAAAAAAAAGAAAGAAACAAAAACTCAAAATAACAAATAAATACATAAATAAATAAACCCAAAATAACAAAACTAAATAAGTAAAAATATAAATAAATAAGAAAATAGTAAAAATAAACAAAACAAAAAATGAACCCCAGGATCATGTAGAGCAGGTTACTATGAACATTTAAGACAAAAACCACGAGGCTCACTGCAGCAGTTACACAGAGAGAGACACAGTTTTTCAATAGAAAGTGAACTGGAGCCAGAGTTGATGGAGCAGGAAGCGCACACATGATCACTTCCTGTTTGTAACGTAGCAGCTAGCAGGTTAGCTACAGTCTGTGGTAGTGATCCAGCAGCTTATCGGGTTGTTTCCGGCGAGCGTCAGCAGTCGGTTTGATTAACAGTGTTGCTAAGCGTCGCCTTTCTCCAAACCAACAGCTTTGCCCCAGATTGGCTCGTATAACTATAACTGCTCCAGCCTCGATGAGCTTCATTTGGAGCTGAAGCTGTGGTGACGTCACATTCACTTAGTCCATGTCTTTTTACAGCCTTATGCTGACAACACAAGTTCAGATGTGACTGTAGTACTTTTTTTAAACTGTAAGTGCCCATCTGTGTACATGCAAATCCTTGAATAAGCCTATTATTACAATATTCACCATAGGTATCACATGATAAAGTGTGTTTCTAATCTCTTGCAGCCCTAATGTGCCCTGTGTAATATAAACGTGCTCATTACCCTCAGATATTTAACTGTTTTGTCCCTCGTCAGGCTGCGGCCGCTCTCCTCCTCTGATGATCGCAGGAGGTCGTGTGTTTGTTTTCCCCTGTATTCAGCAGATCCAGAGGTGACACAGTTACTCTATTTTTAAACCTTCTAAATCTCAGTTTGTGAGCGTCGTTTAACAGATATTATTTTAATTTACCTTCATGTTTTGACAGAATCACTCTGAACACTTTGACTCTGAACGTGAAGAGTGATAAAGTCTACACCCGTCATGGCGTCCCCATCTCTGTCACTGGAATCGCTCAGGTGAGTTTACAGAAGTACTTCAAAATTATACTCCAGAAAACAGCGGCATAAATGAGACAAACTCTTATCGTTTCTCGTGTATTTACTTCAGTGATAAATTAAACTTCAGTGTCATTATCGTGACACGTCTGATGCTCAGGTCTGAACATGTTTGGTCTATAAAAGTTTTCTTCTTTTGTGACTGTTTGGATTTTAATGCTTTGCAAATAATCAAAGCTAAAGAACAACCAAATATTAGAGTGTGAGAGCTTTTTTTGACCAGTTCAAATATTGGAGGAACAGAGATTTAGCTTTGCGTAGGCTGGTTTATGTCTTAATAAAGGACTCCACTACTGAAATCTCTGTTTGTCTTAAGAAAGTAATGTCATTTTTCTACAACAGTGCCTCAGATTCATTCAGCTCCACTTCCTAAATGTCTGTTCCTCCATGTAACGTGGCCTTATCCTTCAGTCTGACTCCTCGGGGGGCGGTTATGTGTTCTTCGAGGTGTTTTTAAAGAACCTTGAGAAACATAAAAACTGTATAAATATAAGGAGGATAAGTATGATGAGAAGTTTTGATTGGCTCTTTGGTTGCTGTGATACTCATGGTCATAATGATTAAATGTTTTATTTTTTGACCTGTAGGTGAAAATCCAGGGCCAGAACAAAGAGATGCTGGCGACGGCGTGTCAGATGTTCATGGGGAAGTCGGAGGGGGAGATCGCTCAGATCGCCTTGGAGACGCTGGAGGGTCATCAGAGAGCCATCATCGCTCATCTGACCGTGGAGGTGAGCTCATCGGGCGGCTGCTTCATAATGACGTTAATCTGTTTAAGATGTTTCTCTCTCTCGTGATCGTACGGCTGGAGAACATGTTTCCCTCACAAGTATTACAACTGTGATTAGATTTGTGTTTTAACAAGTGGGATTTTGTTCAGAGCAGAGAGATGGAGCTTTTACATTTGAGAAAAGACTGAAATATGAAAAAGAAACTAATGCAAGATCCCCATGCGTTTGAGAACATGTGAAAGTTGGAACTATATTTTTTTGGGTCAGTATTTATCGTAGGGTCACTGTATTTACTTCAGTGATAAATTAAACTTCAGAGTCATTATCGTAACATGTCTGATGCTCAGGTCTGAACATGTTCGGTCTATAAAAGTTTTCTTCTTTCTCTTGTGACTGTTTGGATTTTAATGCTTTGCAAATAAACATGGTCTTTATTTGTGTTCAGTCTTTCTATTTCTTTTTTTCCTCCTCCCCTATCTCTCTCTTTCTCTCTTGGTCTCTCTCTCTCTTTCTCTCCCTTTCACTCTCTCGTTTTGGCTTTCTCTTTGTGTTCTTTTATCGCTTTCTCTCTTCCTCTCTCTTTCTCTCTTGGTCTCTCTTTCGTTCTCTCTCCCTTTCGCTCTTTCTCTCGGTTTCTCTCTCTTCTTTCTCTCTCCTTTTCTTCTCTTCCTTTTGCTCTTTTTTCTCTCTACCTCCTATCCTTTCTTTCTTTCTCCCTTTCTCTCTCTGTTTCTCTCTTTTCTTTCTCTATTTCTCTTTCGCTCTCTTTCTCTCCTTTTCTCTCTCCCTCCTATCCTCTTTCTCTTCCTTTTGTTCTCTCTTTTCTCTCTTTCCCTATCATCTATTTCTGTCTTTCTCTCCCTTTCGCTCTCTCTCGTTTTGTCTTTCTCTTTTGTTCTTTTTATCACTTTCTCTCTCTCTTTTATTCCAGTTTCTATATTGTACTATTTAAAGCCACAGTATGTAACTTTCTTATTATTTTGCGTCTTTACCGTGAGCTTCCATCTCCACAAACCCGACTCGTTTGTCTCGTTTGTCTTTAATCATCTCCATCACGGCCTGAAGCTCGTCCATCTCCACGGAGACACTTCTGAAGCGTAGTTTTAACTTTCTGTTTCCATGGAAACGGACATGCCTCCTCCAGAATGTTCCATACTGTAGCTTTAAGTAGTATTTTATGGCTCTACACAAGTCTCATATTCTTACTATCATTGTCCTTTTTTCCTTTAATAAAAAACTCCTGCCCCCAAGAGGAAATGAACAGAATTAGACATTTATGTATTTATTCATTTATTTATTTATTTATGTATTATTTATTATGCACAGGAAATCTATCAGGACCGTAAGAAGTTCTCGGAGCAGGTTTTTAAGGTGGCCTCCTCTGACCTGGTGAACATGGGCATCGGTGTCGTGAGCTACACCCTGAAGGACGTCCATGACGATCAGGTAAAATAAACTTTATATTTACTGCTGTTCATTTTAGGTCCTGGTGTTTAATCAGGCCTGTTCTGCCAAATGGTCTTTCATTGATTTTAAACATGTTCTAGTCGTTTCTTCTCATGTCTCTTTCATGTTTTTCATGTTTGAGTAATTTTAATCGCTTATTTTCAAGACGCCATTTTGCTCAGTCTGTTTTCACCTCCACCGTTGCGTCGTCATTTTGCCTTTAATCCAAAATTTACAGTATTTTGCTACTAACGTGTCGAATATCCTCCAGTCATTTCCTCTAATGTGGATCATGTTTTTCGCAGTGTGTATGACGTGTGTATGATGTTAAATAACGGACAGATGTATAAATATGTTTGAAACTAAGTCGCTAACACGTCGCTAACACGTCGCTCTGAAGTAACAGGAAGCGGTCGGCTCTGCGGGTCTCGGCTCTTTAATAGGAAATGCATTTAGGCGATTGATATTGATAGGGGAATGACTCCATGAACAAAGTGGGATGAAGCGAGAGCTGTGATATTCAGATCCAGCTCCAGGGATGAACAAGTGGTGTCATAGAATCATCACGATCCACTGTGTCAGAAATCAGACCTTCAACTGTGTTCAGAGCATCTGAGCCATCTGAAGAGAGCCAAAACCATCAGAGAGCCATCTGAAGAGAGCCAAAACCATCAGAGAGCCATCTCTGAAGAGAGCCAAAACCATCTGTGAGCCATCTGAAGAGAGCCAAACCCATCAGAGAGCCATCTGAAGAGAGACAAAACCATCAGAGAGCCATCTGAAGAGAGCCAAAACCATCAGAGAGCCATCTGAAGAGAGCCAAAACCACCAGAGAGCCATCTGAAGAGAGCCAAAACCATCAGAGAGAGCCATCTGAAGAGAGCCAAAACCACCAGAGAGCCATCTGAAGAGAGACAAAACCATCAGAGAGCCATCTGAAGAGAGCCAAAACCCATCAGGAGCCATCTGAAGAGAGCCATCTGAAGAGAGCCATCTGAAGAGAGCCATCTGAAGAGAGCCATCTGAAGAGAGCCATCTGAAGAGAGCCATCTGAAGAGAGCCATCTGAAGAGAGCCAAAACCATCAGAGAGCCATCTGAAGAGAGCCAAAACCACCAGAGAGCCATCTGAAGAGAGCCAAAACCATCAGAGAGCCATCTGAAGAGAGACAAAACCATCAGAGAGCCATCTGAAGAGAGCCAAAACCATCAGAGAGCCATCTGAAGAGAGACAAAACCACCAGAGAGCCATCTGAAGAGAGCCAAAACCATCTGTGAGCCATCTGAAGAGAGCCAAAACCATCAGAGAGCCATCTGAAGAGAGCCAAAACCATCAGAGAGCCATCTGAAGAGAGCCAAAACCATCTGTGAGCCATCTGAAGAGAGCCAAAACATCTGTGAGCCATCTGAAGAGAGCCAAAACCATCTGTGAGCCATCTGAAGAGAGACAAAACCATCTGTGAGCCATCTGAAGAGAGACAAAACCATCTGTGAGCCATCTGAAGAGAGCCAAAACCATCTGTGAGCCATCTGAAGAGAGCCAAAACCATCTGTGAGCCATCATCTGAAGAGAGACAAAAAACCATCTGAAGAGAGCCAAAACCACCAGAGAGCCATCTGAAGAGAGCCAAAACCACCAGAGAGCCATCTGAAGAGAGACAAAACCATCAGAGAGCCATCTGAAGAGAGACAAAACCATCTGTGAGCCAGAAATGTGAAGAGACAAAACCATAACAGCACAATTGTTTTTAGAGCCAAGTTTACAATCTCTCTCTATTTCTTTCTCTCCCTGTCTTTATCTCTTTATCTGTCTGTCTGTCTCTCTCTCTCTCTAGCTCTTTCTCTATATCTCACTGCATCTCTGTCTGTCATTATCTTTATCTCTCTGTCCGTCCCTATCTCTATCTCTATATCACTCTGTTTAGCACTCTTATCTCTCAATCTCACTCCATGTCTCTCTCTACCTCTCTCCATCTATCTCTTTCTGTCTCTCTCTATATATCTCTTTCTCTATTTCTCTCTAGCTCTATCTCCCTCCATTTCTTTCTACCTCTCTATCTCTCTCCATCTGTCTGTCTATATCTCTGTCTCTCTCTTTCGCTCCATCTCTCTCTATATCTCTTTCTCTCTCTCTCTGTCTCTCTCTGCAGGCATTATCTTTATTCACCTCTTCATGACACAGTCTTACTCTCTTTACCCTTCATGACCTAAATTCTGCTGTTTCTCAGAGTCTGTCATGGTTTAAGTGAGAGGGTTTAACCAATCACAGCAAAGAACGACAGAGTGTGACCAGCAGAGGGAGCCGGAGGGGAGAAGTGTGTCATCCGTTAATTCTCTGCTGAATAAAACTAATGTGTCTAAATCAGATCAAACGTTGCTGTGTCGCCCTGTTACAAACTCGATTAGGTTTTATATCCCAGACGTCTTTGTTCATTTTTGTGTTTCGATGATTAACACTATTCACCTGAACCTCTCGTCTTTGTGCTCAGGACTACCTCCACTCTCTGGGTAAAGCCCGAACTGCTCAGGTCCAGAAGGACGCTCGGATCGGAGAGGCTCAGTACAAGAGGGACGCCGTCATCAGGGTACGTCTTTGTACAAATCGAACTTATAGAGTTTTTTATACTATTAACAGTACTTTCTTAATCTTACTCATGGATTGGAAGCACAGTCAGATTTTCTGTGTGATGAAAAATAATGACTGTTGCCATAGTAAATAAGTTATAAACAAGATGTTAAGAGTCCTCAAAATGTTGACCTTTTCTTGGCTACAGTTTCTAGTTGTAGAGCCATTTTGAGGACTTTACCTTTGAGAAAATGTAATGTTTTTGTTTCTGAATGATGCAAAATAATGACTGTTGCCATAGTAATAACAGTTAAAAACAAAACATTAAAAGTCCTCAAAATGGCGCCTATTCATGGCTAGTTTTCGGTTGTAGGTGCCATTTTGACGACTTTACTATTCATAAGAGCTTTGAGTTTTGCTTCAAATTATTGATTGACACGGCAGCGATCCTAATCTTTCATCACTCATGTTTAAACCTGTGGAAAACAGGAAACTGGAAGTCATGATATAATTTTTTTACGGTTTATTTGCACAAACACAGCTTACATTACACCTCGTTTGCTCTCCAAACAGGAAGCCCACGCGATGCAGGAGAAGGTGTCGGCTCAGTACAAGAACGAGATCGAAATGGCCAAAGCTCAGAGAGATTATGAGCTGAAGAAGAAAGCCGCCTACGACATGGAGGTCAACACCAAGAAGGCGGAGTCTGAGATGGCGTACCAGCTCCAGGTACAAAACGTCTCTGCATAAAGACCACGTGGAATAATTAAATATGTTTGAGTCGTTTCTGATTAGTTTAAATATCAGATTTTTCATTTTTCTTCATGATAAATGTATCTCACAAACTGGAAAACCATTTGAACATATCAGGACTCGATATTATTAATTCAAGTCTCATTTAAAGATGCTCTATGTAACTTTTGTGTTGGAGAATCTGCCACGTTCTTGTCTCCATGGAGATGTTACACAGTTTGGAGATAAACACATCCATCTTTAATTTACTCAGTTACAGGTGTTTTTAGATTGCACCAAAATACCTGCATTCTCACTGTGAGCAGGGTCACCTCTCCACAGATCTTACACGTAACTTGACCTGGCAGCATCAACTGTTTGTCTCCATGGAGATGAGTAACGTTAATGCCAAACTGTGGAATGTTCCAGGCAAAGGCAAATGTATTTCTATAGACCTGTTCATGCACAAAGTAATTCAGAAAAGGCTTTACAATCTCAACTGATACAAGCCACAGTCTGTGTATATAAATCGGCGTAGCTAACCTGTTAGCCGGCGCGTTACAAGCAGGAAGTGATCATGTCGCACTTCCTCCTCCATCGACTGTGGCTCCAATTCACTTTCTGTGTAAAAACTGTGTCTCACTCTCTGTACCTGCTGCCGTCAAACTCGTCATTTTAGTCTTAAATGTTCAGATTAACCCTCTACATGATCCTGGGGTTTTTATTATTCACTATTGCGTCTGTAAATCAACATGAACATTAATAACAGACACATCTTTCCCCGAGGTCACTCCTGCTAGCGTTAGCAACAGGTTTGCTAAGCGCCCGCTTCCTGTTAAACCAGCGGTGCGGGCGGGAAGGGGCGTTACCTTCAACAGCCTCACTCTGGATTGGCTCTTTGGTTGCTATGATACCTGCGGCTCCACATTCACCGCTGTAACTGCTTTAGCCTCGATTAGCTTCATTTGGAGCTGAACGCTGTGGGTGACGTCTCACTCAGTCACTTCTTTACACAGACTATGACATGAGCAGGTCGCCCTCCACCAGTTACACACTTTCCTTTTGACTAGTTGGTTTTATTTCAATTTGGAAACAGTTTTTTTGTTGTAAAATGTGCTGTAGAACTAAACGGATGGAGATAGAGATGAGCAGCGAAACATCTTTACTCAATAAACAAGTTTAAATTCTTCTTGTACTCTGGCTCAAACCCGGGGGACTGAGAGATTCCACAGATGTAGAAATAGAGATTTTGATTGTAAAGTTTTGTCGTTTTTTCAGGTGGCAAAGACCAAGCAGCGGATCGAGGAGGAGAAGATGCAGGTGCAGGTGGTGGAGCGCTCTCAGCACATCATGCTCCAGGAACAGGAGATCATCAGGAAGGAGAAGGAGCTCGACGCCAAGGTCAAGAAGCCCGCCGACGCCGAGCGATACAAGCTCGAGAAGTTGGCCGAGGCTCAGCGGTGAGAGCCTGGTTCAATCTGATCTGTCACTTCTGTTATTTTCTACAAAGCTCAGACATTGACTTAACTTTGGGTGTTTTAAAGCATCTGTTTTTCAGTCTTTTTGAGTCACAGCACAGTTTTTTTTTGTTGAAAGACTGGTTGCACCTATAATCCACTATAACATTAGCAAACTGCACCGCTTAGAAAAGATAAGTTTAGTTTTTGCAGTATTGGGCATTTTTGGAGCGAATGTTTGAGCCAGAAAAGACACAAAAATGATCAATTATTACATGTAATTAGTGAATCAGTCAACTCAAACATGACATATTCCCAAAGGACACCCAGATATCCCCTAAACACACGAGTGACTGCTGAAAAAAACTGACTCTATCGAGTCTTTCACTGTGTATTTGGATAATGAGAAGTCCCCAAAATGGTGTCCAGGTATCACAATAAAGCGCCGTGTAGCTGTCAGCACCTCCTCCGGATCGCTGCACATCGCAGTAGTGCATAACGGATTTTTTTTTGTTAAATTTGTACCAAAATGATTACATGAAGCTGCCGAATCCTGCGAGTATCACAGATTAGTAAAATAAAATTGGAGAACTATGTCAAGTACGTCATAAATCTGCAAAATGGCGTCATGAAAATAAAAGATTAAAGATTACTCAAACATGAATTGCTCCAAAAACTATTTCAGGAGGGGAAATGTTGAGGGGAAACGAGTAAAAACATGATTAAAACCTCAGAAAAGTCCATTTTGGAGACTAGATCTGCTTTACGTTTGATATTTTTAAATGTTACATGACTGTCCTAGTGTTTGATTGACAGTACAATATTCTAAAGTGCATTTACCTCGGCTCATAACCTCAGGCTTTCTCCTCTTCTTCTTCAGCCTGCAGCTCATCATGGAGGCTGAGGCAGAGGCCGAGTCCATCCGGGTGAGTTCTTTGGGTCATTTCCTTCCATAAATCTCTTTTAAATATATTCCCTGACCCTGAACGCTCCGCTCGGTGTTTCCGATCTGCATTAAGCTCATATTAAGTTGTGTTTTTTATGAATGCAGATGAAGGGCGAGGCCGAGGCGTTCGCCCTGGAGGCTAAAGGCCGGGCCGAGGCCGAGCAGATGGCGAAGAAAGCCGACGCCTTCAAACAGTATCAGGACGGAGCCATGGTCGACCTGCTGCTCGAGAAGCTGCCTCTGGTTAGACTCATGGATAATAATTTATATAAAAACTGTAACAACTGTAGAGAAAAATCTGTCTTTGCAAATACAAGTCACTGCAGGAGCTGGAGCTGGAACAGTTAAACTGCAAGTCTCAGATTTAAAGACAAAGACGTAATTCATAAAGAACAAAATCATTTAAAGTGTAGTTATGTTGTTAAAAGTCCACATTACGCTATATTTTCTGATCTGTTTTAATGTTTCCTCGTCATGAACAGACCTGGAGTTGTGTTTTGTTTTTTTTCATTCACACTGAACTAAAACTTGAAAACTAGCACTTCATGACATCACAAGGTGGAACAGAGCATTTGGAGCTGTGGAGATGTTACAGACTAATAATAAAGTGTTACTCAAACATGTGTGAATGAAACAAAACACAACTCCAGGTCTGTTTTTGAGAAGATAACAGCATCAGAACATGGATTAAAGCTACAAGACGTAGTTTTGTGTCATTAGGACCTTTTTAAACAGAAACTGTTTGTAGTTTGGCTCAGCTGTGATTGTGGCACCTTTTTAAAAACGGTAAGAGCGCCGAGTTGCCGTATAAGTTTTGTATTTCACTCATTCCCAGTTTATGGACAGGCTCTGGTGAAAGCTTAGACTTCACTCACTGAGCTGCAGAGGCTGCACTAGCACAAAGAGAGGTCACGTTTATGACATTTAAAAACAAAATCTATCATCATGGGAGTGTTTCTGTATTTCAGTAAATTTCCTGTTTTTGAATACTGCATGTATGAAGTTAACAGAACTGTGTGTTAATTTGCCCATTAAGCCAAAGATTTATGGTCCTACAGTTGTTGTGTCTTTTGGCAAGACACTTAAACCGTCCGTATTGTGTAAAAAAAACATGAGCTCATCAGATGCTTTAGCGGCTCGTGCTCAGTCTTACTCGGTGCTTCGGCGCTCGGTGATACTAAAACATACCCTCGTTCTCCACAGATGGCCGAGGAGATCAGTAAGCCCCTGTGCGCCGCTCAGAAGGTCACCATGGTTTCCAGCGGAGGGTCAGAGGTCGGAGCCGCCAAACTGGCAGGAGAGGTGCTGGAGATCATGACCAGGCTGCCCAACGCCGTGGAGAAACTCACCGGGGTCGACATCTCTCAGGTCAGAGCACAAAACGACTGCAGTAAAAAAAACAAACTGTAGTGACTGTTAGTTTTTGTGGAGAAATTTAGAAAGATTTCCAAGTGAGCTGGTAAATAAATCAAGTGACATGTGCAAAGGTCGACTTCCTCTCCTGCAACTGGTAAAAACTATAGGCCCAGGTGCATTCTGGTACCTGAAACACCCAACTGTGTCCCCTATAGGTCCTCCAGACTAGAACAGGTGCTAAAGATTAGAAAATTAGACTAAATAAATGAGCAAAACATGTAAGAAATATTAATATGTCAAAAATATATATTAAATCTGTAAATTCAGCCCAAAAAATATACATATAAATAATAATAGATAAAAAAAAATAATAAACTAATAAAAAAAAATATAGAAAAATGGCTCCTACAAATACTAATCGAAACTAAAACTAGATGTTTGAGAGACAGGCTCATATCAAGAGTCTTGTTTTGTGTTGAAAGTTAAATCTGTCTAAAATTTGTTTTTTTTTAATTCTCATTGTTTTATTAAAATTATATTCTGTATCAAGCCTGTTCCTTAGTATCAAAATCAAGTTTTACATTTTAGTTTTGTGACAAACCTTTTTTATGACACAGCAGCACGCTCGCTAGCTCACTGCGTCTCAAAGCTAACAGTCACTTTTATTAAAATCAGAAAACAAACCATACAACTTATTAAAATTCTACTAATTAATTAAAATAAACACTGTTAATATGTAGATTACTTTAGTTTGTGTTGTTTAATATTTATTATGCCTCATTATTAGCATTAGCGTTAGCATTGAGACACAAATGACAGTCTTTGTGTCTCTGGTGAAGTTTTCATTTTATTTGTGCAGTTTTTAACATTTTTAACTCGTAGATTCACTCACAGCAGGAAAAGGAACCAAAACATTTACTCAAGATTATTATGACATTTTAAAATATATTAATTAAGCAGGAGTAAAAGCTGCAAGTGACCGAAGCTTTACGTCGACAGTATGACCTGATTTGAACATTTGTGTTTCTTGCAGCTCCTTCAGATATGATTTAGTTTTTCTAATTTGTGTGGTCTGTAATAGCCTCTGTGCACAACTAGCTAACCCCCTGACCTCTGACCCCTGACCCACCTGCAGCTCCCTGTCCACTGCCTTAACCCCCTGACCTTTAAAGCTCCCTGTTCACTTGTATATGTTTAAATATTTTCATTTTAATTTAACTTGACTAAAACCTCCATAAAGATAAAACTGAACAGGAAGTAGTGCCGCTCACAGTGAGGCAGAGGGCGCTGTTGTGCTCAGAGCCTGTTGTGCTGCACAGTTAGTTTCATATTGGACCAAATGAACCTTTTTGTACTAATATATTTCTCTTTTTTTATTTCAGGTCACTGGAAAGACGCATTAAGAAGCGGAGACTGAAGAAGTGCATTTTCTCCACGTGCCTATGACAGTACTGACTCTAACACTCTCCAGTCCGTTATGTGTTTGCATGTTTTTGCATTTATATCAGGTGCCCTCCCACAGGATCCGCACCATCAGTACTGTTAAACCGTTCAGATGTTTCTAGAAACTATAGCGAAAAAAATTTGACAATATTGACTTTTTTAATTTGAAATCTACTTTTAAAGGACTAGAATAAGTTTTAACATTTTTTTATACAAGTAACAGTAATACAATCGATGTTTTTTTACATAATTTCACCTGGTATTACCTCTTTTCTACGTAGGTGCGTGTTCATTTGTCTGTTACCATGGCGACGTGTCTTGTAAGTTGGCAGCGTGTGATTTAATGTGACGCTTTTCAGGCTGGAGCGAGAGGAAGTGGTTGAGGGAGCAAACTCGGAGTTTTTCCTGTTTGAATCTATGAAAGTATTTCGTGGTGGAAAAAAAAAAAAAAAAAATGCTGTTTATTTTTTGGGCCGTGTCCCGTTTTTTTCTCTCGTTTTTCGCTCGTTTCGTCTCCTCCTCGAACCTTTCCTCAGCTGTCAATCAAACTCACGTTTTTAGTTCAGTAAAGGGCGTCCACTCCTGCTCGTTTCCATGGAGCAGTGGTTACTTTCCCTGGAATGTTCCACAATTTGGCATTAAAAGCTAAAACCTGCTCCTGCCGCGTCACCTTCTCGTCTCGTCTCATTGAGATGGATAAATTTAAAGCTACACTGTGGAAAACTCCAGCTAAAACCATAACATCCATGGAGACAAGCAGGTAGGGGACACTGCAATAGAAAAGTTACGTAGTGTAGCTTTAATTTCATGACTACAGTGGGATATTTTTGCTCAATAGTCACAAAAAGCGTCGATCACATTAATTAAATATGGAGAAAAAATTCGACTTCTTCGCTCCGTCTGATATTGTCGCATCTTGTGTCCAATCCACGGTTTAAGACGGGCGTTCGGACCGTCGCCGTAGCAATTAACAATTCAAAAGTCTTCAAAATGGCGCCTATGAGCAGGAAGTTGTGTATCTTTAACTGCATGACTACAGTGGGATATTTAGCTCAATAGTCACAAAAATCCGTAGCAAAACTCACATTAGTTAAATATGGAGAAAAATACACTACACAGACATCTCGGATCCTGTCCATGGTGTCTGGACTGTTGCCATAGTAATTAACTATTCAGAAGTCTTCAAAATGGCGCCTATGAGCATGAAGTTTAAACCCACGGATCGATACCATCATTTTAGCCGAGCTGTAAACGTGAAACGACTTTCCTCTTTCCTCTCAGTCGAAGGAGATGTGACCGACAGCTGAGGAACCAAAGAAGGAACCGAGGAGACGCCGAGGAGACGAGGGAACAGAGACGCGACGCAGCCTTTAGTCGAAAGTCGCCGCCTACTAACCTACTACTGTGTATATGCTACTAGTGAATGTTACAGCGTAGACACGTCTGCATATCGTAGAGATTTAAAGGACGTGTTTATTCTCCTCACGTGGACTTCTGTGCGAACCGCTTCTCGTCGTTACTGTTCTTATCCAAAGGTTTTTCCGCTGCCGAGCCTTATGCATCGCTCTACCGCCAAGTGCCTGGTTTAAAAACGCCTGTCGGACTCGTCTACACTGCAAAAACGATATCTGCATGAGCTAAAATGACTTAAACTCGGAATTTTCATCTTTTAGTTTAAGTTTGTTCTGAAAAAGATGCTGTAGGGTAAAGGTTAAGAATGAAAGAGTGAACAACTTTAACTGAATGCACCAAAATATTTAAAATATCACGATTTGACCCTGATTTAAAGCTGACTTCCTCTGGTGGGGGTGGTCTGTTCGCTGCCTGTAATGTTCCGCAGTTTGGCTTTAACGTTATTTTGCATTTATTTACCGGTGTTTTACAAATCCTTCAAAAACAGTTCGTTCTGGCTGTGATTGGGCTCGCCTCTCCACCGATCTGATCTGTAACTCAGCCTGGTGGTGTTCTCTCCGTGTTCCCGTGGAGATGAGTTAAAGTCGTACTGTGGAACATTCCAGGTGAAGCGATAACGTCCCACTGCAGACGAGATGGTGGATCCCTCCACCCGAAAAGTTCCATATTGCAGCTTTGATGTATTTTAACTAAACCAATGAAAAAAATTCACTGGTCTCAAAGTCAGTTTAGCTTAAAATACATCGTTTTAATTTTTTTATTTATATTTTAAGTGCAATTTTCTGACCCAAACGATGGATATTTTAGTTTAAAGATCCGATATTTGGCTATTTTCTCTGTTCTAATGTTGTTTCCTCGTCACAAACGGACCTGGAGTTGTTTTTTGTTTTTTTTGTTTCATTCACAAAACCTGCAGAGTTCTTCTCTCAAACTGAAAACACTCTGTGACACCTTGTGATGTCATCATGTGATACAGGAAGTGCCGCTGTGCTTTTAAACTCCACACACCTTCACTTCTAGAATCATTTGGATGATTTCAGCTCTTAAATTGCCGATCTCAACTGAATTTAAGGTAAAAGGAGCTGTTAAAACGACCACTTGATGACATCACAAGGTGGAACAGAGTGTTTTGAGCTTTGGAGATGTTACAGACTAATAATAATGAAACAAAACTCAACTCCAGGTATATTTTTGAGGAGGAAACGGCTTTATAACATGACTTAACGCTCACAAAAGTCAGTTTTGCGTAATTTTAAAAAGAGACGTTATGTTTTAATCCAGGTCGTGTAGTTTTTTGTTTTTTTTTACCCGAGGAGAAATATTTTGACTTTAAACCATTTTATCTCATGTTGATATTTTTTTACATTTCTCTGGGAAGCTTTCTTCTTATCCAAATCAGAAAAGCCATCGACCGCTGCTGTTCCGATCTCGAGGTTTAGAGCCACGTTTGTTAATTACTCGTAAGTTTATCTATGAAAAACTATTAGCATGTTGTAGTAAAACTGTATGAAGTTAGTGTTGTGTACCTGTCTATATAAAATGATTTAAAATACTGTGTAAAATAAATACTTTTCACTGACTAAATCTGACTTTGAAAAGAGTAACTTTATTAAAACATCTACAAAAAATTGACAACACGATAGCATCAAGGTAGCAAGCGTTCTACAGTCACAGAAGACCCACATGTTCATATATTAGTAAAAGAAATTAAAGTTGTCCTTAAAATATTTACAATACGATGAGCTTCAAAAACGAGGGACAACGAGGAGTGTCTAAGTACAATACATACGGTTTATAAAAATACAGGTGGAGGTTTTTTTTTTTGTTTTTTACAGTGTCATAACAGACGGAGGCGACGTCCAATCACAACGAGTAAAACACGTCACATGATCAGCCAGGACTGAAACGCTGCAAAGACAAAACTCACGTTTCTCTTGTATTTACTGGGTTTAGTTGGTTTAGTTTGTGGATCTAGTGAATTTTACCTTTTAAAAATATATATTACCAATTGGTTTTACTACAAAAGCCAAAAATACAATGATTTCTTTGTCATTTTAACTTCAAATCATAGTAAAATCTGTGTAATCTTCTGTATTTGACGCATGCTTCAGTGCTGCAGGGCGACCTGTCTCCAGCAGAGGGCGCAGCAGGGACCCAGCTACACATTTTGTCTCCGTAACCTTATTCCACTGACATGAAACAATATGGCTGCCAAAAGCACAGTAACAGCACATTAGCATATTAGCTTAACATTAGCATGCTAACAGGACACATCAGAAAATAGAATAATATGGGCCCTTTAAGGTTCATTTCTTAGGTTAAGGTTCATTTCTTAGGTTTCCTTGTCACAAACAGACCTGGAGCTCTTCTCTCAAACAGAAACACTCTGTTCCACCTTGTGATGTCATCATGTGGTAATACAGGAAGTGCTCCACTGTGTTTAAACTCCACACACCTTCATTTCTTGAGTCATTTGGATCATTTCCGGGTCTGGAGTTGCCAATCTACAACTGAACTAAAGGTAAAAAAGGTAGGTGTTAACTTGAAAACTATCACTTCATGACATCACAAAGTGGAACAGAGCATTTTGACCTTTGGAGATGTAAAAGACTAATAATAAAGTGTTACTCAAACATGTGAATGAAACAAAACACGACTCCAGTCTGATTTTGAGGAGGAAACAGGATAAGAACGTGACTTTTACGTAATATAGAACCAGAAATGTGTCCTCTGCATTTGACCCCTGCTCCTGACAGGGGGCGCTGCAGGGACCCAACTCCAGATCTTTAGCTGGAGAATTTTACCTTTTGTGAACATTTTGGGTTAATTAAGGATTCAAGACAAAACCTACCCAGTCCCAGAGAATGTAAACTCCAGAAAAGGCCTGGGACTCAAACCCTGAACCTTCTTGACGTGTGGTGAGAGTGCTTTCTGCTCAACCACTGTCCCACCGTATGGAAACAGAGCTGCGACCCACTAGCATGCTAACGACTATGCTAACTGAATGCACTGAAGTAAGAAATATTAAAAATCTTAAATGTATCATAACTAGAAACAATATTATCGTAAATTTATCGTGATAAAAGGGTCGACAATAATCGTTTGTGGGACATTTTATAAACCGGATTTCCCGGACTATAAGTGGCACTGGAGAATAAGTTAAAAAATGCATAATATTGAAGAAAAAGATGTGAAATTATATACTCAGATGCGACTTATACATGTGGAATATAAGTCGCCAAACTATGAAAGGAAAAAAAAAGTGCGACTTATATTCCGGAAAATACGGTAATCGTAATAAATCGCCGTAATATCACCAGAATTTGCAGGAAAAAAACGACTTATCGATTTATCCACAGGTGGGACAAAGGGGGCTGCTGTCCGGGACCCCAGAGTCTTAGGGGGCCCCAGAATTGGACCTTCTTCCTATTAATTTGTATTACGGGGGGGCCATGTGAGGCGTATTGACCCGGGGCCTCCACATTTCAGTTGACGGCCCTGCTCATCCATAATATTCTGTGTTAAAGTTAAATTTACGTAAAATTTCAGTATCGTCCCTCGTGAGTGTTCGTCTTCGCAGCGTGTACCACCAGTTTAACAGTTTTTACACATAAAAATCCTCCTCAGACCCCAGTCGTTCACAGTTTGGACACTTTCCGCTTCTTGCACACACAGTAATCCGTTATGAAGACATGTTTTATGGGTAATAATTCAACAACAAAAGTAGTAAATTACAAATCAACAAATTGACGCTTTTTTCTTGAACAATATTTTTACATCTTAAGGTTTTGGCAAAGTCTTTTTTCTTTTACTGCATCAAAAATCCACGTTGACAGGAATCATATGAGCCCAAAATCTGCGTCGGGGGCGAGTCGAGGCGCCTGTTTTTTGTTTTTAAAGTGCAGTTGGTCAAGGAATTATAGTTTAAATCTGGTTTTCATCCAGACAGAAAACACCTCGGCAGGTTTGAAGATTTCCAGTCCATGTCTTTCCCTCCGAGAGTCTTTTGAATTTGTCCGTAACGTCTTTGCAACAGCGGCGTCTCGAGTCCATCACAAAAAATCCACTCGGAATCGTTTCAAAAGTGGGAATATTCGGGTGTTTTTTGCAGTTTTCCGGGAGATGGGAGACAGGAGGTCGGCGTAGATCAGCGCTAACGTAATTTGCGTTGGTCAAAGGTGGGGCCAGAGTTTGAGTTTTCATCGTTATCATAATCAAACATCAGCTTTCTTCATGGAAACTATGGATTTCTCTCCTCATTCTGTGTTTTTAAGTCCAGACGAGCTACTTTCTGACACCGTTTCACTCAACTGCAGCTGCTAGCGTACTGATACTAGCATTTCCGATCCAAGAGTTTCAGAATAATGAGGAATTAGACCGTTACCATAGCAGTAACAAAAAAAAAAAGTAGTGTCCCCGGTCAGTTGCAGCGTTGTACCACAAGGTTAAAAAGTTTTTACACAAAAAAGGAAAGAAAAAGAAACCAAGTCGTTCACAGTTGGCCAACTTCGCTTAAAAAACACACAGTAATCATTTCAGAAAACTGTGTTGAATGGGTAATAAGTCAAAAAAAAAAAAAAAAAAAAAAGTAAAAAATACAATCAACAAATTGACGCTTTTTTCTTGAACATATTTGGACATCTTAAGGTTTACAAAAAGTCTTTTTCTTTTACAAAAACAACTCAAAATCCAGTCGTGGACAAAAGGGATATATGACCCAAAATCCACACCAGGGTAAATCAAGGTCGAACAGGCGCATGTTTTTATGTAATTTCAAAAAAAAAAACAGTCAGGAATTACAAATGTGAAAATTGACTTTGTTCATGACAACAAGTGCAATCAATCCCTTTGACGGACTCATATGAAAAAAAAACGTGGTCGGGGGCGAGTCGAGTTTTTTTGTTTTTAAAGTGCAAAAAAAAGGATTAAGTTTTACTCGGGTTTTATCAAAGACAGTTTGAAGATTTCAGTTGAAACAAAAAAAACGTCTTGCAAAACGTCGTCTCGAGTTCCAAAACAAAAAAAAAAAACTCGGAAGTGTTTAAAGCAGATATTCCGGGATTTTTTGAAAAAAAAAGCGTAGATGGGACAGGAAGGCCGGAGTAAATCAGCGCTAACGTAATTTTTGCGTTGGTCAAAGGTGTGGCCAGAAGTTTGAGTTTTCATCGTTATGCATAATCAAACATCATCTTTCTTCATGTAAAACTATGGATTTCTATCTCTTCTGTGTTTTGTTTTTAAGTCCCGAACGAGCTAATTTGACGACCAGTCCACTCAGACTGCGCAAAATAAGATCTAAAAGCGTACTGATACCTAGCATTTCCGAATCCAAGTTTTCAGAATAATGAGGAAAAATTTAGACCGTTAACCCTAGGCATGTGAACGTTGTAAAACAAACATCTGTCTTTTAATGGGAAAAAAACAGTCTTCCCAAATGAGTTTCAGTGATTTTACATGAACATAATGATGTACAGGGTGATCACAGACTGTTTAAACAAGTGGACTGAGCGAGTGACGTCACCACAGCGTTCGGCTCCAAGTGAAGCTCTCGAGGTTTATCTGTGATGACTGGACCATAGATCCACCTGGACCCTCCTCCCTCGTCTGGACGACCCGGCGTCTGGTCGGGGCGGCTCCTGTCCTGCCGTCTGCGGGCCCCTTTCTGTCGCCTAGTTGAGCAGCTCTGGCCCTACAGACTTGGACTTTATCTGTAAATGGATGAACATTAGTCCTGGTTTAGTCCGGGTTTAGTCCGGTTTAGTCCTGGTTTAGATCCTGTTTTAGTCCTGGTTTTAGTCCCGCTTTAGTCCCGCTTTAGTCCCGCTTTAGTCCCGGTTTAGTCCCGGTTTAGTCCCGGTTTTAGTCCCGGTTTAGTCCCAGTTTAGTCCCAGTTTAGTCCCAGTTTAGTCCCGGTTTTAGTCCTGGTTTTAGTCATAGCTTTAGGCCCGTTTTAGTCCCGGTTTAGATCCGGTTTAGATCCGGTTTAGTCCCAGTTTAGCCCCGGTTTAGTCCCGGTTTAGTCCCAGTTTAGCCCCGGTTTAGTCCCGGTTTAGACCCGGTTTAGACCCGGTTTAGTCCTTGGGTGTGGATCTTTCCTTCTTTCCCCACTGGATTTTTTGAGTTTTCCCTGCAGGAGGAGGGTCTGAGGACAGGGGGCGCTCTAGGACACTTTTGTTTCGTCTCTTTTCTGCTTCATTGTTGATTTTCTAACTTTCTGTTGGTTAAATCATTTCTCATGTTCAGCCCTAAGAGGCGACGGCTGCTGTGATTTTGGGGCTTTACAAAAATAAACTAAAATTGAGCGGTTATGGGCACTAATTTGGAGCCGTTAGTTAGCTAGCAGCCGTTAGCTAGCAGGTTAGCTACGTCCACTTACATAAACAGTCTGTGGTGATGCTAGTCCTAGAATTGAGCCTGTATCAAAACAAAAAGTACTAGAATTATTAATCACTAATAAAAAACAGCTTAAGATTGAAAATTTTCCTAAATGCTTAAACTTGGTGATTCAAAAAATTAAAAAAATCCTAGCGTACTGTAGCCCTAAAGCATTTATCATGAACCCTTTACCACCGAAATGAAAGTAAAGTCACTATGCAGAAGGCACCCACCACCAAAAATCTCTGAAATCTACATTTATGTTGCTTTAGGTTTGTAGAAACAGACCGAACCCGCGGTCTCGCTCACTGAACCCAGGAAGAACCAGTTTAAAAACTTCAAACTTCCCCTTTCCCCTCACAAGTGCAGTACCCAACACCACCACCAGAGGCCGGAACTCGTGGACACTTCCTCTTCTCTCTACACCATGTTCATGGCGTCTTCTGTGAGGAAGGAGTGGATATCGGCGAAGGAGGGCCTCAGTTTGCAGTCTCTGTTCCAGCAGCTGAGCATGAGTTCGTACAAACCCTGGGGACAGACGGCGGGACGCGTCAGATACACCTGCAACGGAAAAAGAACCGAGGTCAGATCACGACGTTCAGCTCCTGTTTAACCAGGAAAAATGAGAATAGCTGTTCAGATAATTAGAAGTCGGCTGGCAGGTAAGATGCTGTATTTTCCCAGACTATACAGTCACACTTTTTGTTCTTTTCATAGTTTTCGTCGGGTGTGACCTTATACTCAGATTTATTAGTGACTTATATGTGAAATATAAGTCACATTTGAGTTTTATAATTTCACATCACTATGACAACTGTGTTTTTTTTCTTCATTATTGTGCAGTTTTTGTCTTATAATACGGAAAAATACTGTAATAATGGATCAAATATTTTAGGTCAGGGAACATTTTTATTAATTTCTGGAATATTTCTTTTGGATATGATGTATAAAACAAACAAAACAAAAAACACACTGATACAGAATTACTGCCTAGTTTCCTTTGAATTATACTGAAACTTTGTCCCGTGATTATCAAGGCTGAAATATGTCTGTGTTCTCCCTCAGCAAAAGAAACATTTATTCTGTAATGGACAAAAGTTTGAGAGTGAAAACGTTTTGCTGCTTCTTCAGCTCTGAACTGTTTCATGAACTGAAGTACTTGTGTTTTAAATGAAAATAAATACATATTAATAAATACATATAAGGCTAAGGTCCACCGGGGGGCGCTCTCTGACAGTAAAGTGAGACAGACGTGAGGAAAGATGCTCTGAAGAATAAATAAGAATAAAAGCAGATACTCGTGTTGGTGCAGTTTTTATTTCTAAACCTGCAGATATGTTCATCCTGTTTCATGTCGTGTTGGTGCAGATTTTCAGGCAGTTTGAAAAAAGTTAAAGTAAAACTGAAAAACCCTCAGTGTTCCGTCTGTGTAAATATAAGTCCCAACATATTTGTAACATGCGGCTTATTCTCAGCTGCACTCGACAGGCGTGTGGCGTGTTGCGTGTTGCATGTAGCGTGTTGCATGTAGCGTGTGGCGTGTTGCGTGTTGCATGTAGCGTGTTGCGTGTGGCATGTAGCGTGTAGCGTGTGGCGTGTGGCGTGTGGCGTGTAGCGTGTAGCGTGTAGCGTGCGGCGTGTGGCGTGTGCCGTACCTGTCGGCCCTGGTCTCTGAAGAACTCTCCTGCGTTGTCGATGACCTGCTCGTCCGTGAGGCTGCAGTACGGCTGCTCCTGACACACACTGAGCATCTCCCACAGCGTCACGCCAAACGCCCACACGTCACTCGCCGTCGTGAACTTACCCTGAGAGAAGTTTAAATCAGAGAGTTTTGTTCATTTACGAAATATTTCACAAACTCCTGAAAGTAACAAAAAAATTATCCGATTCCATTTAATAAACAGACAGAGAAGAAGAAGAAGAACTTAATGTTACAAGAAAATACTCAAGTAAAAGTAAAAATATCACATGAAAATCGACTTAAGTAAAAGTATTAAAGTATCTGTTTAAAAATGTACTTCAAGAGTAAAAGTATTTCTTGTAGATTTTGAGTCTTTTAAAGCTTCAAATGTGATTTTGATAAAGATTTGAGCTGAATTATTCAACAGAAAAAAAACTGAATCAATGTTTTTTTCCAGCTGTTTTTGTTTATTTTTGTTGCTCAAATTCTGAAATTTATAACTTTACAAGACTCAAAATCTGTGAAATAGTTTTACTTTTTACTCTTTAAGTACATTTTTAAACAGATGTGATACTTTTACTTTCAGCTGAGTATTTTTTGAGTAGGTGTCTGTACTTTTACTTAAAAAACACCTCGGCTCCAGCAATTTACATGAAAAAAACAGAATTAAAACAGTTTGAATATTTCACTGGACAAACAGGAGAGTTTGACTTTTAGTTTTGCTCGTTTAAATTGATTTGCAAAGTCCTCCCCGTCCCGTCCTCTCTCTGGTCTGTCCTCCCTGTCCCCGTCCATCCCGTCTTCCCCATTCATCCCCTATTCTGTCCTCCCCCTCCCCGTCGTCCTCCTCATCCTCCCGTCCATCTTCCCCATTCTGTCCCCCTGTCCTCCCCGTTCCGTCCTCCCATCCCACGCTCCTGTCCCGTCCTCCCCATTCTGTCCTCCCCATCCCGTCCTCCTCATCCTCTTCGTCCCGCCCTCCCCGTCCTGTCCGTCCCGTCCTCCTTGTCCTCCCATCCCATTTTCCCCGTCCCGTCCTCCCGTCCCATGCTCCTGTCCCGTCCTTCCCATTCTGTCCTCCCCGTCCCTGTCCTCCCCGTCCCTGTCCTCCCCGTCCTCACTCACCATGAGGATACACTCCCAGGCCATCCAGCGAATGGGCAGCACGGCTCGTCCCTGGATCCTGTAGTAGTCTCCGGCGTAGAGGTTTCTCTGCTCATGCCGAAGTCGGCGATCTTGATGTGGCGTTCTCCTCCGCAGTCGGCGCCGTCCTCGCCCCTGTCTCCGCCCACCAGGCAGTTCCTCGTGGCCAGGTCTCGATGCACAAAGTTCAGTGAAGACAGAAATTTCATCCCAGACGCGATTTGACTGGCCATGGAGATCAGAGCCGGGTAACTACGAAACAGAGGATCAGAACAAACTTTTACAGACATTACAGCCGGTTTTAAAGTTCAATCATGGAACTTTTCTGGTGACGGGTCTGTTCACGTGTTTTGCATCGAGGAGTTTGAGATTGTCTTGATTTTACTGTGTGTGTAACAGTGAACATTGTGAAAAATGAATTTAATATAAACAAGTAAAAGTAAATTCAGACAAAAACAGCTTTTTAACTCTTCCCTCTTACTGTTCAGTCAAAAGTGAGGTACCTGACGGTGGGTGAGGTACCTGACGGTGGGTGAGGTACCTGACGGTGGGTGAGGTACCTGACGGTGGGTGAGGGCTCTAAAGTGAGGTACCTGACAGTGGGTGAGGTACCTGATGGTGGGTGAGGTACCTGACAGTGGGTGAGGTACCTGATGGTGGGTGAGGTACCCTGACGGTGGGTGAGGTACCTGACAGACAGTGGGTGAGGTACCTGATGGTGGGGTGAGGTACCTGACAGTGGGTGAGGTACCTGACAGTGGGTGAGGTACCTGATTGTGGGTGAGGTACCTGACGGTGGGTGAGGTACCTGACGGTGGGTGAGGTACCTGATTGTGGGTGAGGTACCTGATGGTGGGTGAGGTACCTGATGGTGGGTGTGGGCTCTAAAGTGAGGTACCTGACGGTGGGTGAGGTACCTGACAGTGGGTGAGGTACCTGACGGTGGGTGAGGTACCTGACGGTGGGTGAGGTACCTGACAGTGGGTGAGGTACCTGATGGTGGGTGAGGTACCTGATGGTGGGTGTGGGCTCTAAAGTGAGGTACCTGACAGTGGGTGAGGTACCTGATGGTGGGTGAGGTACCTGATGGTGGGTGAGGTACCTGACGGTGGGTGAGGTACCTGACGGTGGGTGAGGTACCTGACGGTGGGTGAGGTACCTGACAGTGGGTGAGGTACCTGACGGTGGGTGAGGTACCTGACGGTGGGTGAGGTACCTGACAGTGGGTGAGGTACCCTGATGGTGGGTGAGGTACCTGATGGTGGGTGTGGGCTCTAAAGTGAGGTACCTGACAGTGGGTGAGGTACCTGATGGTGGGTGAGGTACCTGATGGTGGGTGAGGTACCTGACGGTGGGTGAGGTACCTGACAGTGGGTGAGGTACCTGATGGTGGGTGAGGTACCTGATGGTGGGTGAGGTACCTGACGGTGGGTGAGGTACCTGATGGTGGGCGAGGTCTGCGAGGGGTCCAGACTTGTCCAGGAGAACTCTCTGGGACAGATACTGGTTTTAAATCCCACACTCCATGTATTCTGTGACCATACACAAGGGGTCGCTGCTGACGCACACGCCCAGCAGACGGATGATGTTCGGGTCCTTCAGCCGCGACAGGATCTTCACCTCCTTCAGGAAATCGTTTCTGGGATTGAAAAGAAAAGTAGATTTTAGATTTATAGTGTCCAGTCCAGACAAAAATAGACGAGTATTTTCTGCTCAGAGAATAAACCAAATGTGCAGAAATATTGTCTGTTTGTTACGTCACGTTTGAATCGTCATAATTATCTGTTCACAAATGTTACATAATTAATCATTTATGACCCAAAAGCAGCTCTGTCACTGCAGAACTCGGACATTTCTTCATCAAATGGGCTGAAAATTGGGCCACTTGTTCATTTTGATCATTTCTATTAAAAAAAATAAATTGAAAAAATGTTAGTTGTATAATAAGACCTGTCTGAAAAAAAAAAAAGTTATGTTGAAGTTAATTAATTAGTTAATTTGACCCCAATTTATTTCTCTTTATAACGCTCATATAACACTTTTTTTTTTTTTTTTAATAATTTTGAGCCTTATTTTCTGCTTGATTTCAGACTAATGCACTGATACGAATTTTAATTTTTTTTTTTTTTTTAGCCGAAGGCTGTATTTTAGTAAAAAAATTAGCTTTTTTGGACCTCAAAATCTCCTCCAACTCTTAATTTCCATCTCTGTGTTTGTCAAGTTCACTGGTGGAAATTGAGCTGAGTTATAAGAAATAATTGGGGTCAAATGATCCCAGAGAAACTTCAACAGAACTTTTTTTTTCAGACAGTTCTTGTTATACAATCAACATTTTTCTTTTTTTTTTTATAGAACTGATCAGAGTGGCCCAATTTTCAACCCATTTGATTGATGAAGAAATGCCCGAGTTCTGCAGTGACAGAGCTGCTTTTGGTCATAAATTACCTCATCAATCATGTGACTTAATCTTACACAATAATAACTAATAAATTACTGATAAATAAATAAATGATAAATGTGTTAAAATAAACCCTCAGACTTTTCTGCAGGTCTCAAACTATAATAAAAATACTTTAACTTTTCAGTCGAGTTCAAAAATGTAGTGGATTAAAAAGTCCAGATACTGTACTCGAGTAAAAGTAAAAGTACACACTGTGAAATGTTCCCTAGAGTTTGTATTTAAGGACAGTACTTTTACTACTTTTCCTATGACAGAAATAAATCAATATCATAAATTTAAATGAAATAAACGACACAGAGGACACGAGGGTCAAGACCGAGAGTAAACCTGAGAATAACTGCAGTACAAGTAGAAAAGTACTGCACTCAAGTATAAATGTGAGGTATCTGGACTTTACTTAAGTACATTTCACACTGGAGACCTGAGCGTCGCTACTTCCTGTTCAGTTGATCTGTGAGTGACGCTAAAATGAATAAATATTTAAAGATGAGGCAGAGGACAGAGAGCTGCGGGTGGGTCAGAGGTCAGGGGTTCAGAGGTCAGGGAGCTGCAGGTGGGTCAGAGGTCAGAGGTCAGGGTCAGACAGTGGACACGGAGCAGCAGGTTAAACATGTTAAACACAACAAATAAAATGAAAACTTCCCCAGACGACACAAAGAGACATGTCTGTGTCTCAATGTTAACACGCCAATGCTAATTTTGAGGCATAATAAATATTAAAACAGTACAAACTGAAGTATTTTATGTTTTAAAATAATTTGGCAAGTGTTTATTTGAGTTTAAAATGAATTCTGTTACCTTATTATGATCAGACACACGTGTGATTTTAAGCGTTCACATGTTCAAACTCCTCCTAAAACTCCTAAAACGCCCATTTTAATGTTTTGTAACTTGTTCTATGTTGAAAAGGGCTTAACTACGGAGCCCCGCAGAGGACAGAAAGGATAAGAATAATACTTACAAAATAAAAAGTATATTATCTTGAAGCAACGAGATATTATCTTGAGAGAACATCAATTTCTAGACATATTTTCACGAGCGCACAAGATATTTAGCTTAAAAAATCAAATCTTGTTCCCTCAAGATAATCAAGTCGTTCTCAAGATAATTTATGTCATTTCGTCAAGTTAATTATGTCGTTCCTTCGTGATAATTAAGTTGTTCTTTCAAGATAATTAAGTTGTTCCCTTGTGATAATTTCGAATGTGAACGTGATTTTACCTCGTGGCTGCACATTAATATTATATTTTGCAGATGTCCTATGCCGGGCTCCGTAGATTATAAATAAAATAAGTTATATTATTATTACTAATGGAGCATTTAAACGACTTTACAGCTCATCTAATCATAAAACAACATGTTCAAAACAAAAAAGATCCTCAAAATCTTCAAACATACTTAAAAACACAAAAACACAGTTCATCTCAAACTCATTCTGTTTGACTTTTTAAAGTTTTTACCTGGCATTTTTGGAGGCGTCCGGGCGCGCAGTATCTTCACAGCCACCAGCAGAGGGCGCCCTTTTCTTACATTGAAGGGGAACTCCAGGATGGGGAGGTCCTGAGGGTTTTCGATTTCACACAGATGAACCTTTCAGCACAAAACACGACGATGTTTAGAGTTAAATGAAATAACTCACCTCACTGCCACAAAAATATATAAATAATTTCACATTTTAGGTTTGAGATTCATTGAGTACTTTTACTTTTAATACTTTCCCTCCCGTTTATCCAGAGAAATATTATTCTAATGGTTTTAAATCTGTTGTTCTGGTGTAAAATGCATGAGCCTAGGTGGAAGAAATAATCAATTTTACAAAAAAAATACTAAAGTAAAAGTAAAAGTATCACATGAAAACATCTACTTAAGTAAAAGTATTAAAGTACCTGTTTAAAAAATGTGCTTAAAGAGTAAAAAGTAAAAGTATTTCGCGCAGATTTTTGTTAGTCTTATGAAGCAACAGAAACGATTTAAATATTTTTTCTATTTTTTTTTATTTGTTTAATTCTGAATGTGTTAAAAATAAATCCTCAGACTTTTCAGCAGGACTCAAACTATAATTAAAAATACTTTAACTTTTCAAAAATGTAGTAGAAAGTACAGATACTGCTCTCAAATGTACTCAAGTAAAAGTAAAAAGTACACACTGAAATGTAAAGTAAGTACAGGACTTTACTACTTTTACTTCGTTACGTCCAGCTCTGGTAAATTTCGAGCTGACATATTATCTGCTTTTTGTCAGATGAAGTTGGGGAAGTAGTTCGTTCACCCTCTAACCTGATGGTTGCTGGTTCAATCCCCGCTCAGGGGGCGTCAAACTCAAATGCACAATGGGTCAAAATTAAAAAACTGAGACAAATTCACAGGCTGAACTCAAAAATAATTACCGGTGTCCAGCTCTAAAGCACATTTACGATCTCACGGGCCAAATATAATCAAACCGTGGACCAGATTTGGTCCCCGGGCCTGAGTTTGACCTATGTGCAAAAGTTTAAGTGTTAGTTTTATGATGATTATTTCAGTTTTGATTGAGTCTAATGTCTTTCTTATTCTGTAAAACACTTTGACTGGAGTACTCCTGCACTGTCCTGCATCTGAGGCTTGAAAATCTGTGTTTTCACCTACCACCTAGCCCCGCCCACTGCTCTGAAAAGTCGTCGTGTTGCGTTTTGAACAGGACCCGTTTGTTTTTTAAGCAGTTTTAGATCGATATTGTGGTTTTACAACGAACAAAATGTAAAGTAATAATCTCTGTATGTGACTGTGTGCTACTAAATGTCCTTAAAACTATAAAAAGCAGTAAAAACACGCCCTAAAAACCCTCACCTCTCCAAAAACTGCCCCTCTCCCAGCTTCTCCTTGAACATGAGGCAGTGCCGGGGCAGTTCGGGCAGCGGAGTCGCGTCTGCCCCGGGGCTGGCGGAGGTCAGGGCGGGGACGGCGTAGGTGTTGTTGCCGCTGACGCCCTGCAGACTCACGATGTCGGCCTCCGCGTAGTGAGGGACACTAGGGGGCAGCGGAGGGGACACGGGCGGGGACAGGGCGGGGTACGCGGGGGGCCCGGTACGGAGGCGGCTCTCGCGGCTCAGAGAAAACCCTTCTCCAGCTCCAGGTCCAGGGCGCAGGCTGAGAGGAAAAATATGTGATTTAATGGAGTATTCACATGTTTTGGGTCAATAAAATGTCAAAAATGTTATAAATATCCATCTATTTAATGTTATTTTTATGTAGATCTATTTTTCTAGAGTCTAAAAGTCATATTTTATCTCAAAATTTATGTAAGAAACAGTGTCTTTGGTTTGTTTTCTTTGTTTTGCTTCTTCTGAGAGTTCACTGCGATCGGCTAAAGTTCCACTGCGTAACTTTTCTACCACCTGCCTGTCTCCATGGAGATGTGTTGCTTAGAATCTTTCACAGTATGAAATAAAAATATAAATAAAATAAAAACCTCCAATGGTGCCACCAGGTTAAGCTACAGGTCAGATCTGTGGAGAGGAGAATGTGTTTGTTCATTGTAAGACAGAAGTTTAAAGCTACGCTGACAATAAATAGTAAAAATATATAGTACACTAGCACACCACACACTAGCTAAACCAAAGCTAGCTACACTGAAACTAGCTAAACCAAAGCTAGCTAAACTAAAACTGGCTAAACCAAAGCTAGCTAAACTAAAACTGGCTAAACCAAAGCTAGCTACACTAAAACTATCTAAATCATAGCTAGCTACACTGAAACTAACTAAACCAAAGCTAGCTACACTGAAACTAGCTAAAAAAAAAAAAAAAGTTAGCTACACTGAAAACTAGCTAAACCAAAGCTAGCTAAACTAAAACTGGCTAAACCAAAGCTAGCTACACTGAAACTAGCTAAACCAAAAGTAACTAAATCAAAGCTAGCTACACTGAAAACTAACTAAACCAAAAGCTAGCTACACTGAAACTAGCTAAAAAAAAAAAAGCTACACTGAAACTAGCTAAACCAAAAGCTAGCTACACTGAAACTAGCTAAACCAAAAGTAGCTAAATCAAAGCTAGCTACACTGAAACTAACTAAACCAAAGCTAGCTACACTGAAACTAGCTAAACCAAGCTAGCTACACTGAAAACTAGCTAAAAAAAATAAAGCTACACTGAAACTAGCTAAAACAAAGCTAGCTAAACTAAAACTGGCTAAACCAAAGCTAGCTACACTGAAAACTAGCTAAAAACCAAAAGTATCTAAACAAAGATAGCTAAACTAAAACTGGCTAAAACCAAAGCTAGCTACACTGGAAATAGTTAAACCAAATCTAGCTACACTGAAACTAGCTAAACCAAAGCTAGCTACACTGAAACTAACTAAAAAAAAGTTAGCTACACTGAAACTAGCTAAACCAAAGTAGCTAAACCAAAACTGGCTAAAACCAAAGCTACCTACACTGAAACTAGCTAAACCAAAGCTAGCTACGATTAAACTAGCTAAACCAAAGATAGAAAAATCTTTGGTTTAGCTAGAAAAAGTGAATTTAAAGGGGCATTGTGTAACTTTTCTGCTCGTCTCCCTGTTTAAATACAGAAAAATACAAACAAAAAACAAGTGCTGTATTTTCTGGACAATAAGTGTCACTTTTTTCATAGTTTGTTCGAGGGGGCGACTTATCCTCAGACGCGACTTATATGTGAAATTATTCAAAAACATAATGTCGCATCTTCACCACACGAGGGCGCTCTAGGCTTGTACCAGTCTCACAGCCGCGAGGAAACGTAAGCGATCTTCATCTTCTTTATGGAGTTGGTGGAGTTGTTCAGAAGCGACACCGAGGATGAAGAATTCAGTGGATTTAGTGATTTGGAACTGAGATCCAGAGTAAACTTGTTAGCTTGTTGTTTTTCTATCTCATTTTATTTTCATCTCTGAGTTTACGGCGTCGTCTGATTTCATTTCACTGGACGTTCTTTCTCCTCGTCTCCAGCTGCGTTCTTACACAACACAAAGCTGCATTCTGACTGTTCTTTTACTCTTTAAAACGACGAGCAAACACCTAAATCTGGGTCACACTCTTAAAACATAAACAGCTCATCATTCATAAATACTTAATTCACCACAAAACGTCCCTAGTCCTACTTAAACATTACGTAACGTCGACCTACAAAATAAGTTTATGTCCTGAAATCACAGGCAGTGTTTAAAAATTCATGAAGTGATAATTAACACGTGATTTTGTAACTATTTGAGAAACACACAAAGTCAGAAACGAGGACAGAACTGTGAACGTCAGGGCAGGCGATGAGCGATTATGGTCAAAAAACATGCAACAAACTGATGTTCTAATAGGTCCCATGTTATGCCTAAAGGTGCATTGCGGAACATTTTGGTTGAAGTAAAAGATCAAACTGGACTAAAAGTTTTTCTGGTCACATTACTGCTGGATACTGCCTTATATCTGCCAGAAGGGAGGAGCTAATGCCACTGAGGCTAGCTAAACCAAAGCTAGCTACACTGAAACTAGTTAAACCAAAGCTAGCTATAACTGAACTAGCTACACCAAAGCTAAACTACACTGAAACTACACTTAAACTAAACTAAAGCTAGCTACACTAAAACTAGCTAAACCAAAGCTACTAAACAAAAGTTAGCTAAACCAAAATTAGTGAGACCAAAGCTAACCACCTACGCTGAAAACTAGCTAAACCAAAGCTAGCTACGCTGAAACTGCTAAGCTAAACCAAAAAGCTATGCTACGCTGAAACTGACTAAACCAGAGCTTGCTAAACCAAAGCTAGCTACGCTGAAACTGGCTAAACAAAAGCTTGCTACACTGAAACTAGCTAAACCAAAGCTAGCTACACCGAAACTAGCTAAACCAAAAAACTAGTGAAACCAAAGCTAGCTACACTGAAACTACCTAAACCAAAGCTAGCTAAACTAAAACTGGCTAAACCAAAGCTAGCTACACTGAAACTAGCTAAACCAAAGCTAGCGACACTGAAAACTGGCTAAACCAATGCAAGTTCCATTGAAACTAGCTAAACTAAAACTAGCTACATTGCAAACTAGATAACCGAAGCTAGCTACACTGAAAACTACCTAAACCAAAAGTAGCTAAACCCAACACTAGTGAAACCAAAGCTAGCTACACTGAAACTAGCTAAACCAAAGCTCACTAAACCAAAGCTAGCTAAACTAAAACTAAAACCAAAGGTAGCTACACTGAAACTAGCTAAACCTGACACTGAAACTGGCTAAACCAAAGCTAGCTACGCTTAAACTAGCTAAACCAAAGCTAGCTACACTGACATGACATCACAAGGTGGAACAGGGTGTTTTCAGTTGAGAGAAGAACTCAGGTTTGTGTTAAATATGTGGAAAAAAAACACAACTCCAGGTCCGTTTGTGACGAGGAAAACAACATTAGAACATAAATCAGAGAATAGTGTCATATGTTCCCTTTAAAAAAGCCAGAATAAAGCATAATACGGGACATTTTGCAGTGTGAGAGCTCAGTGGGCCGTCTCTTGTTTGGGCCTTATGTCTTACCCCTGGGCCGGTGCCGGGGACACATTCAGGCACTTTTCGGGGGCCCGAGCTGGGCTGGGGGCCCAAGCGCCGGCCTCCTGTGATCTGATAGGAGCAGGTGGTAGGCGGGGTTGTTTAGCAGCAAGGCTACGAGGGGTCGCACACACAAACAAGCACAAAAGCACACGGGGAGGGAACAAGCAGGAGCGAAAGTGAAACCAAAACACACAAAACAAAGAATAAAACATTAGCGGGATCGGTTAGCATATCCAGGCCTGTCACGATGGTCGCTACGCGGCTCCTCCTAGCGCTGAAAGTTTTGGGATAGTAGCTCCAGTCAAATGAAGCTCATCGAGGCTAGCAGATGTAGCGCCGAATCTGGAGCAGAGTTACATATTTGGAATTCCGACCGTGAGTATCATAGCAACAAAGAGCCAATCCAGACTGAGGCTGTTGAAGGTAACGTCCCTTCTCGCCCGCACCGTCGTTTTAGCGGGATTTAACAGGGCACATAGCAACGCTGTCAATCAAACCTGTTGCTAACGCTAGCAGGAGCGACGTCGGGAAAAGCAGACCTCTGAGAAGGACCTGATTTGTCTGATATTAAATGTTTGTATTTTGATTTACAGACACAATAGTTTCTCTCTGTCTGTCTCTCTCTGTCTCCATCTCTCTCTCTCTGTCTTCTCTGGCTCTCTCTCTCTCTCTGTCTCTCTCTCTCTGTCTTTCTATCTGTCTGTCTCTCTGTCCTCTCTCTGTCTGTTTCTCTCCGTCTCTGTCTGTTTGTCTCTCAGTCCATCTCTCTCTCTTCTGCCTGTCTCAGTTTCTCTGTCTCTATCTCTCTGTCTCTCTCTCGTCTGTCTGTCTCTCTCTCTGTCTGTTCTCTCTCTTCTCTCTCTCCTCTCCTCCGTCTCTTCTCTCTCTCCTCCGTCTCTCTCCCCGTCTCTCTCTCTGTCCCGTCTCTCTGTGTCCGTCTAATCGACAGAGCCGACTCTGTCCGTCTCTCTCCTCTCTCTCTCGTCTCTCCCTCTCTCTGTCTCCGTCTCTCTCTCTGTTCCGTCTCTCCTCTGTCTCAGTCTCTCTCTATTCTCTGTCTCTCTCTCTGTCTCTCTCCTGTCTCTGTCTCCGTCCTCTCTCTCTCTCTCTGTCTCTCTCCTCTCTCTCTCTCTCCTGTCTCTCTCTCTCTCTCTCTCTCGTCTCTCTCAGTCTCTCTCAGTCGACAGAGCCGGACTAGGCGCTCATGATCACTCTCTCTGTCTCTCTCTCTCTCTCTCCGTCTCTCTCTCTGTCTCTCTGACAGAGCTCTCAGACGTGCGCGTTCTCCCTCTAGCTAGCTTATGACATAAACCATCGACGTCTGTTCCTTCGCGTTCCGCTAAACCGTCGAATCGTGACAGCCTGAGCGTTCACATTAAACCGTTAAGGTTACAGGGGGAGGGACCAGGCACAAAAACATGGACGGCAAAAATGAAAACAACTGACATGAAGTCGTGGGATGAGGTATGGTTCTGGTTACTGTGTGTTTAAACTCACTCAGGGCTAGTAAACGTGGCATGCCGCCCCCCTGTGGTGTAATGTAGGTGAGCAACACGTTTTTCTCTGCTCGTTTTTTTGTTTCCCTCGGTTTTGGTCTTTACTCTCGTGAACAATGAGTCCGTTGTTTCATAATCTGTGTAATTCTCTTTACACTGAAGGAGGGTTGGTTTATTATTGATCTGGCGCTAGGTAAAAAGTCCCAACGGCGAAAAATTCACATCTACAACACAAGTTGGAATAACTAAAATCGTGAGAATTAATCTTGTTTTGAGTCATTTTGAGTCTTTTCAATGGGATCTGACTCATTGAAATGTAAATTTTCTTAGTTTAAAGCAACAAAACTGGATTTATATTGCACCTTTCAAGGGTTTAGGGTCAAATTTGGCCACAATTAATTGCTGCTCCCCAAAATGAACAAACAAACAAAAAAAAAAAAGTCAAATAAAAAAAAAAAAAAATCAAAACGCCCAGAGTGCCATTTCTGACCCCTGCATAGAGACACCTAGTGGATAAATATTGAACTAAAATGAGCACAAAAATCGTTTTCTCAGCACCAGCGGTTGTAAAACTGTGGGGATTTTTTGTTAAATCTTTTACTAAAGTTTGCAGAAGTACATTTTATATTCTTTTTGGATAAATTAGCGAGCCCAGTGGGTCAAATTTGGCCCCGATCCTAAATTGGGGATTAAAGTGTTAAAACTGAAAAAGTGGATTTTTCAGTGTTGAATTTACAGCAGTAATTGAATGCGATGTTCATAATTTCCAAAAGAAGAAAAGGGTTCTTAGGTTCTCCAGGGTTAAAATTAACTTCCAGCAGAGAACAAAAAACTGCAAAAGTGGATAATAAATAGGCCACTCACACTGGACACTCGCCCAAAATTAACTCCAAAAGTAAATCTGTCAACCGGACAAAAAAAAAAGTCGTAGTGAAGACGTTTTGCTGCTCGTCCAAGCAGCTTCTTCTTCAGTTCTGTTCTCTTTGTTTCCTTTGTTGCTTTGGGTCTGAGGATGGAGGTATAGGATGGGAGGAGAGAGCTTCTTTAATCTCTCCTCTCAAAACCGTTTTGTTTTGTTTGTTTTTTTTTAAAATTTTGTCTTAGATCTGAATCTGACGGTCTTCAAAGTCGTGGTTAGTGTCTTTAAGATGGAGTTTTACAGCAGACCTGGTGTCCTGAGTGCAGCTCTCTCGACGGGGCTGGTACATTCTCTTAAGGAGTTTGCTGTTTAGTTTCTCCAATTTTTATTTTTTTTTAACCTTTGGGTGAACCACTTTCTGTCTTAAAGTGTTTGCAGGTTTGAAATAGACCAGAGAATTTTCAGACAGTATGAAATGTCGAACTAAACTTGGACTAGACCAGAACTAAACCAGGACTGGAACAGAACCAAAAAGTCGGGGCTAAACTGGGCTCAAACCAAACTCAAAAGTGTGAACGCTGTGACCCAGATTGTTGTTGCTTGAAATAAGAAAATAAAATGTGCAATGGAAATAAAAATATGAAAAAAAACAGTAAAGTTGATTTAAAACAAGACACATCATTTAAAAAAATCAATTTTGACAAAATAAAAATCACTCAAAACAAGATTTTTTGATATCAAGATGTAGAAATATTCAGTTTGGAATTTTAAAAATATGAAAAAACAAAACTATATTAACTGTACAAAACGCTCTTAAACACATTATTTAGCCTTTAATTACATATATAATTCGTTTTTCATGACCTTTGACCTTATTAACAGTCCTGTCCTTGTATCTCGTGTGTCTCGGGTCCAGGCCAACTCACCGGTGCTGTCTCGGCTCTGGTCCCGCGGGCCGCAGGAGGGCGCTGGGCTCCTGGTACTCGCCCTCGCCGTCCCCGCTCGTGGTCGCGGTCGTCGGGGAACGTGTGGATGCGCTGGTAGCGGCTGGAGTAGCTGTGAGTGTTGTTGATGACGACGTGATCGGAGGGGACGGAGAGATGGACGCGCAGCTCGTCCCCCGACAGACTGTTCTGGCGCCTGGGACGAGACGACGAGTCAAAATATCGACATAAAAAAGTGTGAATATCTGCCACGTACGTCTGTAATTTGACACTTCCTCGTCACAAACAGACCTGGAGTTGTGTTTTTTGGTTCAATTTCACACATGTTTAACCACACACACACCCTGCAATTTAAACTGACTTCTTCTCTCAAACTGAAAAGCTCTGTTCCACCTTGTGATGTCATCAAGTGGTAATACAGGAAGTGCTCACCTGTGTTTTTAAACTCCACACACCTTCATTTCTAGAAGCATTTTGGATGATTTCAGCTCTGGAACTGCCAATCTCAACTGAACTAAAGGTAAAAAAAAGTAGTAGTTAACTTGAAAACTACCACTTGATGGACATCACAAAAAAAAAAAAAAAAAATGGTGGAACAGAGCGTCTTGAGCTTTGGAGAACGGTTACAGACTAATAATAAGTGTTACTCAAACAGTGTGTGAATGAAACAAAACACACAACGCCAGGTCTGTTTTTGAGGAGGTAACAACATTAGAACATGACTTAAAGCTACAAGAGTCAGTTTTGTGTAATATAGGAGCTTTAATGCCACATCACGGAACATTCCAGGCATCTCCAAACAGGCAGCAGAGCCTCCATCCAGCTAGACATTTTAACACACATCCATGAGTATTAATATTTGAGAGAAGACTGAAATATGAGCTGCTAAACTAGTGAAAGGGTTACAGAGTTAGAAGGTTATTAGTCTGTCTACATTTCCAAAGCTTAAAAACACTCTGTTCCACCTTGTGATGTCATGAAGTGGTAGTTTCCCAGTTGACAGACAGAGCTACTTTTTACCCTTTAGTTCAGTAGAGATTGACAATTCCGGGGCTGAAATCAACCAAATGATTCTAGAAATGAAGGTGTGTGGGAGTTTTTAACAACAAGTGGAGCACTTCCTGTGTTACCACATGATGACATCACAAGGTGGAGCAGAGTATTTTGAGCTTTGGAGATGTAGACAGACAGAATAATAATGAAACAAAACACAACTCCAGGTCTGTTTTTGAGGAGGTAACCAGCGTTAGAACATGACTTAACGCTCACAAGAGTCAGTTTTGTGTAATATAGGAGCTTTAAAGTTGCACTGTGTAACTTTTCTTGCGGCGGGTTCGTCTGCTGTTTATATTAATCTACAGTGTGGCATTTAACTTCTCCATCTCTCACGCACAGGAAGAAACACACGTTTTTTTGAGCAAAGCCACGTCTGTTAATGAATAAATCCAAGATAAAGCTTACTGCCACACTGTGTAACATTACAGGGCAATTGACATCTCCATGGAGACCAGCAGGCTGACAAACCCTCCACCAGAAACACAAGTCACAAATGGTTATTTCCACTTTACAATGTACCATTATCTCCATATGTTTGATTATTATTTTATTTTTTTATTTTTATATATTTTATTATATTTATTTTTTATATCATTATTTTAAATTTTTATATTATGTAATTATTTTATTTTTATTTTTTTTTCTATTATTCTTATTTTTTATATAATATATTTTTTATATTATTTTTATGTTATTATTATTTTATTATTATTTTTTTATATTATATTTTTGATTATTTTTTTTTATATTTTATTATTTATTTATTATTATTTTTATGTTTATTAATCATCATTATTATTATTACTATTTCCACATTTCGTTTTGTCCAAAATATAAAGTAAGAAACATGTTTTGTTTGTCGTTTTAATGTAAGTTCTGGGGGGAGAGTTACTGCGCCCCGAGCTAACCTTACTTACAGGTTTTAGCTCGCCGTGTTTTTATTATACTTGAAAATCATTATACTTCTGTGCTTTTTTTCTTAACTGCTAAAACAAAAAACATATAAATGATGGAACACATTTGTGAGCTAAACTCACAAAGGTCCACAGGCGTCGTAAATCAGCACAAACCGGATAAAAAAACACTAACTCACCTTGCCACAAGGATCTTTTTCCAGTACTGCCTCCAGAGAATGACGCGCGATGACGGCCAATAGTAGCAGCAGGATGATGCCCACCAAGCGCCAATCAGAATCGCCGTGTTGCTGCTGTCGTCCTTAGCGACCGGAAGCCCCGCCTTCGGAGGACACGGCGGCGAATTCTGGTCCTAAAAGACACAGTTATGAATGAAATCTCAGACAAATCAGGCAAGCAAGTTTATTTTTACGATTTGTACAGAAAGTAATAAGCTCTGTGCACAACAGCGCCCCCTACAATCACTGTTATCGTTCACTACTTCCTGTTTAGCGTCACTACTAACTTCCTGTCCAGTTTTATCTCTGATGACATTTGCCAGAGTTTACGCTAAATTAATAAAGATGAGGGCAGTGACAGGGAGCTGCAGGTGGGTCAGGGGTCAGAGGTCAGGGTCAGGGGAAGTTAGGGTCAGACAGTGGTACAGGGAGCTGTGTCTGTGCCTCAATGCTAACGCTAATGCTAATTTTAGAGCATAATAAACAATTAAATAACACCACAAACTGAATAATTCTACACATTTATTTTAATAATTTGAATTTTAATTAGTTTAAATACATTTCAATTTCCTGATTTTAATAAAAGCGGATGTTAGCTTTAACGCAGTAAGCTAGCTTGCGCGCCGCGAGTGCACAGAGCCAATTCAAACGACCAACGCCACAGCAAAGAAACAATTCAAAACAAAATATTACATGTTTTGAATGTTAAAAAAGTCCTCAAATGTCGTCCACAGCAGGAAAAGTCACGTGACAGAGAGAAAACCATGATTATGAAATGGAATTATGAGTGACAGGTGAGTTGAGCCAATCACAGTGAGGCGTGAGCTTTCAGAAGAACAGTATACATATAAAAAAAAGTGAACACCATGGGAGAAAATCTGATTGTTCTGGTTAATTTAAAATACTACTCTACTTTGAAGGGTCTGTACCTGTTTTAATTCAAATAATAAAGTGATTTTTATTTTTTTTGTAAGCATCTCTAGGGTCAAAAAAATGAGAAATGCTGTGTGCATAAAAATAAAACAAAACGGTATTTATCGTCTGGAGAAACCAGGAAGTAGGCGAGGTGCGCTGTTAGTATGCTAGCTGCTGTTAGCATTAGCATGAAAACAAACACTTTTGAACGTTGCGGAAGAGCTTATAATGTCATTGAGGTGAATAATATGAACGTTGAGGCATGACTCTCTGACCGCTGTAGGTCGTGTAACATGAGCTGGGTCTGTTTTTTCTTCTCTTCACATTTTTTAAGAGTAAAAATGAGGTACAGTGCGTTTAATTTTTACTCTAACAGGGTAAGATATGTGCTGTGAGGTTTTTGTGTTGTTGTTTACGCAGTGAAACAGACAAAAAACATACTTAACTAATAAAAAACGCCCTAATATTTCCATGCATCCAGATCATAGACTGTTTGAAGAAGTGACGTCACACGAGCGGTTCAGCTCCAAATCAAGCTAATCGAGCTAGAGCAGGAATC
>JAIEZT010000124.1:1812446-1875566 GCA_019594935.1 Periophthalmus modestus
GTGTGTGAGGGGTTTTACAGACAAACAGAGAGAATAATGTCAAAAATAAAGGTGGGTGGGTTAAGTGTCTTGCCCAAGGGACACAACAGCTTCAGGATTCATGTGGGAGCTGGTATCGCTTCGTTAATATCAGTGGACACGTTGGTAAAAAATAGAATCAAAACTTTTCTTCAGGACTTTTGTTCACACTCGTCTTCACTGTAGTTTTTATCATGGCTGTCATGTCCATCCTCCGCCCATATTATTGACCCCCAAAACGCCACCTCCTCCTCCTTCCACCTCCTCCTCCTCCACCTTCACCACGGAGCCTCCCGGTAACTGGACCCTGTCAGGTGAGCTCGAGGTCGGGGCCCCCGGGAGGAGAGCTCTGGCCTCCTCCTAAACTCCAAAACGCCGACACAGAGCATGGGGAACGGGAGGGTCCCAAGAGTTTTGGCTCCGGGCTGATCCCTCCCTCGAGCATCAGGATGTAGAGGCTCCGGAAAAGAACTAACAGATACACACATGTAAAACCTAATATCTGTCTGGAGTTCAAAATGTTTCAGTTTTTGAGGAGTTTTGGGCTTGTTTAGTTGAAGGAAACTCATTTTTACATCACAGAACAATAACAGCAGTTTGTTTTTGTAAAAAATCACAGCAGCAGCGCATCGTGTTTCAGGACTGAGCCCTGAGAATGAATTTAACCCAAAGAAATTTAGAAAAAAACCAAAGAGACACTAAACCGGGACTAACCAGGACCTAAACCGGGTCTAAAACCAGCACTAAACCAACGACTAAACCAGGACTAAACCAGGACTTTAAACCAGGACTAAACCAGGGACTAAACCAGGACTAAACCAGGACTAAACCAGGACTAAAACCAGGACTAAAAACTGAGACCCAAACCAGGACTAAACCAGGACTAAAACTGAGACAAAAACCGGGGACTAAACTGGGAATAAACCAGGACTAAAACTGAGACTGTGTACTCTGTGTGAAACAAGGTCTATACCGGGGGACTGAACCGGGACGGAAACCGGGACTTAACCAGGACTAAATCCAGAATAAAACCAGGTCTAAACAGGACTAAAACTAGAACTAAACCAGGTCTAAACCAGGACTAAACCAGGACTAACATGGACGGGGTAGGCACCTTGTGACATCACAAGGTGGATCAGAGCATTTGAGCTTTGGAGATGTTACAGACTGATAATAAAATGTTACTCAAACATGGGAATGAAGCAACATTAGAACTTTAACCTTAACTTTAATCTTAATAAGTACTTTTTTATATTATATATATATATATATATCTATATATATATATAGAATTGATAACTGTTACGAAAGCTGTTTCTGTTCTGTTCTGTGATGTGGAACCAAACACTTTTCAAAAACAAGTCCAAAAGCTGAGCTCCTACAAACTGGCCTGCCTGTAAATCTGAGCCACTCAAAAATCACGAAACATCCTGAATCCTGTACTCACAGATATTACAGATACTTTTACAGTGTACTTGTTGCAGACTTTCACCGTCGTCTTGCACGCTGCATGTTCTGAGCCGCACTAAACACAAACTGTTTGGGAGCATGAACTTCGTCCTTCTGTTCTGGCTGACGCTGAAAACGTTTGTACGACTTCAGTCTGAGCCCCGGGTTTTCTGTGGCACAAAAACATGCATCACATCTGAATCACAGACTGTTTGTGTAAATGGACGTAGCTAACCTGCTAGCTGCTACGCTACAAACAGGAAGTGAACATGTGGCACTTCCTGCTCCATCGACTCTGGCTTCCGTTCAGTTTACATTGAAAAAACTGTGTCTCCTCTCTGTACCTGCTGCTGTCAGACTCATTTTGGTCTAGTAAATGTTCAGATTAAACATTCCACATGATCCTGAGTTTTTATTTCCACTATTGAGTCTGTGTGCGAAGAGAGAGACAGACAGAGAGCGACAGAGAGTACAGTACAGAGATCTAGAGACAGACAGAGAGAGACAGACAGAGAGAGAGACAGACAGAGAGAGAGACAGACAGAGAGAGAGAGAACAGACAGAGAGAGATGACAGACAGAGATAGAGACAGGACAGAGAGAGAGAGGAGACAGACAGCGAGAGAGACAGACAGAGAGAGAGACAGACAGAGAGAGAGAGACAGACAGCGAGACAGACAGAGAGAGAGACAGACAGACAGCGAGAGAGACAGACGAGAGAGAGAGAGAGAGACACAGACAGACAGAGAGACACAGACAGACAGAGAGACACCAGACAGAGAGAGAGAGAGAACAGAGAGAGAGAGAGAGAGAGAACAGACTAGAGAGAGAGAGACAGACGAGAGAGAGAGACACAGAGAGAGAGAGACAGACAGACAGACAGACAGACAGAGAGACAGACACAGAGAGACAGAGAGAGGAGAGAGACACAGAGAGACAAAGAGAGAGACAGATGAGAGAGGACAGAGCAACACAGAACATCAGGTCCTTTATCTTTAGCCGACGTCGCTCCTGTTAGCGTTAGCAACAAGTTTGCTTGACATCGTTTACTAAGCTCCCGCTCCCCTGTTTAAAACCAGTGTTGCTGGGCGTGAAGGGGGCGTTCCCTACCTTCAAACAGCCTCACTCTGGATTGGCTCTTTGGTTGCTATGATACTTGCGCGGTCCAGAACTTCCTGCTCTAGCCTCGATTTAGCTTGATTTGTAGCTGAACGCTGTGGGTGACGTCCACTTCTTGCAAACAGTCTATGATCTGGATGCATAGAAATTTAGAGCGTTTTTTTTATTAGTTTAATGTTTTTTGTCTGTTTCACTGCGTAACAAACACACAAAAAAACTCACAGCAACAGATGCTTTACCTGTTAGAGTAAATTAAAACGCACTGTACCACCCCCTCATTTTTACTCTTAAAAATGTCGTGAAAACCCCAACAGACCAAGCTTCATGTTACACGACCGACCTACAGCGGTCCCGATAGAGTCATTCCTCACGTTCATAATTATTCACCTCAATGACATTATAAGCTCTTTCCACAACGTTCAAAAGGTTTGTGTTCATGCTAATGCTAAACAGCAGCTAGCATACTAACAGCGCACCCGCCCCCTACTTCCTGGTTCTCAGACGAAAAAGACGTTTTGTTTTAATTTTTATGCACACAGCATTCTCATTTTGACCCTAAGAGATGCTTAAAAAAAAAAAAAAAAAACTTTTAAATTATTTGATAAAACCAGTACAGACCCACTTCAAAGTAGAGGTAGTATCTTTAAATTAACCATAACAAATCAGATTTTCTCCCATTGTGTTCAATTTTTTTATATTTATACTGTTCTTCTGAAAGCTCACGCCTCACTGTGATTGGCTCAACTCACCTGTCACTCATAATTCCATTTCATAATCATGGTTTTTTCTTCTCTGTCTGTCACGTGACTTTTTCCTGCTGTGGACGACATTTTGAGGACATTTTTAACATTCAAAAACATGTAATATTTTGTTTTTCGAATTGTTTCTTTGCTGTGGCGTTGGTCGTTTGAATTGGCTTCTGTGCACCGCGGCGCGCAAGCTAGCTTACTGCGTTAAAGCTAACATCCGCCTTTTATAAAAAATCAGAAATTGAAATGTATTAAAACTAATTAAAATTCAAATTAAATTAAATATAAAGTGTAGAATTATTCAGTTTGTGTGTGTTATTTTAATGTTTATTATGCTCTAAAATTAGCATTAGCGTTAGCATTGAGGCACAGACACAGCTCCCTGTCCACTGTCTGACCCTAACCCCCCTGACCTCTGGACCCCTGACCCACCTGCAGCTCCCTGTCCACTGCCTCATCTTTATTAATTTATAGCGTAACTCTGCAAAACACGTCAGAGAGATAAAACTGGACAGGAAGTAGTGACGCTAACAGGAAAGTAGTGAAGCTAACAGTGATGTAGGGGGCGGATGTTGTGCACAGAGCTTATTACTTTCTGTACAAATCGTAAAAATAAACTTGCTTTGCCTGATTTTGTCTGAGATTTCATTCATAACTGTGTCTTTTAGGACAGAATTCGCCGCCGTGTCTCCGAAGGCGGGGGCTTTCCGGTCGCTTTAAGGACGACAGCAGCAACACGGCGATTCTGATTGGCTGCTTGGTGGGCATCATCCTGCTGCTATTGGCCGTCATCGCCGTCATTCTCGGAGGCAGTACTGAAAAAGATCCTTGGCAAGGTGGTGAGTTTAGTGTTTTTTATCCGTTGTGTGCTGATTTACGACGCCTGTGGACCTGTGTGAGTTTAGCTCACAAATGTGTTCCCATCATTTATACCTTTATTGTTTTAGCAGTTAAGAAAAAACGCACAGAAGTTATAATGATTTTCAAGTATAATAAAAACACGGCGAGCTAAAACCTGTAAGTAATGTTAGCTCGGGGCGCAGTAACTCTCCCCCCCAGAACTTACATTAAAACGACAAACAAAACATGTTTCTTTACTTTATATTTGGACAAACGAAATGTGAAATAGTAATAATAATAATGATGATAATAACATAAAAATAATAAATAATATAATATATAAAAAAAAAATAATCAAAAATAATAATATAAAAAATAATAATAAAATAATAATAACATAAAAATAATAAAAAATATATATTATATAAAAAATAAGAATAATATAAAAAAACATAAAAATCAAATAATAATAATATAAAAATTAAAAATAATGATAAAAAATAAATAATAATAATATAAAAATAAAAAAAAAAAAATAATAATCAAAACATATGGAGATAATGGTAATTGTAAAGTGGAAATAACCATTTGTGACTTGTGTTTTCTGGTGGAGGGGTTTTGTCAGCTGCTGGTCTCCATGGAGATGTCATTGCCCTGTAATGTTACACAGTGTGGCATTAAGCTTTATCTTGGATTTATTCATTAACAGACGTGGGCTTTGCTCAAAACGTGTGTTCTTCCTGTGCGGACGTGAGAGATGGAGAAGTTAAAATGCCACACTGTAGATTAATATAAACAGCAGACGACCCGCCGCAAGAAAAGTTACACAGTGCAACTTTAAAGCTCCTATATTACACAAAACTGACTCTTGTGAGCGTTAAGTCATGTTCTAACGCTGTTACCTCCTCAAAAACAGACCTGGAGTTGTGTTTTGTTTCATTATTATTAGTCTGTCTACATCTCCAAAGCTCAAAATACTCTGCTCCACCTTGTGATGTCATCATGTGGTAACACAGGAAGTGCTCCACTGTGTTGTTAAACTCCACACACCTTCATTTCTAGAATCATTTGGTTGATTTCAGCCCCGGGAATTGTCAATCTCTACTGAACTAAAGGTAAAAAGTCGCTCTGTCAACTTGGAAACTACCACTTCATGACATCACAAGGTGGAACAGAGTGTTTTAAGCTTTGGAAGATGTAGACAGACTAATAACCTTCTAACTCTGTAACCCTTTCACTAGTTTTAGCAGCTCATATTTCAGTCTTCTCTCAAATATTAATACTCATGGATGTGTTTAAAATGTCTAAAGCTGATGGAGGCTCTGCTGCCTGTTTGGAGATGCCTGGAATGTTCCGTGATGTGGCATTTAAAGCTCCTATATTACACAAAACTGACTCTTGTAGCTTTAAGTCATGTTCTAATGTTGTTACCTCCTCAAAAACAGACCTGGCGTTGTGTTTTGTTTCATTCACACATGTTTGAGTAACACTTTATTATTAGTCTGTAACGTCTCCAAAGCTCAAGACGCTCTGTTCCACCTTGTGATGTCATCAAGTGGTAGTTTTCAAGTTAACTACTACTTTTTACCTTTAGTTCAGTTGAGATTGGCAGTTCCAGAGCTGAAATCATCCAAAATGCTTCTAGAAATGAAGGTGTGTGGAGTGTTTAAAAACACAGGTGAGCACTTCCTGTATTACCACTTGATGACATCACAAGGTGGAACAGAGCGTTTTCAGTTTTGAGTGAAGAAGTCAGTTTAAAATCTGCAGGGTTTGTGTGTTAACATTGTAAACATGTGTGAATTTAACCAAAAAAAAACACAACTCCAGGTCGTTTTGTGACGAGGAAGTGTCAAATTACAGACGTACGTGGCAGATATTCACACTTTTTATGTCGATATTTTGACTCGTCGTCTCGTCCAGGCGCAGAACAGTCTGTCGGGGGACGAGCTGCGCGTCCATCTCTCCGTCCCCTCTGATCACGTCGTCATCAACAACACTCACAGCTACTCCAGCCGCTACCAGCGCATCCCACGTTCCCCGACGACCGCGACCACGAGCGGGACGGCGAGGGCGAGTACCAGGAGCCCAGCGCCCTCCTGCGGCCGCGGGACCAGAGCCGAGACAGCACCGGTGAGTGGCCTGGACCGAGGACACACGAGATACAAGGACAGGACTGTTAATAAGGTCAAAGGTCATGAAAAAAACGAATTATATATGTAATTAAAGGCTAAATAAATGTGGTTTAAGAGCGTTTTGTACAGTTAATATAGTTTTTGTTTTTTCATATTTTAAAATTCCAAACTGAATATTTCTACATCTTGATATCAAAATAATCTTGTTTTGAGTGATTTTATTTTGTCAAAATTGATTTTTTTAATGATGTGTCTTGTTTTAAATCAACTTTACTGTTTTTTTCATATTTTTATTCCATTGCACATTTTATTTTCTTATTTCAAGCAACAAATCTGGGTCACAGCGTTCACACTTTTGAGTTTGGTTTGAGCCCAGTTTAGCCCCGACTTTTTGGTTCTGTTCCAGTCCTGGTTTAGTTCTGGTCTAGTCCAAGTTTAGTTCGACATTTCATACTGTCTGAAAATTCTCTGGTCTATTTCAAACCTGCAAACACTTTAAGACAGAAAGTGGTTCACCCAAAGGTTAAAATAAAAATAAAAATTGGAGAAACTAAACAGCAACTCCTTAAGAGAATGTACCAGCCCCGTCGAGAGAGCTGCTCAGGACACCAGTCTGCTGTAAAACTCCATCTTAAAGACACTAACCACGACTTTGAAGACCGTCAGATTCAGATCTAAGACAAATTTTAAAAAAAACTAAAAAAAACGGTTTGAGAGGAGAGTTAAAGAAGCTCTCTCCCCCATCTATACCTCCATCCTCAGACCCAAAGCCAACAAAGGAAACAAAGAGAACAGAACTGAAGAAGCTGCTTGGACGAGCAGCAAAACGTCTTCACTACGACTTTTTTTTTTGTCCGGTTGACAGATTTTACTTTTGGAGTTAATTTTGGGCGAGTGTCAGTGTGTTATTTATTATCCACTTTTGCAGTTTTTGTTCTCTGCTGGAAGTTAATTTTAACCCTGGAGAACCTAAGAACCCTTTACTTCTTTGGAAAATTATGAACATCGCATTCAATTACTGCTGTAAATTCAACACTGAAATATCCACTTTTTCAGTTTTAACACTTTATTCCCCAATTTAGGATCGGGGCCAAATTTGACCCACTGGGCTCGCTAATTTATCCAAAAAGAATATAAAATGTACTTCTGCAAGCTATTAGTAAAAAGATTAACAAAAAATACCACAAGTTTACCAACCGCTGGTGCTGAAAAGACGATTTTGTGCTCATTTTAGTTCAATATTTATCCACTAGGTGTCTCTATGCAGGGGTCAGAAATGGCACTCTGGGCGTTTTGATTTTTTTTTTTTTTTTATTTGACTTTTTGTTTTTGTTTTGTTTGTTCATTTTGGGGCAGCAATTTAAGGCAGCAATTAATTGTGGCCAAATTTGACCCTAAACCCTTGAAAGGTGCAATATAAATCCAGTTTTGTTGCTTTAAACTAAGAAAATTTACATTTCAATGAGTCAGATCCCATTGAAAAGACTCAAAATGACTCAAAACAAGATTAATTCTCACGATTTTAGTTATTCCAACTTGTGTAGATGTGAATTTTCGCCGTTGGGACTTTTTACCTAGCGCCAGATCAATAATAAACCAACCCTCCTTCAGTGTAAAGAGAATTACACAGATTATGAAACAACGGACTCATTGTTCAGAGAGTAAAGACCAAACCGAGGGAAAAACGAGCAGAGAAAACGTGTTGCTCACCTACATTACACCACAGGGGGGCGGCATGCCACGTTTACTAGCCCTGAGTGAGTTTAACACAGTAACAGAACCATTACCTCATCCACGACTTCATGTCAGTTGTTTTCATTTTGCCTGCTGTTTTTGTGCCTGGTCCCTCCCCCTGATCCCGGTTTAATGTGAACGCTCAGGCCTGTCACGATTCGACGGTTTAAAGAACAAACGTCGATGGTTTATGTCATAAGCTAGCTAGAGGCACGCGCACGTCTGAAGCTCTGTCAGAGAGAGACGGAGACAGAGAGAGGGAGAGACAGAGAGAGTGATCATGAGCGAGAGTCCTGGCTCTGTCGATTCTGAGAGAGACAGAGAGAGAGACGGAGAGAGACAGAGAGAGAGACAGAGAGAGAGAGAGAGACAGAGAGAGAGAGAGACAGAGAGAGAGACAGAGAATGAGACTGAGACAGAGAGAGACGGACAGAGAGAGAGACGGACAGAGAGAGAGACGGACAGAGAGAGAGACGGACAGAGAGAGAGAGACAGACAGAGAGACGACAGAGAGAGAGACGGGGAGAGAGACGGGGAGAGAGAGAAGAGAGAAGACAGAGAGAAAACAGACAGAGAGATGGAGAGAGAGAGAGACAGAGAGAGATAGAGACAGAAACTGAGACAGGCAGAGAGACAGACAGAGACGGAGAGAAACAGACAGAGAGGGAGAGACAGAGATAGAAAGACAGAGAGAGACAGACAGAGACAGAGAGCCAGAGAAAGACAGAGAGAGAGAGACAGACGGAGAGAGACAGACAGAGAGAGAAACTATTGTGTCTGTAAATCAAAATACAAACATTAATATCAGACAAATCAGGTCCTTCTTTCCCCGACGTCGCTCCTGCTAGCGTTAGCAACAGGTTTGATTGACAGCGTTGCTATGTGCCCTGCTAAATCCCCGCTAAACGAGCGGTGCGGCCGAGAAGGGGCGTTACCTTCAACAGCCTCACTCTGGATTGGCTCTTTGGTTGCTATGATACTCACGGTCAGAATTCCAAATATGTAATTCTGCTCCAGATTCGGCGCTACATCTGCTAGCCTCGATGAGCTTCATTTGACTGGAGCTACTATCCCAAAACTTTCAGCGCGTAGCGACCATCGTGACAGGCCTGGATATGCTAACCGATCCCGCTAATGTTTTATTCTTTGTTTTGTGTGTTTTGGTTTCACTTTCGCTCCTGCTTGTTCCCTCCCCGTGTGCTTTTGTGCTTGTTTGTGTGTGCGACCCCTCGTAGCCTTGCTGCTAAACAACCCCGCCTACCACCTGCTCCTATCAGATCACAGGAAGGCAGCGGCCCCCAGCCCAGCTCGGGCCCCCGAAAAGTGCCTGAATGTGTCCCCGGCCCAGGGTAAGACATAAGGCCCAAACAAGAGACGGCCCACTGAGCTCTCACACTGCAAAATGTCCCGTATTATGCTTTATTCTGGCTTTTTAAAGGGAACATATGACACTATTCTCTGATTTATGTTCTAATTTTGTTTCCTCGTCACAAACAGACCTGGAGTTGTGTTTTTTTTTTTTCACCACATATTTAACACAAAACCTGAGTCTTCTCTCTCAAACTGAAAACACCCTGTTCCACCTTGTGATGTTATGTCAGTGTAGCTAGCTTTGGTTTAGCTAGTTTAAGCGTAGCTAGCTTTGGTTTAGCCAGTTTCAGTGTAGCTACCTTTGGTTTAGCCAGTTTTAGTTTAGCTAGCTTTGGTTTAGTTAGCTTTGGTTTAGCTAGTTTCAGTGTAGCAAGCTTTGGTTTCACTAGTGTTGGTTTAGCTACTTTTGGTTTAGGTAGTTTCAGTGTAGCTAGCTTCGGTTTATCTAGTTGCAATGTAGCTAGTTTTAGTTTAGCTAGTTTCAATGGAACTTGCATTGGTTTAGCCAGTTTCAGTGTCGCTAGCTTTGGTTTAGCTAGTTTCAGTGTAGCTAGCTTTGGTTTAGCCAGTTTTAGTTTAGCTAGCTTTGGTTTAGGTAGTTTCAGTGTAGCTAGCTTTGGTTTCACTAGTTTTGGTTTAGCTAGTTTCGGTGTAGCTAGCTTTGGTTTAGCTAGTTTCAGTGTAGCAAGCTTTGGTTTAGCTAGTTTCAGTGTAGCAAGCTTTGGTTTAGCCAGTTTCAACATAGCTAGCTTTGGTTTAGCTCGTTTCAGTGTAGCTAGCTTTGGTTTAGCTAGTTTTAGCGTAGGCAGCTTTGGTCTCACTAGTTTTGGTTTAGCTAACTTTTGTTTAATTAGCTTTGGTTTAGCTAGTTTTTGTGTAGCTAGCTTTAGTTTAGTTTAAGTGTGGTTTCAGTGTAGTTTGCTTTGGTGTAGCTAGTTCCAGTTTAGCTAGCTTTGGTTTAACTAGTTTCAGTGTAGCTAGCTTTGGTTTAGCTAGCCTCAGTGGCGTTAGCTCCTCCCTTCTGGCAGATATAAGGCAGTATCCAGCAGTAATGTGACCAGAAAACTTTTAGTCCAGTTTGATTTGAATTTTTCTTTTACTTCTACCAAAATGTTCCGCAATGCACCTTTAGGCATAACATGGGACCTATTAGAACATCAGTTTGTTGCATGTTTTTGACCATAATCGCTCATCGCCTGCCCTGACATTCACAGTTCTGTCCTCGTTTCTGACTTTGTGTTTCTCAAATAAGTTACAAAATCACGTGTTAATTATCACTTCATGAATTTTTAAACGCTGCCTGTGATTTCAGGACATAAACTTATTTTGTAGGTCGACGTTACGTAATGTTTTAAGTAGGACTAGGACGTTTTGTGGTGAATTAAGTATTTATGAATGAGGAGCTGTTTATGTTTTAAAAATGTGACCCAGATTCAGCTGTTTGCTTCGTTTTAAAGAGTAAAAAACGTCAGAATGCAGCTTTGTGTTGTGTAAGAACGCAGCTGGAGACGAGGAGAAAGAACGTCCAGTGAAGTGAAATCAGACGACGCCGTAAACTCAGAGATGAAATAAGTAAAAATTAAATAAAATGAGATAGAAAAACAACAAGCTAACAAGTTTACTCTGGATCTCAGTCCAAAAAATCACTAAATCCACTGAATTCTTCATCCTCGGTGTTGCTTCTGAACAACTCCACCAACTCCAGAGGAAGATGAAACGTCGCTTACGTTTCCTCGCGGCTGTGAGACTGGTACAAGCCTAGAGCGCCCTCGTGTGGTGAAGATGTGACATTATGTATTTGAATAATTTCACATATAAGTCGCGTCTGAGGATAAGTCGCCCCCAAACAAACTATGAAAAAAGTGACACTTATAGTCCAGAAAATACAGCACTTGTTTTGTTTGTATTTTTCTGTATTTAAACAGGAAGACAAGCAGAAAAGTTACACAATGCCCCTTTAAATTCACTTTTTCTAGCTAAACCAAGATTTTTCTATCTATCTTTGTTTAGCTAGTTTAATCGTAGCTAGCTTTGGGTTTAGCTAGTTTCAGTGTAGGTAGCTTTGGTTTAGCCAGTTTTGGTTTAGCTACTTTTGGTTAGCTAGTTTCAGTGTAGCTAACTTTTTTTTAGTTAGTTTCAGTGTAGCTAGCTTTGGTTTAGCTAGTTTTGATTTAGCAGTGTAGCTAGATTTGGTTTAACTAGTTTCAGTGTGTAGCTAGCTTTGGTTTAGCCAGTTTTAGTTTAGCTATCTTTGGTTTAGATACTTTTGGTTTAGCTAGTTTCAGTGTAGCTAGCTTTGGTTTAGCCAGTTTTAGTTTAGCTAGCTTTGGTTTAGCTACTTTTGATTTAGCTAGTTTCAGTGTAGCTAGCTTTGGTTTAGCTAGTTTCAGTGTAGCTAGCTTTGGTTTAGTTAGTTTCAGTGTAGCTAGCTTTGATTTAGCTACTTTTGGTTTAGCTAGTTTCAGTGTAGCTAGCTTTGGTTTAGCTAGTTTCAGTGTAGCTTTTTTTTTTAGCTAGTTTCAGTGTAGCTAGCTTTGGTTTAGTTAGTTTCAGTGTAGCTAGCTTTGATTTAGTTACTTTTGGTTTAGCTAGTTTCAGTGTAGCTAGCTTTGGTTTAGCCAGTTTTAGTTTAGCTAGCTTTGGTTTAGCTAGTTTCAGTGTAGCTAACTTTTTTTTTTTTTTTAGCTAGTTTCAGTGTAGCTAGCTTTGGTTTAGTTAGTTTCAGTGTAGCTAGCTATGATTTAGATAGTTTTAGTGTAGCTAGCTTTGGTTTAGCCAGTTTTAGTTTAGCTAGCTTTGGTTTAGCCAGTTTTAGTTTAGCTAGCTTTGGTTTAGCTAGTTTCAGTGTAGCTAGCTTTGGTTTAGCTAGTGTGTGTGTGCTAGTGTACTATATATTTTTACTATTTATTGTCAGCGTAGCTTTAAACTTCTGTCTTACAATGAACAAACACATTCTCCTCTCCACAGATCTGACCTGTAGCTTAACCTGGTGGCACCATTGGAGGTTTTTATTTTATTTATATTTTTATTTCATACTGTGAAAGATTCTAAGCAACAACATCTCCATGGAGACAGGCAGGTGGTAGAAAAGTTACGCAGTGGAACTTTAGCCGATCGCAGTGAACTCTCAGAAGAAGCAAAACAAAGAAAACAAACCAAAGACACTGTTTTTTACATGAATTTTGAGATAAAATATGACTTTTAGACTCTAGAAAAATAGATCTACATAAAAATAACATTAAATAGATGGATATTTATAACATTTTTGACATTTTATTGACCCAAAACATGTGAAATACTCCATTAAATCACATATTTTCCTCTCAGCCTGCGCCCTGGACCTGGAGCTGGAGAAGGGTTTTTCTCTGAGCCGCGAGGAGCCGCCTCCGTACCCGGGCGCCCCGCCGTACCCCGCCCTGTCCCCGCCCGTGTCCCCTCCGCTGCCCCCTAGTGTCCCTCACTACGCGGAGGCCGACATCGTGAGTCTGCAGGGCGTCAGCGGCAACAACACCTACGCCGTCCCCGCCCTGACCTCCGCCAGCCCCGGGGCAGACGCGACTCCGCTGCCCGAACTGCCCCGGCACTGCCTCATGTTCAAGGAGAAGCTGGGAGAGGGGCAGTTTGGAGAGGTGAGGGTTTTTAGGGCGTGTTTTTACTGCTTTTTATAGTTTTAAGGACATTTAGTAGCACACAGTCACATACAGAGATTATTACTTTACATTTTGTTCGTTGTAAACCACAATATCGATCTAAAACTGCTTAAAAAACAAACGGGTCCTGTTCAAAACGCAACACGACGACTTTTCAGAGCAGTGGGCGGGCTAGGTGGTAGGTGAAAACACAGATTTTCAAGCCTCAGATGCATGCAGGACAGTGCAGGAGTACTCCAGTCAAAGTGTTTTACAGAATAAGAAAGACATTAGACTCAATCAAAACTGAAATAATCATCATAAAAAAACTAACACTTAAACTTTTGTACACATAGGTCAAACTCAGGCCCGGGGACCAAATCTGGTCCACGGTTTGATTATATTTGGCCCGTGAGATCGTAAATGTGCTTTAGAGCTGGACACCGGTAATTATTTTTGAGTTCAGCCTGTGAATTTGTCTCAGTTTTTAATTTTGACCCATTGTGCATTTGAGTTTGACGCCCCTGAGCGGGGATTGAACCAGCAACCATCAGGTTAGAGGGTGAACGAACTACTTCCCCAACTTCATCTGACAAAAAGCAGATAATATGTCAGCTCGAAATTTACCAGAGCTGGACGTAACGAAGTAAAAGTAGTAAAGTCCTGTACTTACTTTACATTTCAGTGTGTACTTTTTACTTTTACTTGAGTACATTTGAGAGCAGTATCTGTACTTTCTACTACATTTTTGAAAAGTTAAAGTATTTTTAATTATAGTTTGAGTCCTGCTGAAAAGTCTGAGGATTTATTTTTAACACATTCAGAATTAAACAAATAAAAAAAATAGAAAAAATATTTAAATCGTTTCTGTTGCTTCATAAGACTAAAAATCTGCGTGAAATACTTTTACTTTTTACTCTTTAAGCACATTTTTAAACAGGTACTTTAATACTTTTACTTAAGTAGATGTTTTCATGTGATACTTTTACTTTTACTTTAGTATTTTTTTGTAAAATTGATTATTTCTTCCACCTAGGCTCATGCATTTTACACCAGAACAACAGATTTAAAACCATTAGAATAATATTTCTCTGGATAAACGGGAGGGAAAGTATTAAAAGTAAAAGTACTCAATGAAATCTCAAACCTAAAATGTGAAATTATTTATATTTTTGTGGCAGTGAGGTGAGTTATTTCATTTAACTCTAAACAATCGTCGTGTTTTGTGCTGAAAGGTTCATCTGTGTGAAATCGAAAACCCTCAGGACCTCCCCATCCTGGAGTTCCCCTTCAATGTAAGAAAAGGGCGCCCTCTGCTGGTGGCTGTGAAGATACTGCGCCCGGACGCCTCCAAAAATGCCAGGTAAAAACTTTAAAAAGTCAAACAGAATGAGTTTGAGATGAACTGTGTTTTTGTTTTTAAGTATGTTTGAAGATTTTGAGGATCTTTTTTGTTTTGAACATGTTGTTTTATGATTAGATGAGCTGTAAAGTCGTTTAAATGCTCCATTAGTAATAATAATATAACTTATTTTATTTATAATCTACGGAGCCCGGCATAGGACATCTGCAAAATATAATATTAATGTGCAGCCACGAGGTAAAAATCACGTTCACATTCGAAATATCACAAGGGAACAACTTAATTATCTTGAAAGAACAACTTAATTATCATCACGAAGGAACGACATATTTAACTTGACGAAATGACATAAATTATCTTGAGAACGACTTGATTATCTTGAGGGAACAAGATTTGATTTTTTAAGCTAATATCTTGTGCGCTCGTGAAAATATGTCTAGAAATTGATGTTCTCTCAAGATAATATCTCGTTGCTTCAAGATAATATACTTTTATTTTGTAAGTATTATTCTTATCCTTTCTGTCCTCTGCGGGGCTCCGTAGTTAAGCCCTTTTCAACATAGAACAAGTTACAAAACATTAAAAATGGGCGTTTTAGGAGTTTTAGGAGGAGTTTGAACATGTGAACGCTTAAAATCACACGTGTGTCTGATCATAATAAGGTAACAGAATTCATTTTAACTCAAATAAACACTTGCCAAATTATTTTAAAACATAAAATACTTCAGTTTGTACTGTGTTTAAATATTTATTATGCCTCAAAATTAGCATTGGCGTGTTAACATTGAGACACAGACATGTCTCTTTGTGTCGTCTGGGGAAGTTTTCATTTTATTTGTTGTGTTTAACATGTTTAACCTGCTGCTCCGTGTCCACTGTGTCTGACCCTGACCTCTGACCCACTGACCTCCCTGCAGCTCCCTGACCTCTGACCCCTGACCTCTGACCCACCCGCAGCTCTCTGTCCCTCTGCCTCATCTTTAAATATTTATTCATTTTAGCGTCACTCACAGATCAAACTGAACAGGAAGTAGCGACGCTCAGTCTCCAGTGTGAAATGTACTTAAGTAAAGTCCAGATACCTCACATTTATACTTGAGTGCAGTACTTTTCTACTTGTACTGCAGTTATTCTCAGGTTTACTCTCGGTCTTGACCCTCGTGTCCTCTCTGTGTCGTTTATTTCATTTAAATTTATGATATTGATTTTTCTTTCTGTCATAGGAAAAGTAGTAAAAGTACTGTCCTTAAATACAAACTCTAGGAACATTTCACAGTGTGTACTTTTTACTTTTACTCGAGTACAGTATCTGGACTTTTTAATCCACTACATTTTTGAACTCGACTGAAAAGTTTAAAGTATTTTTATTATAGTTTGAGACCTGCAGAAAAGTCTGAGGGTTTATTTTAAACACATTTATCATTTATTTATTTATCAGTAATTTATTAGTTATTGTGTAAGATTAAGTCACATGATTGATGAGGTAATTTATGACCCAAAAGCAGCTCTGTCACTGCAGAACTCGGGCATTTCTTCATCAAATGGGTTGAAAATTGGGCCACTCTGATCAGTTCTATAAAAATAAAAGAAAAAATGTTGATTGTATAACAAGAACTGTCTGAAAAAAAAAGTTCTGTTGAAGTTTCTCTGGGATCAATTTGACCCCAATTTATTTCTTATAACTCAGCTCAATTTCCACCAGTGAACTTGACAAACACAGAGATGGAAATTAAGAGTTGGAGGAGATTTTGAGGTCCAAAAAAGCTAATTTTTTACTAAAATACAGCCTTCGAGCTAAAAAAAAAGCAGAAAATAAGGCTCAACATTATTTAAAAAAAAAAAAAAAAGTGTTATATGAGCGTTATAGAGAAATCAGTTGGGGTCTAATTAATAATTAACTTCAACATAACTTTTTTTTTTCAGACAGGTCTTATTATACAACTAACATTTTTCAATTTATTTTTTTAATAGAAATGATGAAATGAACAAGGGCCCAATTTTCACCCCATTTTGATGAAGAAATGTGCCTCCGAGTTCTGCAGTGACAGAGCTGCTTTTGGGTCATAAATGATTAATTATGTAACATTTGTGAACAGATAATTATGACGATTCAAACGTGACGTAATAAAAAGGACAATATTTATGCACATTTGGTTTATTCTCTGAGCAGAAAATACTCGTCTATTTTTGTCTGGACTGGACACTAAATTAAAATTCGTATCAGTGCATTAGTCTGAAATCAAGCAGAAAATAAGGCTCAAATTATTTAAAAAAAAAAAAAAAAGTGTTATATGAGCGTTATAAGAGAAATAAATTGGGGTCAAATTAACTAATTAATTAACTTCAACATAACTTTTTTTTTCAGACAGTTCTTATTATACAACTAACATTTTTTCAATTTATTTTTTTAATAGAAATGATCAAAATGAACAAGTGGCCCAATTTTCAGCCCATTTGATGAAGAAATGTCCGAGTTCTGCAGTGACAGAGCTGCTTTTGGGTCATAAATGATTAATTATGTACACATTTGTGAACAGATAATTATGACGATTCAAACGTGACGTAACAAACAGTCATATTTCTGCACATTTGGTTTATTCTCTGAGCAGAAAATACTCGTCTATTTTTGTCTGGACTGGACACTATAAATCTAAAATCTACTTTTCTTTTCAATCCCAGAAACGATTTCCTGAAGGAGGTGAAGATCCTGTCGCGGCTGAAGGACCCGAACATCATCCGTCTGCTGGGCGTGTGCGTCAGCAGGTACCCCCTTGTGTATGGTCACAGAATACATGGAGTGTGGGGATTTAAACCAGTATCTGGAGAGTTCTCCTGGACAAGTCTGGACCCTCGCAGACCTCGCCCACCATCAGGTACCTCACCCACCGTCACCCACCCACCGTCAGGTACCTCACCCACCACCCACCATCAGGTACCTCACCCACCATCAGGTACCTCACCCACTGTCAGGTACCTCACCCACCGTCAGGTACCTCACCCACCATCAGGTACCTCACCCACCATCAGGTACCTCACCCACTGTCAGGTACCTCACTTTAGAGCCCACACCCACCATCAGGTACCTCACCCACCAGGTCCTCACCCACCGTCAGGTACCTCACCCACTGTCAGGTACCTCACCCACCGTCAGGTACCTCACCCACCGTCAGGTACCGTCAGTCACACCCACTGTCAGGTACCTCACCTCACCCACCGTCAGGTACCTCACCCACCGTCAGGTACCTCACCCACCGTCAGGTACCCACTTTCACCCCACCCACCATCAAGTACCTCACCCACCATCAGGTACCTCACCCACTGTCAGGTACCTCACTTTAGAGCCCTCACCCACCATCAGGTACCTCACCCACCATCAGGTACCTCACCCACCGTCAGGTACCTCACCCACCGTCAGGTACCTCACCCACCGTCAGGTACCTCACCCACCATCAGGTACCTCACCCACCGTCAGGTACCTCACTTTAGAGCCCACACCCACCATCAGGTACCTCACCCCCACCATCAGGTACCTCACCCACAATCAGGTACCTCACCCACCGTCAGGTACCTCACCCACCCACAATCAGGTACCTCACCCACAATCAGGTACCTCACCCACTGTCAGGTACCTCACCCACTGTCAGGTACCTCACCCACCATCAGGTACCTCACCCCACTGTCAGGTACCTCACCCACCGTCAGGTACCTCACCCACCCCACTTTAGGTACCTCACCCACTGTCAGGTACCTCACCCACCATCAGTACCTCACCCACTGTCAGGTACCTCACTTTAGAGCCCTCACCCACCGTCAGGTACCTCACCCACCGTCAGGTACCTCACCCACCGTCAGGTACCTCACCCACCATCAGGTACCTCACTTTAGACTGACACAGTAACAGCAAGAGGGAAGAGTTTTTTGTCTGAATTTACTTTTACTTGTTTATATTAAATTCATTTTTCACAATGATCACTGTTACACACACAGGTAAAATCAAGACAAATCTCAAAACTCCTCGATGCAAACACGTGAACAGACCCGTCACCAGAAAAGTTCCATGATTGAACTTTAACCGGCTGTAATGTCTGTAAAAGTTTGTTCTGATCCTCTGTTTCGTAGTTACCCGGCTCTGATCTCCATGGCCAGTCAAATCGCGTCTGGGATGAAATTTCTGTCTTCACTGAACTTTGTGCATCGAGACCTGGCCACGAGGAACTGCCTGGTGGGCGGAGACAGGGGCGAGGACGGCGCCGACTGCGGAGGAGAACGCCACATCAAGATCGCCGACTTCGGCATGAGCAGAAACCTCTACGCCGGAGACTACTACAGGATCCAGGGACGAGCCGTGCTGCCCATTCGCTGGATGGCCTGGGAGTGTATCCTCATGGTGAGTGAGGACGGGGAGGACAGGGACGGGGAGGACAGGGGACGGGGAGGAGGATGGGAATGGGGAGAATGGGAAGGACGGGACAGGAGGATGGGACGGGAGGACGGGACGGGGAAAATGGGATGGGAGGACAAGGAGGACGGACAGGACGGACAGGACGGGGAGGACGGGACGAAGAGGACGAGGAGGAGGACGGGATGGGGAGGACAGAATGGGACAGGAGGAGGGACAGGAGCGGAGGATGGGAGGACGGAACGGGGGAGGATGGACAGGGGAGGACAGAATGGGGAAGATGGGACGGGAGGATGAGGAGGACGACGGGAGGGGGAGGACAGAATAGGGAGGATGAGATGGGGAAGACGGGATGGACGGGACAGGGAGGGGACGAGGACATGAGAGGACGGGGGACGGGGGGATGACTTTGCAAATCAATTTAAACGAGCAAAACTAAAAGTCAAACTCTCCTGTTTGTCCAGTGAAATATTCAAACTGTTTTAATTCTGTTTTTTTATGTAAATTGCTGGAGCCGAGGTGTTTTTTAAGTAAAAGTACAGACACCTACTCAAAAAATACTCAGCTGAAAGTAAAAGTATCACATGAAAACATCTGTTTAAAAATGTACTTGAAGAGTAAAAAGTAAAACTATTTCACAGATTTTGAGTCTTGTAAAGTTATAAATTTCAGAATCTGAGCAACAAAAATAAACAAAAACAGCTGGAAAAAAACATTAATTCAGTTTTTTCTGTTGAATAATTCAGCTCAAATCTTTATCAAAATCACATTTGAAGCTTTAAAAGACTCAAAATCTACAAGAAATACTTTTACTCTTTACTCTTGAAGTACATTTTTAAACAGGTACTTTAATACTTTTACTTAAGTTGATTTTCATGTGATATTTTTACTTGAGTATTTTCTTGTAACATTAAGTTCTTCTTCTTCTCTCTCTGTTTTTTAAATGTGATCGGATAATTTTTTTGTTACTTTCAGAAGTTTGTGAAATATTTCGTAAATGAACAGAACATAACTCTCTTTTTTTAAACTTTCCTCAGGGTAAGTTCACGACGGCGAGTGACGTGTGGGCGTTTGGCGTGACGCTGTGGGAGATGCTCAGTGTGTGTCAGGAGCAGCCGTACTGCAGCCTCACGGACGAGCAGGTCATCGACAACGCAGGAGAGTTCTTCAGAGACCAGGGCCGACAGGTACGGCACACGCCACACGCTACACGCCACACGCCACATGCTACACTCTACACGCTACACGCCAGACGCTACACGCTACATTCCACACGCTACACGCTACACGCCACGCGCTACATGCAACACGCCACACGCCTGTCGAGTGCAGCTGAGAATAAGCCGCATGTTACAAATATGTTGGGACTTGAGATATTTACACAGACTGAACACTGAGGGTTTTTCAGTTTTACTTTAACTTTTTCCAAACTGCCTGAAAATCTGCACCAACACGACATGAAACAGGATGAACATATCTGCAGGTTTAGAAAATAAAACTGCACCAACACGAGTATCTGCTTTTATTCTTATTTATTCTTCAGAGCATCTTTCCTCACGTCTGTCTCACTTTTGCGTTTACTGTCAGAGAGCGCCCCCCGGTGGACCTTAGCCAGTAAAAATCTATAAATTAGCCGCACTGTTGTGTAAGCTGCAGGGCTCAAAGTGTCAGGAAAGAAATGTTATATATGTATTTATTAATATGTATTTATTTTCATTTAAAACAAAGTACTTCAGTTCATGAACAGTTCAGAGCTGAAGAAGCAGCAAAACGTTTTCACTCTCAAACTTTTGTCCATCTACAGAATAAAATGTTTCTTTTGCTGAGGGAGAACACAGACATTTTTCAGCCTTGATAATCACGGGACAAAGTTTCAGTATAATTCAAAGGAAACTAGGCAGTAATTCTGTATCAGTTGTTTTTGTGTTGTTTTATTTATTTTTTTTACATCATATCCAAAAGAAATATTCCAAAAATTAATAAAAATGTCCCCTGACCTAAAATATTTGATCCATTATTACAGTATTTTCCGTATTATAAGACAAAAACTGCACAATAATGAAGAAAAAAACACAGTTGTCATAGTGATGTGAAATTATAAACTCAAATGTGACTTATATTTCACATATAAGTCACTAATAAATCTGAGTATAAGTCACACCCCGAACAAACTATGAAAAGAACAAAAAGTGTGACTTATAGTCTGGGAAATACAGCATCTTACCTGCCAGCCGACTTCTAATTATCTGAACAGCTATTCTCATTTTTCCTGGTTAAACAGGAGCTGAACGTCGTGATCTGACCTCGGTTCTTTTTCCGTTGCAGGTGTATCTGACGCGTCCCGCCGTCTGTCCCCAGGGTTTGTACGAACTCATGCTCAGCTGCTGGAACAGAGACTGCAAACTGAGGCCCTCCTTCGCCGATATCCACTCCTTCCTCACAGAAGACGCCATGAACATGGTGTAGAGAGAAGAGGAAGTGTCCACGAGTTCCGGCCTCTGGTGGTGGTGTGGGGTACTGCACTTGTGAGGGGAAAGGGGAAGTTTGAAGTTTAAACTGGTTCTTCCTGGGTTCAGTGAGCGAGACCGCGGGTTCGGTCTGTTTCTACAAACCTAAAGCAACATAAATGTAGATTTCAGAGATTTTTGGTGGTGGGTGCCTTCTGCATAGTGACTTTACTTTCATTTCGGTGGTAAAGGGTTCATGATAAATGCTTTAGGGCTACAGTACGCTAGGATTTTTTTAATTTTTTGAATCACCAAGTTAAGCATTTAGGAAAATTTTCAATCTTAAGCCGTTTTTATTAGTGATTAATAATTCTAGTACTTTTTGTTTTGATACAGGCTCAATTCTAGGACTAGCATCACCACAGACTGTTTATGTAAGTGGACGTAGCTAACCTGCTAGCTAACATGCTAGCTAACCTGCTAGCTAACACGGCTCCAAATTAGTGCCCATAACCGCTCAATTTTAGTTTATTTTTGTAAAGCCCAAAATCACAGCAGCCGTCGCCTCTTAGGGCTGAACATGAGAAATGATTTAACCAACAGAAAGTTAGAAAATCAACAATGAAGCAGAAAGAGACGAACAAAAAGTGTCCTAGAGCGCCCCCTGTCCTCAGACCCTCCTCCTGCAGGGAAAACTCAAAAAAATCCAGTGGGGAAAAGAAGGAAAGATCCACTAAACCAGGACTAAAAACCGGTCTAAAACCCAGGTCTAAACCGGGACTAAACCGGGGCTAAACTGGGACTAAACCAGGTCTAAACCAGGACTAAACGGGGCTACTAAACTGGACTAAACCGGATCTAAACCGGACTAAACCGGGACTAAACCGGGGACTAAAGCTATGACTAAAACCAGGACTAAAACCGGGACTAAACTGGGACTAAACTGGGACTAAACTGGGACTAAACCGGGACTAAACCGGGACTAAACCGGGACTAAACCGGGACTAAAGCGGGACTAAAGCGGGACTAAAGCGGGACTAAAACCAGGACTAAAACCAGGACTAAACCAGGACTAAACCCGGACTAAACCCGGACTAAACCAGGACTAATGTTCATCCATTTACAGATAAAGTCCAAGTCTGTAGGGCCAGAGCTGCTCAACTAGGCGACAGAAAGGGGCCCGCAGACGACAGGACAGGAGCCGCCCCGGCCAGACACCGGGTCGTCCAGACGAGGGAGGAGGGTCCAGGTGGATCTATGGTCCAGTCATCACAGATAAACCTCGATGAGCTTCACTTGGAGCCGAACGCTGTGGTGACGTCACTCGCTCAGTCCACTTGTTTAAACAGTCTGTGATCACCCTGTACATCATTATGTTTCATGTAAAATCACTGAAACTCAACACTTTTCATGGGTTTTACCGGCTTCCTGTTCTACGCAACATTTGGAAGACTGTTTTTTTTCCCCATTAAAAGACAGAATGTTCAGTTTTAAATCGTTAACTGCTATGGTAACGGTCTAATTCCTCATTATTCTGAAACTCTTGGATCGGAAATGCTAGTATCAGTACGCTAGCAGCTCCTTATTTGCTGCAGTTGAGTGAAACGGTGTCAGAAAGTAGCTCGTCTGGACTTAAAAACACAGAATGAGGAGAGAAATCCATAGTTTACATGAAGAAAGCTGATGTTTGATTATGATAACGATGAAAACTCAAACTCTGGCCCCACCTTTGACCAACGCAAATTACGTTAGCGCTGATCTACGCCGACCTCCTGTCTCCCATCTCCCGGAAAACTGCAAAAAACACCCGAATATTCCCACTTTTGAAACGATTCCGAGTGGATTTTTTGTGATGGACTCGAGACGCCGCTGTTGCAAAGACGTTACGGACAAATTCAAAAGACTCTCGGAGGGAAAGACATGGACTGGAAATCTTCAAACCTGCCGAGGTGTTTTCTGTCTGGATGAAAACCAGATTTAAACTATAATTCCTTGACCAACTGCACTTTAAAAACAAAAAACAGGCGCCTCGACTCGCCCCCGACGCAGATTTTGGGCTCATATGATTCCTGTCAACGTGGATTTTTGATGTTGCAGTAAAAGAAAAAAGACTTTGCCAAAACCTTAAGATGTAAAAATATTGTTCAAGAAAAAAGCGTCAATTTGTTGATTTGTAATTTACTACTTTTGTTGTTGAATTATTACCCATAAAACATGTCTTCATAACGGATTACTGTGTGTGCAAGAAGCGGAAAGTGTCCAAACTGTGAACGACTGGGGTCTGAGGAGGATTTTTATGTGTAAAAACTGTTTAACTGGTGGTACACGCTGCAAAGACAAACACTCACGAGGGACAATACTGAAATTTTACGTAAATTTAACTTTAACAGAGAATATTATGGATGAGCAGGGCCGTCAACTGAAATGTGGAGGCCCCGGGTCAATACGCCTCACATGGCCCCCACGTAATACAAATTAATCGGGGGCCCCCTAAGACTCTGGGGTCCCGGACAACAGCCCCCTTTGTCCCACCTGTGGATAAATCGATAAGTTGTTTTTTTTTCTGCAAATTCTGGTGATATAACGGCGATTTATTACGATTACCGTATTTTCCGGACTATAAGTTGCACTTTTTTTTTTCCTTTCATCGTTTGGCGACTTATATTCCACATGTATAAGTCGCATCTGAGTATAAAATTTCACATCTTTTTCTTCAATATTATGCATTTTTTAACTTATTCTCCAGAGCGACTTATAGTCCGGGAAATACAGTTTATAAAATGTCCCACAAACGATTATTGATAATATTGTTTCTAGTTATGATACATTTAAGATTTTTAATATTTCTTACTTCAGTGCATTCAGTTAGCATAGTCGTTAGCATGCTAGTGGGTTGCAGCTCTGTTTCCATACGGTGGCACAGTGGTTGAGCAGAAAGCACACTCCACACGTCAAGAAGGTTCAGGGTTTGAGTCCCAGGCCTTTACATTCTCTGGGACTGGGTAGGTTTTCTCTTAAATCCTTAATCAACCCAAAATGTTCACAAAAGGTAAAATTCTCCAGCTAAAGATCTGGAGTTGGGTCCCTGCAGCGCCCCCTGCTCCTGACAGGGGGCGCTGCAGGGACGGGTAAAATGCAGAGGACACATTTCTGGTTTAATATTACGCAAAATTCACGTTCTTATCCTGTTTCCTCAAAATCAGACTGGAGTCGTGTTTTGTTTCATTCACATGTTTGAGTAACACTTTATTATTTTACATCTCCAAAGCTCAAAACGCTCAGTTCCACCTTGTGATGTCATGAAGTGATAGCTTTCAAGTTAACTGCTACATTTTACCTTTAGTTCAGTTGTAGATTGGCAACTCCAGACCCGGAAATGATCCAAATGACTCAAGAAATTAAGGTGTGTGGAGTTTAAAAACACAATGGAGCACTTCCTGTATTACCACATGATGACATCACAAGGTGGAACAGAGTGTTTTCTCTTTGAGAGAAGAGCTCCAGGTCTGTTTGTGACAAGGAAAAGGGCCCATATTATTCTATTTTCTGATGTGTCCTGTTAGCATGCTAATGTTAAGCTAATGCTACTGTTATTGTGCTTTTGGCAGCCATATTGTTTTTGATTTTTAAGATTTCATGTCAGTGGAATATGGTTACGGAGACAAAATGTGTAGCTACGCCCCTGCAGCGCCCTCTGCTGGAGACAGGTCGCCCTGCAGCACTGAAGCGTGCGTCAAATACAGAGGATTACACAGATTTTACTATGATTTGAAGTTAAAATGACAAAGAAATCATTGTATTTTTGGCTTTTGTAGTAAAACCAATTGGTAATATATATTTTTTAAAAGTAAAATTCACTAGATCCACAAAATAAACCAACTAAACCCAGTAAATACAAGAGAAACGTGAGTATTTTGTCTTTGCAGCGTTTCAGTCCTGGCTGATCATGTGACGTGTTTTACTCGTTGTGATTGGACGTCGCCTCCGTCTGTTATGACACTGTAAAAAAAAAAAAAAAAACCTCCACCTGTATTTTTATAAACCGTATGTATTGTACTTAGACACTCCTCGTTGTCCCTCGTTTTTGAAGCTCATCGTATTGTAAATATTTTAAGGACAACTTTAATTTCTTTTACTAATATATGAACATGTGGGTCTTCTGTGACTGTAGAACGCTTGCTACCTTGATGCTATCGTGTTGTCAATTTTTTGTAGATGTTTTAATAAAGTTACTCTTTTCAAAGTCACATTTAGTCAGTGAAAAGTATTTATTTTACACAGTATTTTAAATCATTTTATATAGACAGGTACACAACACTAACTTCATACAGTTTTACTACAACATGCTAATAGTTTTTCATAGATAAACTTACGAGTAATTAACAAACGTGGCTCTAAACCTCGAGATCGAACAGCAGCGGTCGATGGCTTTTCTGATTTGGATAAGAAGAAAGCTTCCCAGAGAAATGTAAAAAAATATCAACATGAGATAAAATGGTTTAAAGTCAAAATATTTCTCCTCGGGTAAAAAAAACCCAACAAAAAACTACACGACCTGGAGTAAAACATAACGTCTCTTTTTAAAATTACGCAAAACTGACTTTTGTGAGCGTTAAGTCATGTTATAAAGCCGTTTCCTCGTCAAAAATATACCTGGAGTTGAGTTTTGTTTCATTATTATTAGTCTGTAACATCTCCAAAGCTCAAAATGCTCTGTTCCACCTTGTGATGTCATCAAGTGGTAGTTTTAACAGCTCCTTTTACCTTAAATTCAGTTGAGATCTGCAATTTAAGAGCTGAAATCATCCAAATGATTCTAGAAGTGAAGGTGTGTGGAGTTTAAAAACACAGCGGAGCACTTCCTGTATCACATGATGACATCACAAGGTGGCAAAGCGTGTTTTCAGTTTGAGAGAAAAACACAGACTAAATCTGCAGGTTTTGTGAATGAAACAAAAAACAAAAAACAAAACAACAACTCCAGGTCTGTTTGTGACGAGGAAACAACATTAGAACAGAGAAAATAGCCAAATATCGGATCTTTAAACTAAAATATCCATCGTTTGGGTCAGAAAATTGCACTTAAAATATAAATTAAAAAATAAAAAGATGTATTTTAAGCTAAACTGACTTTAAACCAATGAAAAACATTCACTGGTCTCAGTTAAAATACATCAAAGCTGCAATATGGAACTTTTCTGGTAGAGGGATCCACCATCTCGTCTGCAGTGGGACGTTATCGCTTCACCTGGAATGTTCCACAGTACGACTTTAAACTCATCTCCACGGAAACACAGAGAGAACACCACCAGGCTGAGTTACAGATCAGATCGGTGGAGTGGAGAGGCGAGCCCAATCACAGCCAGAACGAATTGTATTACGAACTGTATAAATGCAAAAAAATGTTAAAGCCAAACTGCGGAACATTACAGGCAGCGAACAGACCACCCCCACCAGAGGAAGTCAGCTTTAAATCAGGTCAAATCGTGATATTATTTTAAATATTTTGGTGCATTCAGTTGAAGTTGTTCACTCTTTCATTCTTAACCTTTACCCTACAGCATCTTTTTCAGAACAAACTTAAACTAAAAGATGAAAATTCCGAGTTTAAGTCATTTTAGCTCATGCAGATATATCGTTTTTGCAGTGTAGACGAGTCCGACAGGCGTTTTTAAACCAGGCACTTGGCGGTAGAGCGATGCATAAGGCTCGGCAGCGGAAAAACCTTTGGATAAGAACAGTAACGACGAGAAGCGGTTCGCACAGAAGTCCACGTGAGGAGAATAAACACGTCCTTTAAATCTCTCTACGATATGCAGACGTGTCTACGCTGTAACATTCACTAGTAGCATATACACAGTAGTAGGTTAGTAGGCGGCGACTTTCGACTAAAGGCTGCGTCGCGTTTCTGTTCCCTCGTCTCCTCGGTGTCTCCTTGGTTCCTTCTTTGGATCCTCAGCTGTCGGTCACATCTTCTACTGAGAGGAAAGAGGAAAGTCGTTTCACGTTTACAGCTCGGCTAAAATGGTATCGATCCGTGGGTTTAAACTTCATGCTCATAGGCGCCATTTTGAAGACTTCTGAATGGTTAATTACTATGGCAACAGTCCAGACACCATGGACAGGATCCGAGATGTCTGTGTAGTGTATTTTTCTCCATATTTAACTAATGTGAGTTTTGCTACGGATTTTTGTGACTATTGAGCTAAATATCCCACTGTAGTCACGCAGTTAAAGCTACACAACTTCCTGCTCATAGGCGCCATTTTGAAGACTTTTGAATTGTTAACTGCTACGGCGACGGTCCGAACGCCCGTCTTAAACCGTGGATAGGACACGAGATGCGACAATATCAGACAAAGCGAAGAAGTCGAATTTTTTAAACATATTTATGTGATCGACGCTTTTTGTGACTATTGAGCAAAAATATCCCACTGTAGTCATGAAATTAAAGCTACACTACGTAACTTTTCTATTGCAGTGTCCCCTACCTGCTTGTCTCCATGGATGTTATGGTTTTAGCTGGAGTTTTCCACAGTGTAGCTTTAAATTTATCCATCTCAATGAGACGAGACGAGAAGGTGACGCAGCAGGAGCAGGTTTTAGCTTTTAATGCCAAACTGTGGAACATTCCAGGGAAAGTAACCACTGCTCCATGGAGACGAGCAGGTTGTGGACGCCCTTTACTGAACTAAAAACGTGAGTTTGATTGACAGCTGAGGAAAGGTTTCGAGGAGACGACGGAAACAAGAGAAAAACGGGACACGGCCTAAAATAAACAGCATTTTTTTCTTTTTTTTTCCACCACGAAATACTTTCATAGATTCAAACAGGAAAAACTCCGAGTTTGCTCCCTCAACCACTTCCTCTCGCTCCAGCCTGAAAAGCGTCACATTAAATCACACGCTGCCAACTTACAAGACACGTCGCCATGGTAACAGACAAATTAACACGCACCTACGTAGAAAAGAGGTAATACCAGGTGAAATTATGTAAAAAAACATCGATTGTATTACTGTTACTTGTATAAAAAAATGTTAAAACTTATTCTAGTCCTTTAAAAGTAGATTTCAATTAAAAAAGTCAATATTGTCAAATTTTTTTCGCTATAGTTTCTAGAAACATCTGAACGGTTTAACAGTACTGATGGTGCGGATCCTGTGGGAGGGCACCTGATATAAATGCAAAAACATGCAAACACATAACGGACTGGAGAGTGTTAGAGTCAGTACTGTCATAGGCACGTGGAGAAAATGCACTTCTTCAGTCTCCGCTTCTTAATGCGTCTTTCCAGTGACCTGAAATAAAAAAAGAGAAATATATTAGTACAAAAAGGTTCATTTGGTCCAATATGAAACGAACTGTGCAGCACAACAGGCTCTGAGCACAACAGCGCCCTCTGCCTCACTGTGAGCGGCACTACTTCCTGTTCAGTTTTATCTTTATGGAGGTTTTAGTCAAGTTAAATTAAAATGAATAAATATTTAAACATAACACAGTGAACAGGGAGCTGCAGGTGGGTCAGGGGTCAGAGGTCAGGGGGTTAGGGTCAGGCAGTGGACAGGGAGCTGCAGGTGGGTCAGGGGTCAGAGGTCAGGGGGTTAGCTAGCTGTGCACAGAGGCTATTACAGAAAACACAAATTAGAAAAACTAAATCATATCTGAAGGAGCTGCAAGAAACACAAATGTTCAAATCATGTCATACTGTCGACGTAAAGCTTCGGTCACTTGCAGCTTTTACTCCTGCTTAATTAATATATTTTAAAATGTCATAATAATCTTGACTAAATGTTTTGGTTCCTTTTCCTGCTGTGAGTGAATCTACGAGTTAAAAATGTTAAAAACTGCACAAATAAAATGAAAACTTCACCAGAGACACAAAGACTCATTTGTGTCTCAATGCTAACGCTAATGCTAATAATGAGGCATAATAAATATTAAACAACACAAACTAAAGTAATCTACATATTAACAGTGTTTATTTTAATTAATTAGTAGATTTTTTATAAGTTGTATGGTTTGTTTTCTGATTTTAATAAAAGTGACTGTTTTGTGACAATCCTTTTTTATGACACAGCAGCACGCTCACTAGCTCACTGCGTCTCAAAGCTAACATGTAAAACTTGATTTTGATACTAAGGAACAGGCTTGATACAGAATATAATTTTAATAAAAACAATGAGAATTAAAAAAAACTAATTTTAGACAGATTTAACTTTCAACACAAAACAAGACTCTTGATATTCCTGTGTCTTTCGCTCTGGGGAAACTAAAGATCTTTCTAAAACAGCTTGAGTAAGATCAAATTTGGTCCTATTTATTTTTTGCTCAAACAAGTATCTAGTTTTAGTATTGATCAGTATTTATAGGAGCTATTTTTTTTTTTTTTTTGATTAGTTAATTGTTTATCTATTATTATTTATATATATATATATTTTTGGGCTGAATTTACAGATTTAATATATATTTTTGACATATTAATATTTCTTACATGTTTTGCTCATTTATTTAGTCTAATTTTCTAATCTTTAGCACCTGTTCTGTCTCTGGATTAGTCTGGAGGACCTATAGGGGACACAGTTGGGTGTTTCAGGTACCAGAATGCACCTGGGCCTATAGTTTTTACCAGTTGCAGGAGAGGAAGTCGACCTTTGCACATGTGACTTGATTTATTTACCAGCTCACTTGGAAATAAATCTTTCTCAATTCCTCAACAAAAACTAACAGTCACTACAGTATTTTTTTTACTGCGGTCGTTTTGTGCTCTGACCTGAGAGATGTCGACCCCGGTGAGTTTCTCCACGGCGTTGGGCAGCCTGGTCATGATCTCCAGCACCTCTCCTGCCAGTTTGGCGGCTCCGACCTCTGACCCTCCGCTGGAAACCATGGTGACCTTCTGAGCGGCGCACAGGGGCTTACTGATCTCCTCGGCCATCTGTGGAGAACCAGGTTATGTTTTAGTATCACCGAGCGCCGAAGCACCGAGTAAGACTGAGCACGAGCCGCTACAGCATCTGATGAGCTCATGTTTTTTACACTATACGGACGGTTAAGTGTCTTGCCAAAAGACACGACAACTGTAGGACCATAAATCTTTGGGTTAATGGGCAAATTAACACACAGTTCTGTTAACTTCATACATGCAGTATTCAAAAACAGGAAATTTACTGAAATACAGAAACACTCCCATGATAGATTTTGTTTTTAAATGTCATAAACGTGACCTCTCTTTGTGCTAGTGCAGCCTCTGCAGCTCAGTGAGTGAAGTCTAAGCTTTCACCAGAGCCTGTCCATAAACTGGGAATGAGTGAAATACAAAACTTATACGGCAACTCGGCGCTCTTACCGTTTTTAAAAAGGTGCCACAATCACAGCTGAGCCAAACTACAAACAGTTCTGTTTAAAAAGGTCCTAATGACACAAAACTACGTCTTGTAGCTTTAATCCATGTTCTGATGCTGTTATCTTCTCAAAAACAGACCTGGAGTTGTGTTTTGTTTCATTCACACATGTTTGAGTAACACTTTATTATTAGTCTGTAACATCTCCACAGCTCCAAATGCTCTGTTCCACCTTGTGATGTCATGAAGTGCTAGTTTTCAAGTTTTAGTTCAGTGTGAATGAAAAAAAAACAAAACACAACTCCAGGTCTGTTCATGACGAGGAAACATTAAAACAGATCAGAAAATAGCGTAATGTGGACTTTTAACAACATAACTACACTTTAAATGATTTGTTCTTTATGAATTACGTCTTTGTCTTTAAATCTGAGACTTGCAGTTTAACTGTTCCAGCTCCAGCTCCTGCAGTGACTTGTATTTGCAAAGACAGATTTTCTCTACAGTTGTTACAGTTTTATATAAATTATTATCCATGAGTCTAACCAGAGGCAGCTTCTCGAGCAGCAGGTCGACCATGGCTCCGTCCTGATACTGTTTGAAGGCGTCGGCTTTCTTCGCCATCTGCTCGGCCTCGGCCCGGCCTTTAGCCTCCAGGGCGAACGCCTCGGCCTCGCCCTTCATCTGCATTCATAAAAAACACAACTTAATATGAGCTTAATGCAGATCGGAAACACCGAGCGGAGCGTTCAGGGTCAGGGAATATATTTAAAAGAGATTTATGGAAGGAAATGACCCAAAGAACTCACCCGGATGGACTCGGCCTCTGCCTCAGCCTCCATGATGAGCTGCAGGCTGAAGAAGAAGAGGAGAAAGCCTGAGGTTATGAGCCGAGGTAAATGCACTTTAGAATATTGTACTGTCAATCAAACACTAGGACAGTCATGTAACATTTAAAAATATCAAACGTAAAGCAGATCTAGTCTCCAAAATGGACTTTTCTGAGGTTTTAATCATGTTTTACTCGTTTCCCCTCAACATTTCCCCTCCTGAAATAGTTTTTGGAGCAATTCATGTTTGAGTAATCTTTAATCTTTTATTTTCATGACGCCATTTTGCAGATTTATGACGTACTTGACATAGTTCTCCAATTTTATTTTACTAATCTGTGATACTCGCAGGATTCGGCAGCTTCATGTAATCATTTTGGTACAAATTTAACAAAAAAAAAATCCGTTATGCACTACTGCGATGTGCAGCGATCCGGAGGAGGTGCTGACAGCTACACGGCGCTTTATTGTGATACCTGGACACCATTTTGGGGACTTCTCATTATCCAAATACACAGTGAAAGACTCGATAGAGTCAGTTTTCAGCAGTCACTCGTGTGTTTAGGGGATATCTGGGTGTCCTTTGGGAATATGTCATGTTTGAGTTGACTGATTCACTAATTACATGTAATAATTGATCATTTTTGTGTCTTTTCTGGCTCAAACATTCGCTCCAAAAATGCCCAATACTGCAAAAACTAAACTTATCTTTTCTAAGCGGTGCAGTTTGCTAATGTTATAGTGGATTATAGGTGCAACCAGTCTTTTCAACAAAAAAAAACTGTGCTGTGACTCAAAAAGACTGAAAAACAGATGCTTTAAAACACCCAAAGTTAAGTCAATGTCTGAGCTTTGTAGAAAATAACAGAAGTGACAGATCAGATTGAACCAGGCTCTCACCGCTGAGCCTCGGCCAACTTCTCGAGCTTGTATCGCTCGGCGTCGGCGGGCTTCTTGACCTTGGCGTCGAGCTCCTTCTCCTTCCTGATGATCTCCTGTTCCTGGAGCATGATGTGCTGAGAGCGCTCCACCACCTGCACCTGCATCTTCTTTCCTCCTCGATCCGCTGCTTGGTCTTTTGCCACCTGAAAAAACGACAAAACGGCTTACAATCAAAATCTCTATTTCTACATCTGTGGAATCTCTCAGTCCCCCGGGTTTGAGCCAGAGTACAAGAAGAATTTAAACTTGTTTATTGAGTAAAGATGTTTCGCTGCTCATCTCTATCTCCATCCGTTTAGTTCTACAGCACATTTTACAACAAAAAAACTGTTTCCAAATTGAAATAAAACCAACTAGTCAAAAGGAAAGTGTGTAACTGGTGGAGGGCGACCTGCTCATGTCATAGTCTGTGTAAAGAAGTGACTGAGTGAGACGTCACCCACAGCGTTCAGCTCCAAATGAAGCTAATCGAGGCTAAAGCAGTTACAGCGGTGAATGTGGAGCCGCAGGTATCATAGCAACCAAAGAGCCAATCCAGAGTGAGGCTGTTGAAGGTAACGCCCCCCTTCCCGCCCGCACCGCTGGTTTAACAGGAAGCGGGCGCTTAGCAAACCTGTTGCTAACGCTAGCAGGAGTGACCTCGGGGAAAGATGTGTCTGTTATTAATGTTCATATGTTGATTTACAGACGCAATAGTGAAATAAAAACCCCAGGATCATGTAGAGGGTTAATCTGAACATTTAAGACTAAAATGACGAGTTTGACGGCAGCAGGTACAGAGAGTGAGACACAGTTTTTACACAGAAAGTGAATTGGAGCCACAGTCGATGGAGGAGGAAGTGCGACATGATCACTTCCTGCTTGTAACGCGCGGCTAACAGGTTAGCTACGCCGATTTATATACACAGACTGTGGCTTGTATCAGTTGAGATTGTAAAGCCTTTTCTGAATTACTTTGTGCATGAACAGGTCTATAGAAATACATTTGCCTTTGCCTGGAACATTCCACAGTTTGGCATTAACGTTACTCATCTCCATGGAGACAAACAGTTGATGCTGCCAGGTCAAGTTACGTGTAAGATCTGTGGAGAGGTGACCCTGCTCACAGTGAGAATGCAGGTATTTTGGTGCAATCTAAAAACACCTGTAACTGAGTAAATTAAAGATGGATGTGTTTATCTCCAAACTGTGTAACATCTCCATGGAGACAAGAACGTGGCAGATTCTCCAACACAAAAGTTACATAGAGCATCTTTAAATGAGACTTGAATTAATAATATCGAGTCCTGATATGTTCAAATGGTTTTCCAGTTTGTGAGATACATTTATCATGAAGAAAAATGAAAAATCTGATATTTAAACTAATCAGAAACGACTCAAACATATTTAATTATTCCACGTGGTCTTTATGCAGAGACGTTTGTACCTGGAGCTGGTACGCCATCTCAGACTCCGCCTTCTTGGTGTTGACCTCCATGTCGTAGGCGGCTTTCTTCAGCTCATAATCTCTCTGAGCTTTGGCCATTTCGATCTCGTTCTTGTACTGAGCCGACACCTTCTCCTGCATCGCGTGGGCTTCCTGTTTGGAGAGCAAACGAGGTGTAATGTAAGCTGTGTTTGTGCAAATAAACCGTAAAAAAATTATATCATGACTTCCAGTTTCCTGTTTTCCACAGGTTTAAACATGAGTGATGAAAGATTAGGATCGCTGCCGTGTCAATCAATAATTTGAAGCAAAACTCAAAGCTCTTATGAATAGTAAAGTCGTCAAAATGGCACCTACAACCGAAAACTAGCCATGAATAGGCGCCATTTTGAGGACTTTTAATGTTTTGTTTTTAACTGTTATTACTATGGCAACAGTCATTATTTTGCATCATTCAGAAACAAAAACATTACATTTTCTCAAAGGTAAAGTCCTCAAAATGGCTCCTACAACTAGAAACTGTAGCCAAGAAAAGGTCAACATTTTGAGGACTCTTAACATCTTGTTTATAACTTATTACTATGGCAACAGTCATTATTTTTCATCACACAGAAAATCTGACTGTGCTTCCAATCCATGAGTAAGATTAAGAAAGTACTGTTAATAGTATAAAAAAACTCTATAAGTTCGATTTGTACAAAGACGTACCCTGATGATGACGGCGTCCCTCTTGTACTGAGCCTCTCCGATCCGAGCGTCCTTCTGGACCTGAGCAGTTCGGGCTTTACCCAGAGAGTGGAGGTAGTCCTGAGCACAAAGACGAGAGGTTCAGGTGAATAGTGTTAATCATCGAAACACAAAAATGAACAAAGACGTCTGGGATATAAAACCTAATCGAGTTTGTAACAGGGCGACACAGCAACGTTTGATCTGATTTAGACACATTAGTTTTATTCAGCAGAGAATTAACGGATGACACACTTCTCCCCTCCGGCTCCCTCTGCTGGTCACACTCTGTCGTTCTTTGCTGTGATTGGTTAAACCCTCTCACTTAAACCATGACAGACTCTGAGAAACAGCAGAATTTAGGTCATGAAGGGTAAAGAGAGTAAGACTGTGTCATGAAGAGGTGAATAAAGATAATGCCTGCAGAGAGAGACAGAGAGAGAGAGAAAGAGATATAGAGAGAGATGGAGCGAAAGAGAGAGACAGAGATATAGACAGACAGATGGAGAGAGATAGAGAGGTAGAAGAGAAATGGAGGGAGATAGAGCTAGAGAGAAATAGAGAAAGAGATATATAGAGAGAGACAGAAAGAGATAGATGGAGAGAGGTAGAGAGAGACATGGAGTGAGATTGAGAGATAAGAGTGCTAAACAGAGTGATATAGAGATAGAGATAGGGACGGACAGAGAGATAAAGATAATGACAGACAGAGATGCAGTGAGATATAGAGAAAGAGCTAGAGAGAGAGAGAGACAGACAGACAGATAAAGAGATAAAGACAGGGAGAGAAAGAAATAGAGAGAGATTGTAAACTTGGCTCTAAAAACAATTGTGCTGTTATGGTTTTGTCTCTTCACATTTCTGGCTCACAGATGGTTTTGTCTCTCTTCAGATGGCTCTCTGATGGTTTTGTCTCTCTTCAGATGGCTCTCTGGTGGTTTTGGCTCTCTTCAGATGGCTCTCTGGTGGTTTTGGCTCTCTTCAGATGGTTTTTGTCTCTCTTCAGATGGCTCACAGATGGTTTTGGCTCTCTTCAGATGGCTCACAGATGGTTTTGGCTCTCTTCAGATGGCTCACAGATGGTTTTGTCTCTCTTCAGATGGCTCACAGATGGTTTTGTCTCTCTTCAGATGGCTCACAGATGGTTTTGGCTCTCTTCAGATGGCTCACAGATGGTTTTGGCTCTCTTCAGATGGCTCACAGATGGTTTTGGCTCTCTTCAGATGGCTCTCTGATGGTTTTGGCTCTCTTCAGATGGCTCTCTGATGGTTTTGGCTCTCTTCAGATGGCTCACAGATGGTTTTGGCTCTCTTCAGATGGCTCTCTGGGGTTTTGTCTCTCTTCAGAGATGGCTCTCTGATGGTTTTTGGCTCTCTTCAGATGGCTCTCTGATGGTTTTGTCTCTCTTCAGATGGCTCTCTGATGGTTTTGGCTCTCTTCAGATGGCTCTCTGGTGGTTTTGGCTCTCTTCAGATGGCTCTCTGATGGTTTTGGCTCTCTTCAGATGGCTCTCTTCAGATGGCTCTCTTCAGATGGCTCTCTTCAGATGGCTCTCTTCAGATGGCTCTCTTCAGATGGCTCTCTTCAGATGGCTCTCTTCAGATGGCTCCTGATGGTTTTGGCTCTCTTCAGATGGCTCTCTGATGGTTTTGTCTCTCTTCAGATGGCTCTCTGGTGGTTTTGGCTCTCTTCAGATGGCTCTCTGATGGTTTTGGCTCTCTTCAGATGGCTCTCTGGTGGTTTTGGCTCTCTTCAGATGGCTCTCTGATGGTTTTGGCTCTCTTCAGATGGCTCTCTGATGGTTTTGTCTCTCTTCAGATGGCTCTCTGATGGTTTTGGCTCTCTTCAGATGGCTCACAGATGGTTTTGGCTCTCTTCAGATGGCTCTCTGATGGTTTTGGCTCTCTTCAGATGGCTCTCTGATGGTTTTGGCTCTCTTCAGATGGCTCAGATGCTCTGAACACAGTTGAAGGTCTGATTTCTGACACAGTGGATCGTGAGTCATTATGACACAGCTCTCGCTTCATCCACTTTGTTCATGGAGTCATTCCCTGGAGCTGGATCAATATCAATCGCCTAAATGCATTTCCTATTAAAGAGCCGAGACCCGCAGAGCCGACCGCTTCCTGTTACTTCAGAGCGACGTGTTAGCGACGTGTTAGCGACTTAGTTTCAAACATATTTATACATCTGTCCGTTTATTTAACATCATACACACGTCATACACACTGCGAAAAACATGATCCACATTAGAGGAAATGACTGGAGGATATTCGACACGTTTAGTAGCAAAATACTGTAAATTTTGGATTAAAGGCAAAATGACGACGCAACGGTGGAGGTGAAAACAGACTGAGCAAAATGGCGTCTTGAAAATAAGCGATTAAAATTACTCAAACATGAAAAACATGAAAGAGACATGAGAAGAAACGACTAGAACATGTTTAAAATCAATGAAAGACCATTTGGCAGAACAGGCCTGATTAAACACCAGGACCTAAAATGAACAGCAGTAAATATAAAGTTTATTTTACCTGATCGTCATGGACGTCCTTCAGGGTGTAGCTCACGACACCGATGCCCATGTTCACCAGGTCAGAGGAGGCCACCTTAAAAACCTGCTCCGAGAACTTCTTACGGTCCTGATAGATTTCCTGTGCAAATAAATAAATACATAAATAAATAAATAAATGAATAAATACATAAATGTCTAATTCTGTTCATTTCCTCTTGGGGGCAGGAGTTTTTTATTAAAGGAAAAAAGGACAATGATAGTAAGAATATGAGACTTGTGTAGAGCCATAAAATACTACTTAAAGCTACAGTATGGAACATTCTGGAGGAGGCATGTCCGTTTCCATGGAAACAGAAAGTTAAAACTACGCTTCAGAAGTGTCTCCGTGGAGATGGACGAGCTTCAGGCCGTGATGGAGATGATTAAAGACAAACGAGACAAACGAGTCGGGTTTGTGGAGATGGAAGCTCACGGTAAAGACGCAAAATAATAAGAAAGTTACATACTGTGGCTTTAAATAGTACAATATAGAAACTGGAATAAAAGAGAGAGAGAAAGTGATAAAAAGAACAAAAGAGAAAGACAAAACGAGAGAGAGCGAAAGGGAGAGAAAGACAGAAATAGATGATAGGGAAAGAGAGAAAAGAGAGAACAAAAGGAAGAGAAAGAGGATAGGAGGGAGAGAGAAAAGGAGAGAAAGAGAGCGAAAGAGAAATAGAGAAAGAAAAGAGAGAAACAGAGAGAGAAAGGGAGAAAGAAAGAAAGGATAGGAGGTAGAGAGAAAAAAGAGCAAAAGGAAGAGAAAGAAAAGGAGAGAGAAAGAAGAGAGAGAAACCGAGAGAAAGAGCGAAAGGGAGAGAGAACGAAAGAGACCAAGAGAGAAAGAGAGAGGAAGAGAGAAAGCGATAAAAAGAACAAAAGAGAAAGCCAAAACGAGAGAGTGAAAGGGAGAGAAAGAGAGAGAGAGACCAAGAGAGAAAGAGAGAGATAGGGGAGGATAGGAAAAAAAGAAATAGAAAGACTGAACACAAAATAAAGACCATGTTTATTTGCAAAGCATTAAAATCCAAACAGTCACAAGAGAAAGAAGAAAACTTTTATAGACCGAACATGTTCAGACCTGAGCATCAGACATGTTACGATAATGACTCTGAAGTTTAATTTATCACTGAAGTAAATACAGTGACCCTACGATAAATACTGACCCAAAAAAATATAGTTCCAACTTTCACATGTTCTCAAACGCATGGGGATCTTGCATTAGTTTCTTTTTCATATTTCAGTCTTTTCTCAAATGTAAAAGCTCCATCTCTGCTCTGAACAAAATCCCACTTGTTAAAACACAAATCTAATCACAGTTGTAATACTTGTGAGGGAAACATGTTCTCCAGCCGTACGATCACGAGAGAGAGAAACATCTTAAACAGATTAACGTCATTATGAAGCAGCCGCCCGATGAGCTCACCTCCACGGTCAGATGAGCGATGATGGCTCTCTGATGACCCTCCAGCGTCTCCAAGGCGATCTGAGCGATCTCCCCCTCCGACTTCCCCATGAACATCTGACACGCCGTCGCCAGCATCTCTTTGTTCTGGCCCTGGATTTTCACCTACAGGTCAAAAAATAAAACATTTAATCATTATGACCATGAGTATCACAGCAACCAAGAGCCAATCAAACTTCTCATCATACTTATCCTCCTTATATTTATACAGTTTTTATTTGTTTCTCAAGGTTCTTTAAAAACACCTCGAAGAACACATAACCGCCCCCCGAGGATTCAGAACTGAAGGATAAGGCCACGTTACATGGAGGAACAGACATTAGGAAGGTGGAGCTGAATGAATCTGAGGCACGGTTGTAGAAAAAATGACATTACTTTCTTAAAGACAAACAGAGATTTCAGTAGTGGAGTCCTTTATTAAGACATAAACCAGCCTACGCAAAGCTAAATCTCTGTTCCTCCAATATTTGAACTGGTCAAAAAAAGCTCTCACACTCTAATATTTGGTTGTTCTTTAGCTTTGATTATTTGCAAAGCATTAAATCCAAACAGTCACACAAAGAAGAAAACTTTTATAGACCAAACATGTTCAGACCTGAGCATCAGACGTGTCACGATAATGACACTGAAGTTTAATTTATCACTGAAGTAAATACACGAGAACGATAAGAGTTTGTCTCATTTATGCCGCTGTTTCTGGAGTATAATTTTGAAGTACTTCTGTAAACTCACCTGAGCGATTCCAGTGACAGAGATGGGGACGCCATGACGGGTGTAGACTTTATCACTCTTCACGTTCAGAGTCAAGTGTTCAGAGTGATTCTGTCAAAACATGATGAGGTAAATTAAAATATATCTGTTAAACGACGCTCACAAACTGAGATTTAGAAGGTTTAAAAAATAGAGTAACTGTGTCACCTCTGGATCTGCTGAATACAGGGGAAAACAAACACACGACCTCCTGCGATCATCAGAGGAGGAGAGCGGCCGCAGCCTGACGAGGGACAAAACAGTTAAATATCTGAGGGTAATGAGCACGTTTATATTACACAGGGGCACATTAGGGCTGCAAGAGATTAGAAACACACTTTATCATGTGATACCTATGGTGAATATGTGTAATAATAGGCTTATTCAAGGATTTGCATGTACACAGATTGGGCACTTACAGTTTAAAAAAAGTACTACAGTCACATCTGAACTTGTGTTGTCAGCATAAGGCTGTAAAAAGACATGGACTAAGTGAATGTGACCGTCACCACAGCTTCAGCTCCAAATGAAGCTCATCGAGCTGGAGCAGTTTTATAGTTATACGAGCCAATCTGGGGCAAAGCTGTTGGTTTGGAGAAAGGCGACGCTTAGCAACACTGTTAATCAAACCGACTGCTGACGCTCCGCCGGAAACAACCCGATAAAGCTGCTGGGATCACTACCACAGACTGTAGCTAACCTGCTAGCTGCTACGTTACAAACAGGAAGTGATCATGTGTGCGCTTTCCTGCTCCATCAACTCTGGCTCCAGTTCACTTTCTATTGAAAAACTGTGTCTCTCTCTGTGTAACTGCTGCAGTGAGCCTCGTGGTTTTGTCTTAAATGTTCATAGTAACCTGCTCTACATGATCCTGGGGTTCATTTTTTTGTTTTGTTTATTTTTACTATTTTCTTATTTATTTATATTTTTTACTTATTTAGTTTTGTTATTTTGGGTTTTTTATTTATGTATTGTATTTGTTATTTGAGTTTTGTTTCTTCTTTCTTTTTTTTTTTTTTTTAGGTATTTTTGAGGTTTGTTTTTTGTTAAGATATTCTGAGGTTGTTTTTGTTTGTTTTTTTTTGGTTTACTCTGACCCAAATTGGCCGCTACACCTGCTCCAGCCTCAATCGAACGCTGCGGGTGACGTCACACCTCACTCAGTCACTCCTTTACAGAGTCTAGGGTCACTACAGGTGACCCTAGACTCTGTGACTTCTGTGACTTCGTGACTTCCTGGTGACTTCTCTTAGTTTCAAGCTCGAGTTTAGTATGAAGCACATTCAAATCTCCGTTGGTGTTTAACCTTAAATGAAGCTGTGAGGTTCAGTACACAAACCCGAACGTCTAACAACAACGAAACACTGGGATCGTGAAACTGTGTGTGCAGTAAAAACAGAGAAAAGGTCAAACATTAACACTGTGGGACCGTCAAGAAGTGAAAGTGCAGTACTACACTTTTCAGGTATCTGTACTTACTTAAGTACATTTTACAGCAGATACTTTTTACTTTTACTTCAGTACATTTGCGGGCAGTATCTGTACTTTCTTTTACTTTTTAGCCCAGTTAAAAAATGTAGTAAAGTATTTTTTTATTACTATGTGAGAGCTGCTGAAAAGTGAGGTTTTATTTTTAACACGTTCAGAATTTAAACAAAAAAACAGAAGACGTCAACCTCTGTGTGAAATGTTCTTTTTACTCTTTAAATACATTTACTTAAGTCAATTTTTTTTCATGTGACACTTTTACTTGAATATTTTTTTGCTCCAGTATCTGTACTTTTACTTAAGTAACAAAACTGTAATTCTTCCAGCGCTGTTCAATAATCAGACTTATAAACCCCGACTTTCTGCTCCACTCGACGCTGGAAAATCCCAAATGTTGCAACAAGCCTTTAGTAGTAACTTGACAAATTATTTCTTCTCAACAAACTGATAAGAGTTTGTCACATGACTGAGATGCACTTTAACGGTCGCTTCTGCTTTACACCGGGAGAAAACATGAAAAGAACATCCTACATGGCTCTTCAGCGCTGAATCTTAACATAATAAAACGGTTATGTGCCTGGATGTTACTGGTCTGAACAAAAGAACAGAAGAAGGCAGAACAGCTCTTTGGAGTTATAATAAAACAATTAGAGAGGCATAAACAGCAAAATCCTCTCAAAATCCTGTCAGTTCTGTCTGATCGTGGTGTTAGGCCTGTCACGATATCACATTTTGAAGAACAGAGAAATACTGCGATGAATGATAATACTGAAACTATTTTATGCCCACCGATACACAAAACAATAACACAAGATGATCCTAGTGATTCAGTTTAAATGTACAGCACCCGTTCAAAGGGCTGAGCTGCAACTATTCAACAGCAGAAAACCAATAATTAGCAAACAAGTCACTTATTCAAACGTTTACAGCTCAAATCTTAAACATATAACCACAAAAACACCCAAATCGACCCATTTTTTTCACTAAGAAACGGTCCACGTGATAAATACTGAGCCCAGATATACTGTTCCTTTTCATGTACTGACCAAATAAGTCGCATTACTGCCAGTTACTCGCATCATAATAGTGTGGTTTTCCGTGTCGTTTGACTGATATTAACGTTGGTGCTTGTGTAAACAAACTCACTGTTATGGTAAAAAACACAGCTGCTAATGAGAAGTTGTGACTCACCACAACCACCCATGGCTTCGTTCGGTCCACAAGTGTAAAACATGTTTGATCCGTCCGCGCTGAGCCTGTGAAAACAACAGTTGAGCTGAATTAGTGCTGGCAGTCGTCCGTGTGCAGAGCTATTGTGGTACAAGAGGCTGACACATGACCCTGTCAATCACAAAACCAAGTGCCACAGGTTTTTAAAAGCCAGTGAACGGAGGGGGTGGTGCTCCTCCCTCCTCCCTCCTGCAGCCTCCCCCTTGCAGCCTCTCTCCTGCAGCTCTCTCTCTCTCTGCAGCCTCCTCTCCTGCAGCCTCCCTCCTGCAGCCTCCCTCCTGCAGCCTCCCTCCTGCAGGCCCTCCCTCCTGCACCCCCCTCCTGCAGCCTCCCTGCCTGCAGCAGCTCCCCCCTGCAGCCTCCCCCCTGCAGCCTCCCCCCTGCAGCCCTCCCCCCTGCAGCCTCCCCCCTGCAGCCTCCCCCCCTGCAGCCTCCCCCCTGCAGCCTCCCCCCTGCAGCCTCCCTCCTGCAGCCTGCCCCCCTGCAGCCTCCCCCCTGCAGCCTCCCTCCTGCAGCCTCCCTCCTCAAGCCTCCCTCCTCCCTCCCTGCAGCCCTCCCTCCTCCCCCCCCCTTCAGCCTCCCTCGTGCAGCCTCCCTCGTGCAGCCTCCCCCCTGCAGCCTCCCTTCTCCCTCGTGCAGCCTCCCTCCTTCAGCCTCCCCCCTGCAGCCTCCCCCCTGCAGCCTGCACACACACTTTCTACCCTCTTTGCTGCAAACCACAAAAACGAAGTAGGTCACGAGAAAAACCCTACAGTACTTTTAAGTTACTTCTGTTTTTTGACTACAAATCTTTAAAATCCAAAACTAAAACTCTATCTATCCATCCATGTCCTTCCTCTTATCCAGGGCTGGGTCGCAGGGGCAGGAGTCTAAGCAGAGACTCCCCGACTTCCCTCCCCCAGACATGTCCTCCAGCTCCTCCAGTGGGACCTTAAGGTGGTCCCAGGCCAGAGAGACGAGTAAGGTAGTAACAAAGTAAAGTAAGGTAGGTAAAGCATATCTTTTTTTTTACTTTATGCCATGCCCTTATTTGTATTTATTCAGTGTTTTATGCTGCATTTATCACCGAGTAAGTTCCTAGTTTGTGAGCTGTGTTGACAAATGTCAATGACAATAAAAGTCTGATTCTGAGATGAATCACAATCACTCTTGGAGAATCAAACCTTTAAGTAAGGTAAGGTAAGGTAGAAGCTAAGTAAGGTATGGTAAGTAATGTAGTAAGTAAGACCCCGAGGTGTTTCCAGGCCAGAGAGACATAGTCCAGCGTGTAAGGTACGAAGATAAGGTACGAAGTAAGTAAGGTCGTTGGAAGTAAGGTAAGTTAGGTAAGTAAGTAAGTCCCACCAGGAGGAGACATGTCCCTCCTCCTGGTGGGAAGACCTCCCCAGGGAAGCATCCAGGAGGCATCAGGAGCAGATGCCCTCACCACCTCAGCTGTTCCTCTCGACGTGGAGGAGCAGCGACTCTAAAATATCACTACTACTCGCCTAATATCAGTGTACATTGTTCTGGAACTATTCTAAATATAACAAAAGGATAGAAATGCGCAGTTCCCATTTATGAAAACATGAATTTGAGCAAAAAGATGAAACTATAACATTATTTTATTATAACTGCTTTCACAATAAGAAGAAATGCTACAGTTATTTCAATTTTCTTTTACTCCAAATCTTAAAAATCCCAAACTTTTCTTCCTCTTATCCAAGGTTGGGTCGTGGAGGCAGAATTCCCAGGCCAGAGAGAAACACAGTGCCTCCAGCGTGTGAGGTAGTAACTACAGTGAGATGAGGTATGTAAGATGTGTAAGGTAGGTAAGTAAAGCAAGTAAAGTAAGTTCAGTAAGTCCCACCGGGAGGAGGGACAAGCCCAGAACATCTCTGCAGGGAGGCGTCCAGGAAACATCCATCCGCTCGACGTGGAGGAGCAGCGGCTCTACTCCGAGCTAAAACTCTACTACTCGCCTAATATCAATGCACATTGCTCTGGAACTATTTTAAATATTATAACAAACAGATAGAACCTCATCTCAGGAGGAACTATAAAATTGAAATATTACATAGGCTCTATATAAAACCAGACACTTTCTATCATCTTTGCTGCAAAACCACAAAAATTAAACTAGAACATGGGAATAAATACTATAAACATTTTAAATTACTTCTATTTTTTTACTCCAAATCTTAAAAATCTAAAACAAGAACACTTAAAACTAAAAAAAGCTAATTTAACTGTTTTATTCCAAGTGAAAAAGTGTGAATAAAAATGAATTATTTTAAAGTTTTATTCATCTAAACCACGAAAACAAAACAATAAACACGTCAGGAGCTTTTAAAAGATCTGTGCAGAGCAGCTCCTGGATGCTAACATGCTAACCCTGATGCTAACCCTGATGCTAAACATGCTAACCCTGCTGCTCAGTGTTAGCATGGGAGAGGCGTAGCAAAGCCTGCGCCAGTTTGGTTGCATGGAAAATCTGACCTTTTCCGCAGGATTTTGGCGCATAAAACACAAACACCGCGTCACTTCAGTTAAATTTAAAGTCACTCACCGATATGTGCTGGATAAAAGAGTCAAAGTGCGGGTTTGTTGGCTGTTTCTGTCGTTAAAGAGCGCAGAGGTTTTCCCGTCAGAAGAATGGCAAAAATGTCACTTTAGAAACACAGGAAAACCACGCCCCTTGTGATCCATGAAAGAGCGTGGCGCCATCTGGTGGTGAGGACATGCAAACGGCCTGTTCAACACATACAGGATTGTTTTTTATGATTTTAGGTTTTTTCTTTGATTTTTTGTTCAGTTTAATCTGTTATTTGTTTAAATATTTTGGTTAGAATAAAACTATAGACAGATATTGTCTTTTTGGGCAGATCCGATACTATTTTCTATATAATAGTTTAAATAAACATTAAAAAGGCATCAAACAATCAACTACTACTAACTACTACTACTACTACTACTACTACTACTACTACTACTACTATTACTACTACTACCACTACTACACTACCAATAAGTATTACGACTACTATTACTACTGGACTACTCTACTACTAAACTACTACTACCACTTTTTAACTATTGTACTACTACTACCTACTACTACTACTACTACTACTACTACTACTCCTACTACTTCTACTACTACTACTACTACTACTCAACAATATCAGTGAACATTGCTCTGAACTTTTTAAATAATTTTAAATATTGTTCAACACGTATTATAAACTTAGCCCAATTTTTCCCAATAAAGCAAACTATAATATTTGTAATTTTATAATGGGTTCAATATAAAACAAATTAAGCATGTTTTGATGTTTATTTTGCAGAAAAAAGCAGCTAGATGTTACAACATGAGACAAATGTTACTACTAAAATTTATAAAACGCACTTACTAAACCTGCCCAATTATTTTATGTTACACCAGGAATAAAGCCGAACTAAACCAGGACTAAACCTGGACTAAACCAGGACTAAACCAGGACTAAACCAGGACTAAACCAGGGTCTAAACCTGGACTAAACAGGGCATAAATTTAAAAACCTCTCGTGTCTTTCTCTCACATCATTTTATTATTATATTATATATGTCATTATTTATCACTAAAATAATAAAACCACACTCTGATCCAGATGCCAGACAGATTTTATGTCATTACATGTTTTAAATCTGCCCCTCTACCCCTCTGCCCTTCTGCCCCTCGACCCTCTGATGCACTGGCCCCGCCCCTGATCAGCCTCTGAGCCAATCCCAGGGGCCCATCCGCGGTGCTGCTCATCTCTGTGCCCCCGCCCCCGCCTCTGCCTCCGCCCCTGCGCCGGGCCCCTGGAGCCGCTCCAGTCTTATAAAGCCATTGTCCGAGCCGTGTCTCGCTCTGCTGTCTGCTCCTCGCGTTGGACACGTTTTTTTTACGCTTCTTTGGAAACTTTCGCCTTGAACCATGAGGGGAAATCGTGCACATCCAGGCCGGTCAGTGCGGGGGAAACCAGATCGGTGCCAAGGTAAGACCCACAAAACCATCAATTTATGTCTGATAAATGCAACAAATCGAGTCCAGACACAGTGGAAGTCACAGATAATGAAGTCAATCCGAAAGAATGTGTGTATTTTTTTATTTTACGCATGACAGAACAGAAATAACTCCACGTTTAGATGTTTTTTGTGAGGATTTGAGGCATTTCCAGCTGGTTTTAGGGGCGCACTGCAGCAGTAGTGGGGAGTGGGTGTGGAGCATAGGGTCTGCCGCACATTAAAACGCAAATATAGCGAATTTCAGCGTGATTCTGGTTATACATCATTTAGTTTGTGTCTTGCACTGGTTTAAACTAACGAGGTAAAGGTGTAAAAAAGGGCACAATCCAGCCTGCACTTGTTACATCTCATCCTTTGTCTGGTGTGAGACAATGGGCTGGAGTCTGTGTGGAAGCTCCCTGCCTTTTTTTTCTTTTTTTTCCCTGCATGCCTAATGATCTATGCATTGATTATTTTGTAATTATGCTTTTGCTGCTGTGCCTGGCTGTTTTACATCTCCAGAGCAGCACTGTGCAGAGTCTGGAGCCCATGGGTGTGGCTGGTGTGATTGGAAATACAAAGTTCCTGCAAAATCAATGCACTTTTACATGATTTAGACTGTAATGATTCACATTTTAACCCTTCTAGATGTTATGAAGTACTAGTTTTAGCCTGTGCATTACATCTGCTGTTTAAATGATCCTCTGTTCGCCCATACTACTACTACTACTCCTCCTCCTCCTCCTCCTCCTACTACTACTACTACTACTAATTGACTGTTCCACTTAAACTCTGGCTCCATATCAGTGATTGCGTTACACATTTAACCATTAGCTGTGGTCTCAGCTGAAATTCGGGGAGCTCGTCTTTGTGATGTCTGGCTGTCGTTCCTCTAACCACATTAAGGTCTTGGGCGGGGAAGAGGCTGAAGCTCCGAGGAGGATGAAGTCACCAGCTGATGTCCAAACGGGCTCCTAGGGACCGGGCGGTACTGATGAAATTAAGATTAATGGGGAATACGAAATACAGAAATGTGCCAAAATGTGTAGCAGTGTAGAATTATAGTATTATATTTTATTTATTATTATTTATAGATACAAATAAATTAAATATGTTTTATTTATATTTTATTTATTTATAATTTTTAATTTATTATTTATTATTATTATTATTATTATTATTATTATTATTATTCATAATATTAAAGTTATAATTATTCAGAATCGAAACATTTAAAACCATCAGCAGCTTTAATAATCACCGGGATATAATCGTTAATCGCATTTACTTTGTTTTTTATAATCCAAATTTCTGTATCGACAAGTGAAGAGCGGAGGATGAAGTACTCAGTTATGTTACTTAAGTAAAAGTACACATGATAAAACTACTTAAGTAAAAGTATGTAATTACCTTTTAAAGACATCGGACTTCAGACTTTTTCTCCGGTGAGCTGCATTTTACAAAATACAAGTACAAATACAAGTACAAATACAAATACACCAGAGAGATACTCATTTCTCCTCATGTTTGCAAGAAATCGAGCGAATACTGAACAAGAGACGCAGTAAAACCTGAGCCATTAGACGTCTATAAAACACAAACCTTTATCAGTTTATTCTTCCACAAACCACAGACCCGAAAAAGACAGATTCACACTGATAATTAGCATTTAATTAACCACAAATTCAGAAATCTCTTGGTGAACAACTTGGAAAGACGAGGACCAGCTGCTGTTGGCTCCCGAGACCTGGTTTTTTTTTTTTTTTTTTTAACTTGTGTTTTATTGTTTTCAAAAGACATCACAGTCGCTTACATACAAAGTCCTTTTTTCCCCACTTTTCTTCACATTTTTTCTTTTTTAACCTTAGAATAAATGTAAGTGAGTCTCTTCCACAGTGTGCTTCCAGTTTCCGAGCGTAGGGGGCGTCTTCCTCATGCCACTTATGTGTAATGTATAAATAATAGTCCTTTTTTGCGATGGGAGACCTGTTTTAAGAGTAAAAAGTTTAAAAAGTTCAAAGTATTTCACAGGAGTGTTGTTAATTAAGTGTAAATGTGGTGATATTGATTCAAAAATGAGACAGATTTTGGTCGACAGCAACAATACAAATCAATTTCTTCATTTTTCTCATGAATTTTGTGTAATTATTTAGTTAGACGCTCGAAAACTTACCACGAACACGATGAAAAACACCCTCTAATCATACCCAAAGTGCTTTTTTAGTTTACAGTCCTGTTAAAAAACGAAGTGGAGGAGAAAGTACAGCTACTGCTCTCAAAAGTAGTGAAGTATCCACTGTAAAATGTACAAATACTTCAAATTCTCCATAAATACAGTACTTGTCCCGCCTCTGACCATGACCCCCATGTGACCCCGTGTTTTTTTCCCCTGAGGACTCGTCATCGACTCAAACGTCCAGTGGGTTTGAGGCAGATCCAGTGTCGCTCGTGTTGAACTGGGTCAGTCGTGGCGTTTTTCCGTGTACTTCTACTTCACTACGATCATAATCCTGCGTCTGTTTAATGCCCAGCTGTCAAACCTCTTAACTCACGATAATGTCCCTGTGTCTTTGTTCTGCGGACAGTTTGGAGGTCAGCAGGTCGCTCGTTCCCCTCGTTCAGTTGGATGTTGTGATGTCACTCCTCCGGCTCTTTAACGGCGCCGGATTATCCAGATTAGTCCAAATCCGACTTTTGCTGTGGTTGGCAGAAAATCTTTGACGCTGCTGAGGTTAAAATGTGTCTGGTCGAGTCGTCAAAATGCTGTCTGCGCTTGTAATTCTTTGGGTTTTTTTTTTTTTGGGGCTTTTTTGTTGCCATCCAGGGGCGGAGCTAAGAGTGGTAAAAAAGAGTAAAAATACCCCAAAATCCCACCGTACCATGTTTGAGTCGCTGTTATAAATGTAGTTTAAATACTAGTAATTCACCCCATATTTATTTATAAAACCTAATATAGATTTTATTTTTATTTTTTTTTTTTTGTCGTCTCAGTATTCATTTATTAATCCTAATATAGATTTTTTTTTGTCATCTCAGTATTTATTTATAAATCCTAATATAGATTTTGTTTTGTTTTTTTGTCGTCTGAGTATTTATTTATAAAACCTAATAGATTTTTTTTTTTTTTTTTTTTTTTTTTTTTTGTCGTCTCAGTATTTATTTATAAATCATAATATAGATTTTTTTTGAGTATTTATTTATAAAACCTAATATAGATTTTTTTTTTTTTTTTAATTGTCATGGTATTTATTTATAAATCCTAATATAGAATTTTTTTTTTTTTGAGTATTTATTTATAAACCTATTATAGATTTTTTTTAAAATGTCACAGTATTTATTTATAAATCCTAATATAGATTTTTATTTTTCATCTCAGTATTTATTTATAAATGCTAATATAGATTTTTTTTTTTTTGAGTATTTATTTATAAATCCTAATATATTTTTTTTTTTTTTTTTTTTTTTTTTTTTCGTCTCATTTTGAACTCTGCAGTTTCCATTTGAATATTTTTAGTCGAGATCGTATGTGTCGATATGTTATAAAAGTGGAATCTTAGGGGGAACTTTGGGAGAGCATTGACCCCTCAAACCCCCCCTGGCCCCGCCCCTGTTACCATCTTCTACACCTATTATCATGAATGACAATAAATTAAAGTGGAATTTATCAAACAGGATCAGGTTATATTTTTATAGCAGTAAAACACATTTGACATTTGAAAATATGAATATACTAAGAGTAAACTCGAAGCCTCCAATGACTTTTTCAAACATCTCTTATGCGTTTTTACAAATAAACTCTTCAAATGTTGTATAAAGTATTGCATAATGGTTAGATTTTCTTAAATATATGTTCATAATGTGCAGCCTCTCAACTGTTTTAATCCACTGGGAGAAAACTGAAACATGAGCCGTTAAAACAGAACAAACCGATGCAAAAACCTCGTGCATTTCAGAACATGTTTGTAGAAAAATAAACTACATGTACAAGATGTTTCTGTACAAATACAGGATACTAACTACAGTTTACACATAAAGATACACGGCTTTAAGTTTAACGTCGGCACTGAACCAGATTTCCCCATCGATAACACAGTATTTTGAGAAATATCCACAAAGTAAACTCACAGACGTTGAACCTGACCAGCCCAGACCCTGGATCTCTCTCTGGGACCTGACTCTGTGACTTTATCTGCTTTACCTTCCCCCTCCGTCTGTATTAAATCGTTTTGGCCGATGGAATGTTCTTACGTAATCTGAAACCCGGCAATTTAACAATAATGTTTTCAAAGCTGCCGCAGTCTCCATGTGTCTGTGTCTCACTTTGTCCTCGGCTTTTTTAAATGTGTTTTATTTCTTTACTTTTATGCAATACGTTATTTTATATTCCTGAAACACTTTTTTCAAATTCTCTTAAAGTAAAAAGCCAGTTTGTAGTTTCTTCCTTTACTTTTTAAATATCTGATGAATATATTGGCAGAAAAAAATCTCTACATCCATTTAAAGGAAATATTTCAGTAACAGTCACATTTTTATACAGTGTGGCCCAAAAGTCACTGACAGTTGAAAAAAACTCATAACTCTTTTGTTTCTACATATTTTAATTTTATTTTTTCAGAGCATTTAGAACGACTCTTCCCACATTAATCTGAGCAAATACAGCACTGAGGAACGAACCCTCATTGTACAGTGGTACTTTGAGTCACATGGGTCAAATTCACAAACCCAGAGGTGTTACCGTCCACATTTTAATACCAGAGATGCCCCGAGAGTAAATGCCATTAAAGGAATAATAAGTGTTTTTCACAGACAGGGGGCAGTATGTGATCTCCACAGACCTGACTCGTCCTGATTTCTTCCTGTGGGTCTATCTTAAAGAAAAGGTGTTTGTGAATAAACCTCAGACAATAAACCACTTCAAATGTGACATCAGGATCAAATAAGAGACATTAGGTCATTTTTACTTCCTCTAGTTTAAGTCGTGATAAGTTCAAGTGTAAGTGAACAATTATAACCGTGTTTATTGCCAAAAATCTCACAAGGTTCAGTTTATCTACTGCTAAAATTTGGTGAGTTTAACTTAAGAATTAAAGGAGCTACTGAAGATTGAAGTTTTATATGAAGGAACCACTCGCCCTTCACCGCGGCCTGTAGCTCGGTGGACAAACGCTCCACCGACTCGAATCGAAGTCTCCATTTTGTATTTAGTTAAGCTGCTTTTATATTTGCAGCTGCGTCTGGCTGTTTTCCTGCCAAGTTGTGAAAAGACTAAAAAAATATGTTGTAAATGTGGTTTGAGATCCAGCATCAGCAGAAAACTCCGATGTTCAGATTCCAGAGACCGATGTTTTTCTCATCATAAAATCCACGTCGACCGAAGCGAGACCAGAGCACACGTGTTTGTTCAGTCATGTGACCCCCGCCTCTCTGTCTGTGCAGTTCTGGGAAGTGATCAGCGACGAGCACGGCATCGATCCCACCGGGACGTACCACGGAGACAGCGACCTGCAGCTGGACCGCATCAGCGTCTACTACAACGAGGCGTCAGGTTTGAGACTTCAGGTTCTCACAAAGGACGAGATCAGGAGTTTTGGGTTTAAATTTCATTCTTAAAACCCAAACATAATAGATTTTGCTCACTGGGGATGGCACAAATTAATATTGTTATGGTTATACTGGGAAGAAACTGTGGAATTTTAGCAATAACAACAGGCTCTGTGCACAACAGCGCCCCCAACCTCTCTGTGAGCGTCACTACTTCCTGTCCAGTTTTATCTCGATGAGGTTTTTGCAGAGTGACGCTGAAATTAATAAATGTTTAAAGATCAGACAGTGGACAGAGAGCTGCAGGAGGGTCAGAGGTCAGAGGTCAGACAGTGGACAGAGAGCTGTAGGAGGGTCAGAGGTCAGGGGGTCAGACAGTGGACAGAGAGCTGCAGGAGGGTCAGAGGTCAGGGGGTCAGAGGTCAGACAGTGGACAGTGAGTTGCAGGTGGATGTCAAAAACAACACAAATAAAATAAAAAACTTGACCAGAGCCACATATTTGTGTCTCAGTGCTAATGCTAATATAAAAACACCACAAACTGAAGTATTCTACATATAAAGATAATTGTGCAGGATTTATTTGAATGAATTTGGATTTTAAGGTCATTTATTTTATGTTTTATGATTTGCTCCTGTGCACAGAGACGACTGGCACAATTACTAAAACAAACTTGGAGAGAAAAAAGGGTCAAATGTGTGTTTTTCCGATCACATTGACAGTCAGATTGTTATATCTATACAGTTTAAAAAGTTTTTGTTAAACTTTAATTCAAATGTAATTCTGCTCTTTGACATAACGGGTTTAAAGCTCCTGTATCACACAAAACTGACTGTTGGGATCTTTGAGTCGTGTTTTAAAGCCGTTTCCTCCTCAAAAACAGACCTGGAGTTGAGTTTTGTTTCATTCACACACTTTATTATTAACATCCCCAAAGCTCAAAATGCTCTACTCCACCTTGTGATGTCATGAAGTGGTAGTTTTACAAGTTAAACAGCTCCTTTTATCTTTAGTTCGGTCGAGATTGGGCAATTCCAGAGGCTGAAATGGTCCAAATGGTTCTAGAAATGAAGGTGTATGGAGTTTAAAAACACAGTGGAGCACTTCCTGTATCGCCACATGATGACATCACAAGGTGGAACAGAGTGTTTTCAGTTTGAGAGAAGAACTCAGCCTAAATCTGCAGGGTTTGAGTGTTGAATTACATTTGATTTTTCACATTCATGCTGTGTTGTTTGACTTGGCATCGTGGCTTCTTCATTTTTAAGCTGGTTTGTTTCTCTCTCCCTCTTTCTCTTCTTCTCTGCTTCTTTCCATCACTCGTGGTGTTTTGTTTCTGGTGGAGGAGGTAAATATGTGCCTCGTGCCATTCTGGTGGACCTGGAGCCCGGCACCATGGACTCCGTGAGGTCTGGACCTTTTGGACAGATCTTCAGACCCGACAACTTTGTATTTGGTACGTGATTAATATCTCACTTTGATACAGAAACTTTTAATTCAAGATCTCATGAACGTCTGTCGAAAAAACACTAAAACGCACAAGAACTGAAATAGGAAAGAAGCTTTGGGTTATTTCGCTATTTCCCAAAAATAGAAAACATTTGAAGAAGATGTAAAACTGGACAGATCGGTGCCACTGTTGCACTTTAATAATGTGGAGTTAAACATTTACACTCACACCTGCTCCGGTTTTTTAATGTTTTAAATGAACCTGCACAGTTATTTTTTGCTAATTTTGTATCTGAACAGGGACAAATACTGTATTTTCTGGACGATAAGTGTCACTTTTCTCTTAGTTTGTCAGGGGGGCGACTTATACTCAGATGCGACTTATATGTGAAATGATTCAAATATATAATGTCACGTCTTCACCACACGAGGGCGCTCTAGGCTTGTACCAGTATCTACTCCTCCTGAACCACTGAACATTTAACATTTACACATTACGGTGATTTAAATGCTTCTTCTTCCTCTGGAGTTGGTGGAGTTGTTCATCTTCGACACCGAGGATGAAGAATTCAGTGGATTTAGTGATTTTTTTTTGGACTGAGATCCAGAGTAAACTTGTTGTTTTTTCTGCTTTAGTTTGTGATTAACTGTTAATATCTGACGTTAACAAACCAGACTCGTGTCAGTTCTGTCTGTGCTTCAGCTCAATAAATATAAATGTGTGACGTTAGCCGCTGTTCTGATATTCAGCCTGTTCTTCCACATTTTATTCTTATTTTTATAACTTGTCTTTAAAGATAAAATGTCTGTTCTTGGTCTCGGATTTTCTAAAATAAATTTCCCCCAAAAATGCGACTTATATATGTTTTTTTCTTCATTATTCTGCATTTTTCTTATACTTATACTTATGACTTATACTCCAGAGCGATGTATAGTCCAGAAAATACGGTACATTTCTTCACAATAAACTTAAACGAGGCTGGGCACAGACACAGTTACGTTTAGGTCTTTTATTTCTTTAGTTTCATCAGAAGTTCACAACAAATTTTTCATATTACATAGAAATAACAGTACTCTTCTTTTATTTACACAATATTTGACTTTACTTTCCAGAAAACATGGTATTAGCAAAACAGCATTATGAAATTATAAGTTTATTTCTATACCACATTTAAAAAACTTCATCTGACCAAAAAGCTTCACGAAAAAGCCACAAAAAATACAGATACATAGGAAAAAAACTCTGAAACGGCAAGATTTCCTGTGCAGCTGGTGTTAAATACCAGGGAGGAGAGGTCTGGTCTTAAAATGTGTTAAAGACTGAGAGGATCTGACAGGCAGAGGGCGCTGTAACTGCCAATCTTTTAGGCTTAAATCGAAACTAAAGACTAAACCAGAGTGAAGCAAAAAAAAATGGAGCTCAATCCAATTTTCAGGGCCAGTTAAAGTCTCACCGCATAAGGAAAAAATTGCAAAGCCGATGTGTCTTATTGCATTTACTCGAATTACAAAAAGAAATATTTTCAATTGTGTTCAGCCAGGAAAGTTGGAAACAGCTCGGTTTTATTGCTCTGCTGCTCCCGTCTGGGCTCGAAATGAATCCCATCCATCTCGATAATCACACAGGCCTCGTGTTATCTCCCCACAGGCCAGAGCGGCGCTGGAAACAACTGGGCCAAAGGTCACTACACGGAGGGGGCGGAGCTGGTCGACTCGGTTTTAGATGTGGTTCGTAAAGAGTCGGAAAGCTGCGACTGTCTCCAGGGCTTCCAGCTGACCCACTCCCTCGGTGGGGGGACGGGGTCTGGGATGGGGACCCTGCTCATTAGTAAGATCCGTGAGGAGTATCCAGATCGTATCATGAACACATTCAGCGTGGTGCCCTCCCCCAAGGTGACTCATGTGACACAATGTGATGCTGTTTGACTTGTGAATAACACCCCTCAGGCCTGTCCATAGACTGTATGTGTAAATGGATGTAGCTAACCTGCTAACCTGCTAACCGCTACGTTCAACTCCAGTCAAATGAAGCTCATCGAGGCCAGAGCAGTTATAGCGACGAATTTGGAGACGAGATCCATCTTAGGAACTCCGACTGTGAGTATCATAGCAACCAAAGAGCCAATCAGGAGCGAGGTTGTTGAAGGTAACGCCCCTTCCTGTTCGCACCGATGGTTTAGCAGGACACGCTGGATGTCTCTCTGGACTGGGAACGCTGGGACGTGTCTGGGGTGAGGGAAGTCTGCGAGTCCCTGCTGCCCTCAGATAAATGGAAGAAAATGGATGAATGGATGGACAGCGCTTAGCAACACTGTCAGTCAAACCTGTTGCTAACGCTAACAGGAAGGACCTGATTTGTCTTTTATTAATGTTCATATTATTTGATTGGGACACTGCAGGTTAACGAACAGACATGATTCAACATGTCTGTTCCAAAGGGCTGGGGTCACAAAGGGGTCAAAGTAAAAACTGCACAGTCCACTCATTGCACAGTTTCCATTATTGCACCAGGATCATGCAGAGGGTTAATCTGAACATTTAAGACCAAAATGACGAGTCTGACAGCAGCAGGTACAGAGAGGGCGGTGACCTGGAGCCGTGCTGATGCTCACTTCCTGTTTAAAACACAGAGGCTAGTGCGTTAACTGTGTCTATTTATATACACAGTCTATTGTTCCAAACAGGAAGTGAGCTTAGGCGCACTTCCGGCTCCATCGACTCTGGCTCCAGTTCACTTCACTTCGGAAAACTCTCTCTGTAACTGCTGCTGTCATGTTTTTATTTCACTATGTGTCTCTAAATCAACATATGAACATTACATATCAGATCATCAGGTCCTTCTTTCCCCGACGTTGCTCCTGTTAGCGTTAGCAACAGGTTTGATGACGGTGTTGCTAAGATAAACTGGCAGTGCGGGCGGGAAGAGGCGTTACCTTCAACAGCCTCGCTCTGGATTGGTTCTTTAGTTGCTATGATACTCACGGGCAGAATTCCTATTATGCAACTTGGTTCAAATTGAACTTAAAACCTTTAGGATGTTTAGAGATGGGACAATAAACAGTAATATCGTTTATCATGATCAAAAGGGTCGACAATAATGTTCGGGGACATTTTATTTTGTATTTTATTTTATTTATTATTTTTTTTATTTAATTTTATTTAATTATTTATTTTTTTTTATTTTTATTTTATTATTATTATTTTATGTATGCTTTTAATCAATTTACAAACAGTTTCAGTATTTTTGTATTATCCCAATGACAATTTTCAGACGATATTTTGGAAAGCCATCACAAATGAACTGAAATGTATTTATGGATTTATTTTATTTATATTATTTTATTTTTTTGTATTTTGTATTTTTTTTGGCCCATGTGAGGCTGACTGCCCCGGGCCTCCAATTTCAGTCGACGGCCCCTGCTCGTCTATAATATTCTCTGTTAACGTTGTAAATTATTCACATCCATAACAATTTTAATAATTATCGTGATATAAAAAAATAATCGCAGTTATTTTGTCCGTGATAATCGTCACACAAAATTTCAATATCGTCCCAGGCCGAGTAGAAGTAACCCCTAAAACCAGGTGAAAAGTACTTTTTACTCTTCAGTGGAGTAGAAAATAGATACTGCTCTCAAATGTAGTGAAGTAGAAGTAAAAAGTAGCACTGTGAAATGTACTTAAATAGAATGTGTAGGTACTTTACTACTTTTTCTTCGAACATAAGAACACATGAAGTAAATATATTTTATCCTCATTTTGATAAAACTGTGGCCATTGTCTCCTCAAATGCAACTTTGACAATGACTTTTCCTAATTTTGTAGGAAGTAAAAATGAACTGACAGTGTTATTTTGAAACATCCTGGTAATATTAAAGAAATATTAAAGAAGTAAAAGCTATAACATGTTACAAAGCTCAGTCCTGCTCAACCCATGACCCGACACGTGACGTTTTCTTGCCTGAAGTTGGATCATGCGACTCAGACTCTTCGCTCTTGTTTTGTTCTCGTTTCGTCCTCAGGTGTCGGACACGGTCGTGGAGCCGTACACGCCACTCTGTCCGTCCGCCACCAGCTCGTAGAAAACACCGACGAAACCTACTGCATCGACAACGAAGCCTTGTACGACATCTGCTTCCGCACTCTCAAACTCACCACGCCCACCTACGGAGACCTCAACCACTTAGTCTCCGCCACCATGAGCGGCGTGACCACGTGTTTGCGTTTCCCGGGGCAACTGAACGCCGATCTCCGCAAACTGGCCGTCAACATGGTCCCCTTCCCTCGTCTGCACTTTTTCATGCCCGGCTTTGCGCCTCTCACCAGCAGGGGGAGCCAGCAGTACCGCGCCCTGACCGTCCCCGAGCTCACGCAGCAAGTTTTCGACGCCAAGAATATGATGGCGGCGTGCGATCCCCGCCACGGCCGCTACTTAACCGTCGCCGCAGTTTTCCGCGGCCGCATGTCGATGAAGGAAGTCGACGAGCAGATGTTGAATGTGCAAAACAAAAACAGCAGCTACTTCGTGGAATGGATCCCCAATAATGTGAAAACCGCCGTGTGCGACATCCCCCCTCGTGGTCTGAAAATGGCCGTCACCTTCATCGGCAACAGCACAGCCATCCAGGAGCTGTTCAAGCGCATCTCCGAGCAGTTCACCGCAATGTTCCGTCGTAAAGCTTTTCTCCACTGGTACACGGGCGAGGGCATGGATGAGATGGAGTTCACAGAGGCCGAGAGCAACATGAATGACCTGGTGTCCGAGTACCAGCAGTACCAGGAGGCCACGGCCGAAGAGGAGGGCGAGTTTGAGGAAGAGGCCGACGAAGACGCGTAAACAGGAAACAAATGGTGAAAGTGTCATGTTCCCGTGTGGTTTTAGCTGTAACCGTAACCAAGCCTAATGCATAGATTTTACACAGTTCATTAGAAAACCTGTAACAGTAACTTCAATAAAGTCCAGTGTCGAAAATCTGCTTTTGTCTTTTATTTAATGTTTGTTCACACACAGAATACCACCGTCCTGCTGAGTGTGTACTGTGTACTACCAGGGACGCAGACGCTTTTTACTCGGGTTTTTACTGTCTCTGTGTCACAAAAAACATCTCCTGAAGCTTTGGAGACAACTTATTCAAACTTTCTTAAAGCCGTAAAGTGTATTATAATAAAATGGAACTTGCCACTCAATAAAAACTAAATATTTAGCTGGTTTAGCCATTACTCCTGCACATAACACTATTGTCTGATTGATCGACTGTTGTGGAGACAGAGCCAGGGACAGTCCAGTAGTTTGATTTGAGGGAAGGAGTGTAAATAATAGAACAGTGTAAAGTCTAAGTCCGGAGCCTGGTGTGAATCAGCCCTTAATGATCAGCCTAAATAGCAGATGATTCACCTCGGCCTTCACTATTCACGTGTGTGAATGACTTTGACTCATAAAGACGCTTTTGTAGAAGCAGTGATCTAAAAAAACAAACAAACTGAGCGCGCCGTCGCATTTGAGCTGGTCATGTGACATGGTTCAGACACCTCTTCCAGAGCCTGTTCCAGATGCTCCAGGTGCTTCCAGATGCTCCAGGTGGTCTGCGCAGGACACTTGAAGATGTTCTACAAAGCCCAAGCTTTAGTCCCTTTTTATTTCTTGACAGTCCGCCTCATGTCGGTTTGATGCATAAATGATTAAGACAGAACAGATTTGTGGATTCTGTGTCTCACTGTATTTCAGTTGAGATAAAAGCAGCATAAACGTGAGGCCAGGTCCTCAGACGTCTGAGGCTTTAGTTTTGTCCAGACTCTGGACGATCCGTCCACAGCCTGGTGTGAGGCTGCTGCGACTCACAGACAGGGGGCGCTCAACACGCTGAGTGTATGCTGGAGAGCAGGGGCGGAGCACAGGGAGGCAGCAGAGGGGCTGGGGGCCCAATATCACTCACACAGGAGCTGGACACAAATGATCAGCAGCTTGTGTAAAACACATAAGTTTAATGAGATTATCCTGTAGTTGTACTAATAATAAACAGGTAAAAGCGTCTTTAGTTCGTCTGCTACATGCATTTATTCATCTAAAATCCACCAGATTACAGGAAATTACATCTGTTTTTTGTGCAGAATTTCCTATTGAGGGATCCCCAGACCCCCCCGTATATGAAAGAGGAGCACTACATCAGACTTTTGAGAAAAATGTAGTTACAATGAAACGGGGTGGGTGCCCTCAGTAAAGCTGCAGGTCCAGTGACGTCCCTGTCTACTGTCAGGTCCGGGTGCACACCAAACTGACTGCGGGTTAATGTTATTATTTAGGTGCCTGAAATGAGGACATAAACATTTTTGCAATGCACCTGTTTGCAAACCTCTGCAGACCTGGGCCTGACTACGACCACAGACAGACTGAGAGCAGAGCACATGTGTGTACAACTGCATGACACCACAGACTGTCTGTATGACCCTAACCTGTCTTTATGAGGTCTATGCTCCACACAGACACAGTCACACAGAATGGGAAACTAGAGATAATAATAAGATGATTTTTTTTTCCTAGGCGACTTTATTATAAGAGTCATATCGGTCATGATGGTATTTTTGATTTCTGAATGTGATTCTCACTGTACAAGACCTTTGCAGAAAACAAAAAAAAACCACAAATGAGAGAACCTGATCATTTCCATTAGTGCGTATAGGTGGCGCTATAACACAAACCGGCATAGGTCAACATCAGAGCATTAAGATTTCTTTATTTGGAGCATCATTTTCAGACCTACACAGCCTCAGAGCAAAGACTTTAAACATGTTATAGCCTCCTGTCCGGCCCAGTTCCACAGTGGATTATAATCTAAGAGAAAAGAACATGGAAAAATATCAGGAAGCTTAAAACTTTTTAGCATTTTTTCTAATTTTATGGAAGGATCTGTTTATTATTCATCAGTGATGGAAGAAGTCATTAATTAGGTTATTTAAGTAAAAGTACAGATACCGGAGCAAAAAAATACGCATAAAATATCACATGAAAAAATCAACTTAAGCAAAAATATTAAAGTATCTGTTTAAAATGCACTTAAACAGTAAAAAGTAAAAGTATTTTACAGATTTTGAGATTTAATACGGCTTCCAATATGGTGATGTTCATAAAAAAAATGTGTTCAACTGTGACAACTGAATCAATCTTTTTTTTCTCCCTCCCCTTTTTTTATTGTATATTTTTTGTACATTGTATATGTTGTTTGTTCAAATTATGGACATGTTAAAAATAAACGCTCAGCTTTTTTTCAGCAGCTCTAAAACAATCATCAAAAATACTTTTACTTTTCAGTCCTGTTCAAAAATGTAGTGGAGTAAAAGTACAGATACTGCTCTCAAATGTACTGAAGTAAAAAATAAAAGTATCCTCTGTAAAATGTACTTAAGTAAAGTACAGATACCTCAAGTTATATTTAACTACAAAGCCCTACTTATACTTGGTAAGGTTCCACCACTGTTATTATTCATGTCAGTTTAATGGTCTGACGATTACTATAAAAGTGCCTGGATCAGCTAATACTACTGCAGTTATATATATATTTTTTATCAGTATGATCCAGATCCATACATGTGATTAGATTTATTTACATATTTTTCCGCGCGAAAAATGTGAAAAAAGTCGTGACGTTTTGCTCCACAACAAACACGTGTTGATTTTATCCAATGGAGCAGTCGTTTTGCAGAGTGAACAGCTGATCTGACCATCACACGCCTGTATACGACAACGACACGCCCTCTCGAGCCAAACAGGATAGTCGTTTCATGTTTTTCTCTCTGGGGCAGAAGAAGCGTGAGGTGAGTGGTAAATATTCCACTCCCTAAATATATAAACACGTTATTTATGCAATCAAATCAAAATGCCAGCACTATACCGTTTATAAGTTTGATCGATGGCGTAGTTTTAGATCTCGCGTGACTCTTATGTTAGCTCTGATTTTTTAATTGTTTTTTTTTTTTCCTTGTTATTTTGCGTCTTTTTAAATTTTATTTTATCAAACGTTATCATTACAAAATCTTGTAGAGGTAATGGACATAAAAAAATGATATACTAACAGTTTCACTTATTACTTTTGCAGATCTCGCGTGACTTGAGTTAGCTCTGATAATTATTTTATTTTAATTTTTTTTCCTTGTTAGTTGCGCTTTTTAAAAAATTGTTATTTTATTAAACGTTATTATTCCAAAATCTTGTAGAGGTAATGACATAAAAACCAAACAAACAAAAAAACCCAATATTCTACAGTTTTCACATGCTACTGTCAGATCTCGCGTGACTTACTTTAGCTCTGATATGCTAACAGATGCTAACAGTTTCACATACTACTTTCATTTTATTATATCAAATCGATCCACATTTCATGAACTGCATTACATGGCGAGCACAAAGTAACGTTAGTGCATGCATTTTAATACGTTTTGATTATTAAAAAATCACTTATCGGAAGAATTAGGAGTAGTTTGGCTAATGTGGCAGAGTTAATGAATAGCACTTTGTCAGTTTGTAGGCTAAAGTTAATGATCCGATGTTTTATTTTTAGTTTAAACGTTGTATATATTCCAACCGTTGAAATTGCTGTCAATATCCGTTTATCTTTATTTAAAAAGGAACAAATCTTGCTCTGATTTTATAACCAAATGACCCAAAACAATCCATACAAACCCTAACTCCTTTAATGAGAGTGTAATGTCTAGTTATTTCCCTTAATTTTAACATCTTTCTTAATGTTTGCTTATAAGAACATCTTCCGTGAAAGATGGAATGCAACACAGATGATTAATGACTCTATCCTGGAGTCAGATGAAGATGATGCGCGAAAACTGATAGAGGAATTCCACTTGGAAAACTGTTGCCTCCTGAAAAATCCACACATTCCTGAGAAAGGTGGTGATGGGATTAGCGTTTCGATTGTCCCAAAGACGTTTTAGAATTCTTCTGAATGCAGGAATCACGTGGTATGACGTAATCGTCCTATTGTCCCCACCAAATTGATACAAGTGCAGGTCAGCTAATGTTGGTTTTTAGGGCTTGTATCTCTGAGTAATTGGATTTTAATCATGACTACACCTGTTTTTAATCGATTCAAAAGTATCCCCGGGCTGCGTCTCCAGAGTGTTAGTGTTTTGTTTTTGTTTTTTTACCTGTAAAAATATTATAATTGTTCCATGGTTGTAGGCACATAACGTCGATTTTTCATGACAGTGGATATTTTTACATTCACAAAGATCAGATTATTATCAATTTCTGTTGTCACTTATATTAAAACACATCCGGGTCTACTTTCCCTCTCCGTCCTGGGAAATCCTGGAAAATATTGGCTTTTTCCAGCATGGAAAACACGTGGGAAATTAGAAAAGGGCACTGGAAAAGATATATTATCCTTGAAATGTTCCTGCCTGTGTTTTATTTGAATGTATCTTTGGATAAGTAATAGATTTTTTGCTCGATTTTCTTGATATCACATTAAACAACGATCAGTGAATTTGGAAAAGCCTAAACCCAACTAAAACTGCAGGAAAATACACGTTTGTTCAAATTCAGGTTTTCCTCTAATTTGGTCTAACACAAGAACTTTTGGGTGGTTTAAGTGTCTAAATTATGTAATACATCACCACAATATCAAGGGAATATTAGGATTGCCGAATAATGTGAATATAATTGAGGTTTTACCTTGAGTATAATTAATTTGGCAATCAATGTGGGACTACTCTTTAGTAACGTTGGGGGTCTTGTAGACCCCCATGGATTACATTCATTGAAAATGTCCTGGAAAAGTCCTGGATATAAGTCAAGCAAAGTGTTGGGACCCGTGAACAGCAAACCACAAAGAGTCATTTTAAAGACCATGCTCATAAAAAATCAGATTACCCACACACCTTTTCTGTCATGTCATTTTAGTATTTGACAAACTCCAGATGCAAATCACCTGTTTTGATGTGCAACATGACCACACCCCGTGACTGTTTTAAAAACACATCCTCCCTTGTACTGTTTTGCAGAGTGCCTTTCCTACCTGGGAGAAATGTTTTGGGCCGCACCCACCATACCTGCTCCCTCTCTTTTCCTCGCTCCGTCATTGTCCAAACAGCACGCCACCAATCTCCCTTT
>JAIEZT010000124.1:1875666-1915172 GCA_019594935.1 Periophthalmus modestus
TTATATAACAGACTGGGTATTTACACATTTTTCTAAGTTTGTCCACAAATATTGTACATTACGAGCATTTTAAACCCAATCGTCTCCTCCACTATATCGCGGTTCACCTTTTTTCCACGGTCCTCCCACGGTCTCGCAGATTTTTTGTGCAATTACGCATGTTTTAACTGATTTTTTTTTTTTTTTTACAAGTATGAACGTGCATTGTGTTCTGCGTCCTGATTTGGCTGAGGGACTGTAGACCATGTGTTCTGGGTCTGATTGGCTGAGGGACCGTCAGACCCATTGTGTTCTGGCGCCTGATTGGCTGAGGGGACTGTAGACCATTGTCCATCAGTCTCCTCCGTGTCTCCTGTACAGTACAGAATGTGTCAGACAAATTTACATAAATGTTGGATACACAGTGTGACTTGAAGTGCTGTATGTTTGCAAGTTTTCTCCCGACAAAAACCACAATGTCGATGATGAAAACGTTCTGCAAACCGACAAGGCACCGACGAAGGTTTGAACTTTGTGTTTAAACAAGAGAGGAAATGTGAGAAAATGTTTAATGCCTGTGTGAGAAAAGTGTATAAAGTGTGTGGTGAGGGGTTTTACAGAACAGACAAGAAACAGAGAGAATAATGTAAAAAATAAAGCTGATACTTCACAGATTTTGCCTATTGCGGGTTATTTTTAGGACGTGACCCTGAGATAAACCAGGGACTGTAAACAGAAATAAAATAGATAAAATAGAAATGACAGAAAGTACCATCTCGTGAGACAGTCCTGAATCGCGTTTGTCAGAGCGTGGCCCAGGTGAAGAGATCCGGTCACATTTGGCGGAGGGATACACATCATGAATATACCACGAGGGTTTGGCTCAGAGATATCCTTCCTCTGCAGAAGAAACAGACCAGACAATTCAATATTTGTGTAAATTAAAAATTGAACTTTTCCATGGGAGTAATTCTCATACCCCATATTCAGGCTTGAAGAATCCCTGCTTCTCCCACCAGGGATACCAGGCGGCTTCAACATACTGGGGGCTGTAGGAGTCTGGAAGAGGGCTGACGACGTCTAAAAAGAAACATTTAAAGAGTTCGGATAAAACAGAAGACATCTCTCATCCCTCATTTATTTATTTATTCTAAAAACAGTTATTACAAAACAATAAAAGTTGCAATTATGACCAGTGTTTAGCTTAAATGTTCTCAGTCACTTCTTTATACTCCACCAGAAAAGTAACAAAGTGAGTGTGACGTCACCCAACCCCGAGTATCATAGCAACCAAAGAGCCAATCCAGAGCGAGGATGTTGAAGGTAACGCCCCTTAACGCCCACACTGCTCGGGCGCTTAGCAACGCTGTCACTCAAACCTGTTGCTAACGCTGATTTGTCCGTTATTAAAGTTCATATCTTGATTTACAGACACAACAGCCAAATAAAAACACAAAATATTGGTATTAACTTGCTCTACATTCGACCAAAAGGACGATTTACCTTCTGAAGTTGTGTTTGGAGTGATTCATGTTTGAGTTTAATCTTTAAGCCGCCATTTTGCTGATCAATCCCCGTTTTCACCTCCACTGTGACATACGCACTTTGTTCTTCAAATTTATTTTCTTAATAGTTGAAACTCGTAGGATTTGCCAGCGTAGTAACTTTGGTACAAATGGAAAAAAATCAGCTGCTTGCCCGTGTGATGTGCAGCTGTCCATAGGGGGCGACGTCTGCTCCCACTGGACGCCACAGTTTTCCAACATGGAAGTCAGCAGATTTGTTTCTTTTATTAAGTCGTTTTAGGTGAATATTGTGATTTAAAATGTGTAAATTATAACAGAATGATCCAGGAGAGTCACAGATTATAACTTTAGAGACACAAGCTCAACACGTCTGATTTAAGCTGATCCTTAAAGCCGTTTTTTACCTTTTTTCTCCCCAGGTTGAGTAGGGACAGTGTAAGTGATCACCCCAAGCTCTTTCTTCTCAGGTTTGGCCTTTTTCTGAACAACAAAAAGACAAAAACGTTTGAAAAATGCCACATATTTAAAACCAGAGGAGCGGCTGTACCTCTGACGGCGGCTGGGTCTTCTTCTTGGCTTCCATTTCTTTTTTCTGTTGGAATTTCTCCAGCTTCTCACGTTTTTTTGCCTCCTTCTTCAACTGAGCCTCTGTCTTTGGTGGCCCTGCAAAAAATATCATACAAATGAGCAGCTTTCTGAGGTTTCAGATGACTTAATAATACAGTTTGCAGGGTTTAAACAGAGATGGGCAGGTCGATTCCATATTGTTTTTACTTAACTACTATTGTTTTTCGCTTCTTTTACACTACACTCGATTTTCAAACTAAGAAAAGTCGATGTCGGTGTTTAAATCCATTTGTCTTGAGAATATGAAAGCTGGAGAAATGTATTTTAGACTCAATATTTATCGTGTTTCTTTGCAATAACAGGGAGATTTTTGTCATTTTTGCCGTAATGTGGAAAGATTTGAGCTATAGAGGGTTGGAAAAATGTTGTCTGGTGAATTCTAATTAGAGATATTGGCTGATATTTGCACTTTTTAGCGTATCTGCTGTCGGGATTTAGTCTCCAGCTCAGGTCGATATTTAGTTCTGGCCGATCTGCTGCATAAAGAGCACACAGAGGTTTATTTGAACACTTTAGTCACAATTTGTGCAGTTTGCAATTTGCACTAAACTGCCCTCTCATGGTTTATTTTAAATAGGGGCTGTGGGGGAAGTTTGTGGTAAGTTTAAATGTCTTTATTTGGAGAAAATAATCTAAATCGACCCTGAAAATACAGACTTATCAACCATCAGCTGTTCTGGATTCTAAACAATCAGTCACATTCTAAAAATAACCCGCAATAGGCAAAATCCGTGAAGTATCAGCTTTATTTTTTACATTATTCTCTGTTTCTTGTCTGTAAAACCCCTCACCACACACTTTATACACTTTTCTCACACATTAACATTTTCTCACATTTCTCTCTTATTTAAACACAAAGTTCAAACCTTCGTCGGTGCCTTTGTCGGTGCAGAACGTTTCATCGACATTGTGGGTTTTGTCGGGGAGAAAACTTGCAAACATACAGCACTTCAGAGTCACACTGATCCAACATTTATGTAAATTTGTCTGACACATTCTGTACTGTACAGGAGACACGGAGGAGACTGATGGACAAGGGTCTACAGTCCCTCAGCCAATCAGGACGCAGGACACAATGGTCTACAGTCCCTCAGCCAATCAGGACGCAGAACACAATGGTCTACAGTCCCTCAGCCAATCAGGACACAGAACACAACGGTCTACAGTCCCTCAGCCAATCAGGACGCAGAACACAATACACATTCATACTCTGGGAAAAAAAAACATGTAAAATTGCACTAAAAAATCCACGAAACAGCGAGACCATGAAAGGTGAACCGTGACATACAACTGTATTATGATTATTATTATGAACAGGATTATTAGGATTATGCTCATTATGGTTATGTAATTATTATGGTTCTGATTCTTCTTATTATTATCATTATTGCATCATTTGGCTATTTATCTGTTGCAGCTCAGACCTTTTAATGATACTGTATTAAAAAACGTTACTTTGCAGTATTGTTGTGGTGTCAGTGACATAAAGTAGTCTCAATATCATCTTTTATCACAGTATTTCTCTGCATCGATGCGTCGTAGCTCCCTGATCCTCACTCTCACAGCTTCAGAATCACTTCTTTCATATAAGGAAATTAAAGAGGCAGACTGTGAAGCTGTTAATTCTAGCACAGCGCATCGTTCTTTATTTGAGGTCTGCGATCAATAAAATGCTTTAATTAGATGCAGACAGCCAGGAGCAATGTGATTTACTCCAAAAGTGAACAATATATTATAGCGATATATATATAAACTCAAATATTTGATCATTTACAAAAATAGAGCCAGGTTTCTGAACTTTAAACTCCTCCAGTTCATGACTCAGACTTAATCATCATGGTGTTTGTCTGCTCAGAAACCAGGGATTCATTACTTTTACTTATTTTTACTTACACAGGGTTGAAAGTCAAAGGTTTGAATTTTAAAGGTCCTATATTATTACACAAAACTGACTCTTTGTAGCTTTAAACCATGTTCTAAAGCTGTTACCTCCTCAAAAACAGACCTGGAGTTGTGTTTTGAGTTTGTGCTTCATTCACATGTTTGAGTCACACTTTATATTACTCTGTCTTTATCTCCAAAGCTCAAAATGCTCTGTTCCACCTTGTGATGTCATGAAGTGGTAGTTTAACAGCTCCTTTTAGCTTTAGTTCAGTCGAGATAAGTGGCAATTCCAGAGCTGAAATGATCCAAATGATTCTAAAAATGAAGGTGTAGGGAGTTAAAAAACACAGCGGAGCACTTCCTGTATCACCACACGATGACATCACAAGGTGGAACAGAGTGTTTTCTGTTTGAGAGAAGAACTCAGCCTAAATCTGCAGAAATAAAACACATCTCCAGGTCTGTTTGTGACGAGGAAACGACATTAGAATCGTAATAAGTCTTTAACTGTTCTTCTCACCGTTCGTTGCGTCTCCAGTGTCACCGGCAGCATTAGCATTAGCCGCATTAGCCGCATTAGCATTGTCTGCGGTGTTTGTCCTGAGCGTGACGGGCCCCATCTTCTCACACAGACTGATCTTCCCCAAAACCTTCACAAACTGAGGCTGGTTTATGCAGGTCGTGAACCACCTCGTCACATTCGTCAGGACTTTACGATCCTGCGGCTCCAGCACCTGAAACAAAAGAACACCAGTCAGAATAAATAAAAACACTGAAATATCACCGGTAACTACGGCAACTAACGATTATTTAAATAGTCGACTGGTCAAATAATTATTTTTACTCTAAACCATGTATTTTAACCATATAAAAAGTTAAAATATGGTGAGTGAAGATTTAAATACAGCACATTTACAAATAAAATCAAAATCAGAAAGTGTTACTAACATTTTGATTGAATAATGCTATGGTCATCGTTTTTTAAAAATTATTTTTGTGTGTTTTAGAGTCGATAGTCCAACAATAAACTAAAACAGACATAAAATATCTTCTTTTTTTATTGTTGTTTATGTGAAGCACTTTGAGCAGCTTGAGTTGTATCTTAAATGTGCTATAGAAATATTAAAATTGAAATTTAATTGAAAAACGATCACGATTAGTTGATAAATCGTTGTAGCTCTACTGGAAACACTGAGATTTTTATATGACCAAGTTGTTGAATATTAAAATGACTGGGATTTTTTTTTTTTTTTACTTTGTTTTTTTTAAATACCGTAATCCTTTTGTCTGTTAGGTATTATTTTGTATATTTATTATTATTATTTTATTTATTTATTTTATTTAATATCTTTATTGCATTTTTTTTTATTTATTTTTTTTATTAACCTTTATTTTTTATTTCGTTGTATTTCCCCATCAAAAGTGGATCTCAGAGGACACAGGTAAAAGATGTGGGGTTTAAAAAAGGGAAAAATGTACAAACTGTAACTTGTATGATGATAAACACAAAAAACACACAAAAAAAATAAAAATGTCTAAAATTTCTTGTTTTTTAAGTTGAATTTCAGGCTTGTTTGGACTTTAATCTCTGTTGAGCTTTTTACAATAGTTTGACTAATAAATCAAGTTATTTACACTTTTTAAACCACAGTATCGACAAATACAGTTAAAAACACAACACAATGATCCACTTGGAACAATACTCACGTATTTAAACGGGAGAAGAACGGCACAGGCCACGGCCATGTCCGCCAGAGTGACGCCCTCCCCCACCAGGAACGTTTTAGGCTCCAGAGCTTGATTCAGCATTTTCAGAACACGCAGCAGCTCCGCACGAGAACTCTGCTGCAGCTGCGGAGGGAACGAGAAGACGTGACGACAGGAACTTTACAGTAAAACATAATATAAACTGTTACAACCAGGAGTGTCACGATTACACTTTTCTACATGAACTTTGTTAAAAATATGAGCTGCAATAAATAAACAGCTGAATGCAACACTTTAGTAGTTAGTTTGTGTCTGTAATGAGTCAGAGCAGCTCATAATTCAATCTTCTACAGCTCAAATCTCATCGTAGAACAGAAAAATGACCAACATTTTCACACTAGTACAAATAAAAAAGTGATAGTTGCATCTGCTCTGGTCCAGCACAAAGGAAAACCATCTGATACAGATTTTGTTGGGTTTTTTCCCTTTTTTGGACATAGAAGCTTAAGTAGCAGACCTACTGCCAACACTGACTTCCCTGAGGCTGCAGTACAATCAGGTGAGTGCATAGAAGCGGATAATAGTAAAAAAACACAACTTTGATAAGTACTTTTAAGGTCAATCCCTCAGTTATTCATGCATGTTTCACACCTGTTTCTGATGTTTTAAAGTAGTCATTTGTTTTTGTTGCTTTTGTTCTGTAGTAAAAGAAAACTTAAAATCTGTCAACTGGAAGGTTGAAAAAAACTCCAGAGTGAGAATAAAAGTACAGAGCCCCGCAGATGACGGAAGAAGAGAAGAAGAGTAATATTTACAAAATTGAAAAAAATATATATATCTTGAGGGAACAAGATATTTTCGAGGGAATGAGATAATTATCGTGAGGGAACGAGATATATTCTTGATGGAACGACTTAATTAAGATGTGCGCAGTTTCATCAGAAGGATCAGAAGGACCTCGGAGACACTGATGCACTGAGAGTTCTGTTAAATGAAGGTCTTGGTCCTGGTCCTGGTCCTGGTCCTGGTCCTGGTCCTGGTCCTGGTCCTAGTCCTGGTCCTGGTCCTGGTCCTGGTCCTGGTCCTGGTCCTGGTCCTGGTCCTGGTCCTGGTCCTTCCAATCGCCCAAGTATGAAACCAACAACTAGCTCAAAGTTAGCATACTGACGACGATAGAGTCCATAAGTCCGTAAAATCCTCATCAAATGTCTTTTGCTTCAAATATAACCGTCCAAAGCAAACGTGGCTAATATGTCATTGCAGCTCATCCCCAGCATAAAATAAAGCTCGACTTTGACGTCCCCACTGTCCCGGTCCATCACATACAAGCCTCTCTTCACTTCTTTTTACCATGCTTCCCTTTTCTAACTGTACTTCTAGCACATGTGCGCCACCAAGAGGTCACCGGCTGTACCTGCCTGTCAAAAATATGTAGTAATAATTTCTATACATACATTTTCACGAGCGCACTTAAATAAAAAAAAATTAAAATAATATCTCGTTCCCTCATGATAATTAAGTCGTTCCCTCAAGATAATATCATGTGGGGACGTGATATTATCTCATGGCCACGCGTTAATATTATATTTCGCAAATGTCCTATGCGGGGCTCCGTATATGAGTGAATCCAGAGTGAGACAGTGTGAGGGAGTTTTTTTAACCTTTCAGACTCTCCTCCTACGCACCTGTCGCTCAGTCAGGTGTGCGGAGTCTACACAGAAACGAAATCTGTCAACTGGACACAAACTTTGAGAGTGAAGACGTTTGGTTTGTTCAGTTCTGGGACACGGTCTTATATCTGTCTGAAGGAGGAGCCAACGACACTGAAGTTAACACATTTATTGTTTAGTTTGTTTGTTGGCTCGGGTCTAATCAGCTGCACCAAGTTTGAACTGTGCCCGAGTTATTTAGCCTTGTATTGTTCTGCATTTTAACAAGACTCTGAGCTCTCGTTGGGCTCTCCTTGTACAAATAAAGTTAAATTAATAGAAAACTGAATAGTGAAAAATTTGCCCATTGCAAGTTTTCGTAGCAAAGCTTTTGAAATGACAAAGGTTTTATCTTTTGATATTAATTATATGATGATTATCTATGTTTTGATTTGCTGTATTGTGGTTTTAATGTCTTTCTTATTCTGTAAAGAGCTTTGAATGACTTGTGTGAAATAAAACTGCCTTGCCTCAAAAGTAAAAAATAAACCTGTTTTTGCCTCAAAAGTAAAATATAGACCAAGTTTTGAGTCAAATGGAAACAAGCTTAGAGTTAGTTTCACTTCTAACTCCTCCAGTCCAAACAGAACATTCAGCTCAGAGCAGAGTTCCTTCAGAAAGAATAAAGCCTCTTGTATTGTCAGGCGTTTCACTGTATAAAACTTAGGGATGCAGTTTTTTCAGTTCTGATACTGATACCGATTCATTTGAGGATCTGCTGATGTCAACCGATACAAGTGCAGGGATTTTTCTCCTTAAAACATTTGGATTGGTTTAGTCTTATTTCAGTTTAATGTAGCTGTTAATTATCTCCTAAGTAACGACTTATGAGACTTTCTGGTTCTTTATTCAGAGATTTTAAAGCAGCTTCTGAACCGGGACCAAACCGGGACCAAACCGGGACCAAACCCGGGACTAAACCCGGGACTAAACCCGGGACTAAACCAGGACTAAACCAGGACTAAACCAGGACTAAACCAGGACTAAACCAGGACTAAACATGAACTAAACATGAACTAAACATGAACTAAACATGAACTAAACATGAACTAAACATGAACTAAACTGGGACTAAATCGGGACTAAACCAGGTCAAAACCTGGTGAATCAGTGTTTGAGTTTTGTGCTGTTAAAACCTGGATCGTTCTTCCTGAAGATGTGACACAGTCTCGACTTTGACAATGTTTAAATCTAGACTCTGTTCTGTTTAGCTGCCTGTGACTGAAAGAGTTTTATTCTGCCTCTTCTCTTTTAATATGAATTTTATGATGATTATTTATGTTTTGATTTATTGTATTGTGAGTTTAATGTTTTTCTTATTCTGTAAAACACAGACTTTGTGACCAATCGTGCTAAACAAATAAACTTGCCTTGGTCCAACTTCCAACAGTCTTATTACATCAGTTTATACGTCCAGCCAGGATATACTGATTAGGAAAACGATGTCTAATCTAACAATACAAGTATCAGTTTGGTGATTCCCTAATTTAACTATCCACATAATGCGTCTCACCTTTTTATCCATCCCCATCACACCGAGAAGAGGGAAAACCACGGCGCAGGCAACAGGAGTCAGCTCATTGTCTGCAAAGCTGAGCCACTGCCACACGAGGCTCTGCTGTTTCCCATCTCCACCAACACGTTTGCTCTGAGAAGCCAAGTACCAGGCCACCGCATTGGATCCACTCAGCACCGTGGAGCCCTCACCGGGTCCCAGGACGAGGGCGGGTTTCGAGCGGGCGTTCAGGGAGGCAGGCGGGTCCTCTGTGACAATACGAGGTTTGGCAGATGGACAGAACTCTGCCGCGATGAGGGTGAGGAGACTGCGGAAGTCCTCAGGGTGATGGGAAACGTAAAGTGTGGCCATCCCTGAAGAGACAACAGTAAGAATATTTATCGTAGGGGGCTTTTTCTTTGCAATATTGGGGAAATTTTTGTTATTTTTGTTGCAATACGCCACGATTTGAGCTGTAGGGTGTTGAATAAGTCACTTCTATGGCAAATTATTGGTTCATTTGGCTGTTTATTTTCATTCAGCTCATGTTTTTTAATGAAAGTCTATTTAAAATGTTTTATTTAATTGCATCAGTGGCATAAAACAGCTTCAATATTATCGTATCAATAGGTTATGCTTCAGAATTTATTATCGTGACAGGTCTAGTTGGGACTAGAACCATTTTGACAGGGTCTCTCCCATCTATATATAAATGTATTAAAGTAGCAGGTCTTTTTTCATAGGTTTGTCAAGCCTATAAAGAGTAAACAGTAACAATATAATACAGATATACCAGTAGTTTGAGACTCATCTGACTATATCTAACATGATTCTAACTAAGAATGGGACGATAGTGAAATTTAATGCCTCGATTATGAAGACCAGAATGATCGAAAGTCTTCAGAGTGATGTGAAACGTAAAGTGTGGCCATCCCTGAAGAGACAACAGTAGTAACAGGTGTTTATAGTCAGTGGGGACGTTTACATGGCACCAAATTATGAGACATACAACAAGATTAATCAGATTCTGTTTTTGGTGCGTGTTTAAAAATGTCATAGTCAAAAACACCTGGTGTCCTGTATAACTACTGTACTGTAAAGACAAAGTGCAAGGAGATTCAATATAATCACAATCATGTTTAATAATATATTACTTTTCTAACTGATGCCCCTCCGTCTCGTTAAGAACTGGGTCGGCTAATCAGTGGCACCTGGCTCTATATAAGTGTGTCGGCCACTAACGTTCTTGTCCCCTCTCCTCTCCCCAGGATGTCGACTGGTGACCCGCAGTGACCCCACGATGCAGCTTTGAATCTTCGATAACATTTTACAATAACAGAATGTGCAGGTGGCACGTCTGTGAAATAAAACCTGTCTTTTGTGTCAGTCTCTATGTTTGTCCTGAGTCACTAACATTTTTACTTTCATTTTTGGTCTTTGCCACTTTAGCTTAGCTTTTTTACATAATATTTTTCGTCAAAACCTGCACAGGTGTAAACAATTAGATGGACACCAGATTACTCACACCAAATGCAGCTGTTCCCATAATATTTCATTAATCTGAGAAGACTGTAACCCAGACAAGCCCCCCCCCCCAAAAAAAATAAATGATTTTATTTTATTTTTAATTTTTTTTAAACTTATTTTACTGTACTAATTACGCCCTCCCTCCGCCCCCCCCTTATTTTTTATTTATTTTTTTATTTTATTCAATTTGTGTGTTGTCTTATTTATGTATTTACTTTGTATAGATTTTATTCATTTATTCTTTTTTTAATTTTACTTTACCAATTATGCTGAAAAACTTTAGCTGACACTAAAATTATAACACAAATGTAGCTTGAGACTGAACATGGTCCTAACCCAGATGCTGCTTAAACTTGCTGTTTTGTTGTTGAAGGAACAAGCCCAAAACTTAAACTTGTCTGTAGAATATGACCAGTATTACTGAATATTTCAGCTGGTGTGAGGAGGCTGTTTGAGGGGTTATTCCTTTGTAATTGTTTACATGAGCCACAGACTGTAAATGGAGGTTTATAGCATAACTAGTTCCTACCTAACAAGCTGCTTTAACTCTGTGGAGGGCTGATAAACCAGCTTTAGCACCTGTCAAGAGAAGACAAGTCAAACCAGCTACTTAGCCTCAGTAACATCTCAACAAGGCAAGTTTGAATGAGTCCTGCCGAGGAAAGACTCTCAACTTTACTCGTCTTAAACTGCAGGATTTGTTATCATTTTATCAGGGAAATAACTTTATGATAGTCGGAAAGAGCAGCACTTACCTCTGAATGAAAACGAGAGCCGTCAGCTTTAGCAGGACGCCGCACGCTGCCACATGAGCCGCAAGACCCGCCTCCCCGCGTCTGATGCAACTGAGTACTTCCGGGTTCGAGAGGCACTTCCGCTTTCGCGCAAGATGACGCAAAATAACAGTATTTTTTTAAATTTTTTTCAATTAAAGTATTTTTTTTAGAAATAAATATGTTAAATATTAAATACTCATCATATCATAAGTTATTCTCCTAACTATTTTGATTTTGACTACGCTTTGTGTAAGCTAGTTTACAGTGCTAGCTAGACAGGACAGCTTGGTGTTTTGTTCTTTTTCTATGTATAATGTCATGTTTTCTTTTTTTTTCTTTTCTTTTTTTCTCTTTATATGAAGCAATTTCGTCTGCTAAGGTGGTTTTAAATATGCTATATAAATGAACCTGAATTAACTTGCCTAAAACTGTTTTAAATGGGTTTATGACATTACATGACATGACATGATCTTATCTGCTTTTATAGGCCGACCAGCTCTCTGTAAAGCACTTTCTGAACTTATCTGTGAAATGTGCACATAGCCTACTATTTCTACCACAATCACAAACTAGAACCCAGCTTTAGTGAACAGACACAGCACAATATTTCCCGATGGTTTGTTCAGTTCTTTATCCAAATGCAAAAGGCAAAATGAAGAACAGTTTGTAAACAAGAATCTATCAAGACATTCATCGAGGAAGTGTCGTTCCAGAGTCATTTTGATCAGTTCATTTGCTGTCCCAACCTTGCAGCAAAACAAATACAAGTTGGCGTATGCAGCCTGCTTTAAGTTTTAACACTAGGAGCAAATTTGACATGAATCACAGTGTGTTTAGCTAAGCAGGTTGTGTTTATGTCCCTCGTTTGGAGTGAAATCAGGCTGCGTTCACACTTCACACACACTACACACACATGTTGGGTTTCCATGTGTTCTTAGGCACATTGCATCAACCTAGACATTTATTTCTGGACACAAATTCTAACCTTAAAAGTTCTATATTACGCAAAATTGTTATAGAATGTTGTTCCCTCCTCAAAAACAGACCTGGAGCTGTGTTTTGTTTCATTCACATGTTTGAGTCACACTTTATTATCAGTCTGTCACATCTCCAAAGATCAAAACGCTCTGCTCCACCTTGTGATGTCATAAAGTGGTAGTTTTCAACCGTTTTAACAGCTCCTTTTACCTTTTGTTCAGTAGAGATCGGCAAGTCCGGGGCTGAAATGATCCAAATGATTCTAGAAATGAAGGTGTGTGGAGTTTAAAAACACAGCGGAGCACTTCCTGTATCACCACACGATGACATCACAAGGTGGAACAGCACGTTTTCTGTCTGAGAGAAGAACTCCGCGTGTGTGAATGAAACAAAAAACAACTCTGGATACGTTTTTGACAAGAAACGATACAACAGAAAATAGCGTTAAATACCATGATTACTATTGTCTAAACCAGGGGCGGCCAAACTATTTTTATTGGCCCTCAGTCCTTAAGTTGAACTGGCCCAAATGATCATAATCAGTACTTTTTATGGCAAATTTGAGTATTCCTACCAATATAACCTAAATAATCGCATTGTCATACAGACCTAATATTAATATTTTAAGCCTTATTTAAAGTATAAAGTCAAAACTATGTTAAATGCACCGTCTGAATTATCCACTGTATTGACCACTGGCCCTCCATGTCGAATATTTTTCAAAATATGGCCCTCGGTGAAAAGAGTTTAGGTGCTCCTGGTATAAACTTAACTTAAAATAGTTTAAAGTTGAGGTTATGTCTGAACTTTAAACCATGTTATTGATCTAATAATAAAGGATTTAGGTGATTTTTGTCCCCAAATGAATGTGTGTGCAGATTTTAGTCCCTATGATGTGATAAACTCCACCCACACACGAGCACAAACATGAGCACACACACCCCACGCACAAACACACACACACACACACACACACACACACACACGCTGCTAAACCGGGAATAAACCCAGAGGTCTGTGTGTCCCTCAGTCGTCCAGGTCAGATCCAGAGTAAAACACAAAGTTAAATCGTTGTAGGAGTGAAACGTTTTGTCCAGTGACAGATTTAACTTTGGCTTTTCTGAATAAACCCAGAACTAAACCAGGACTAGACCAGGATTAACCCGGATAAGAAGATGATCAAGCCATGACCAAAACCAAACCCAGATGAGTGTGAACGCAGCCCAAATTCTTCCTTTATGAGACGGTAAATTATCTTTGTCACCCTTTGAAAACCGAACACGTCTTTAGTCCGTTTGCTCTGGAAGCACAGCGGGAATGATGTCCAGCGTCTCTTGATTTCTGTCTCGTTCAAAAGTATCTCCGAGTATGGCAAATATAATATCAAACACCCCTTTAAAAACCCTCCATACGACTTTAAAACATATCCTACCCCATTCCCACTTTTCCATGCTAGTTTTCCAAACCCACTTCCCACAGCGCTGGTCTGGCTCCCCAACTCCCCCACAACCGTCCCCACGTAGTCCCCGCTCTGCTCCACTAACCGACCTCCGAAAAACTTTGTCACCCACCAGGAATTATCTACCATTTCACCAAAGATTCCCAAAGTGTCACCAGCTAACGTTCCAACCCCAGTTATTCCAGCGTAACAGCTACTGAACAGAGCTCCCCCCATGGAGGAAGTGCAGTAGTAAACCCGGGAGAAGCACGCCTCTCCCACGTCGTAAACCAGCCCGAACGCAGAGCCGATCCCGGAAAACACGTCTGAGATCAGAAGGTGGAAGACGGAGTAAGTGTCTCCAGGCAAAGCAGACAGGACTCCCAGATCCTCCCGAAGAACATACGACACCTATAGGAACAAAAAAAAAAACACATTAGCATAATAAAGTGACAGCACCACCTGCAGGGCAAATACCTCCAGGGGAGACACACCCCATTCCACGGGCCGGGAGGGGCGGGACGTGTACCTGCGGGACGTGTACCTGCGGGACGTGTACCTGCGGGACGTGTACCTGCGCTCAGTGTTCCTCAGTCTTCACCTGTGTCATGTGATGCATGTTCCAGCGTTAACAGAACATATTTAGGTGGAAAACATGACATAACGTCTCATTAAAAAGGAACAGACTGTGATGTTCTGGAGGCTCGTCACATGTTTGATGAGCTGAACGTTAAATAAAAGCATGTTTGGTCACGGTGAATGTTCCAGAGTCTGTTTTTAAGTCTGTTTCTGAGATTTTAAAAAAGGTACATACTGAGGTTTTAAGCAAACGTGTCTTATTTAGAGTTTAATAGTGCTTCTAGTCTGTTTTCTAGACTAAAAAGTTACATTCTGAGGCATTACGCAAACTTGTCTTTTTTGAAGCGTGATAGTGCTTCTGGTCTGTTTTCTTGGCAAAAAGTTACATACTGGGGCTTTAAGGAAACGTGTCTTATTTAGAGTGTAATATTTCTCCTGATCTATTTTTAAGCTAAAAAGTTACGAGTTACTTTTAAGAAAACGCATCATTTTTTTTGGGAGTATAATATTCCTCCTAGTCTATTTTCGAGACTAAAAAGTTACATACTGGGACTTTAAGGAAACTCATCATTTTTTGGAGTATAATAGTGCTTCCTGTCCATTTCTAAGCTAAAAAGTTACATACTGGGGCTTTAACCAAACTTTTTTGGGGCGTAATGATGCCGTCTTGTATTATTCTTCATGTGTTTGCTGAGGTGGGTAGTGCTCTGTTACTTTTACCCATTTACATTTACTCTAGTACCTTTTTTCCAAATAAACTGTACTTTTGAGAGTAGTTTTTGGTCTGCATACTTTTACTTTTACTCCTATTGCTCCTGTACACAGAGCAGCAGTGCTTCTAGTTTCTCTTTCTGCTCTGAATTAGTCGATGAACTCACAGACTTTACACATGAGCTCATCTTATTTTAAAACGTGGAAGAATCTCAGCACTTCTGCACCAGGATGTGAAGGACGGGGTGAGGCAGGGGCTGAATGTGGGAGATACAGGGTGAGACAGGGGCTGAATGTGGGAGATACAGGGTGAGGCAGGGCTGAATGTGGGAGATACAGGGTGAGGCAGGAGCTGAATGTGGGAGATACAGGGTGAGGCAGGGGCTGAATGTGGGAGATACAGGGTGAGGCAGGGGCTGAATGTGGGAGATACAGGGTGAGACAGGGGCTGAATGTGGGAGATACAGGGTGAGGCAGGGGCTGAATGTGGGAGATACAGGGTGAGGCAGGAGCTGAATGTGGGAGATACAGGGTGAGGCAGGGGCTGAATGTGGGAGATACAGGGTGAGGCAGGGGCTGAATGTGGGAGATACAGGGTGAGGCAGGGGCTGAATGTGGGAGATACAGGGTGAGGCAGGGGGCTGAATGTGGGAGATACAGGGTGAGGCAGGGGCTGAATGTGGGAGATACAGGGTGAGTCAGGGGTGGATCAGTGGGAGATACAGGGTGAGGCAGGGGCTGAATGTGGGAGATACAGGGTGAGGCAGGGGCTGAATGTGGGAGATACAGGGTGAGGCAGGGGCTGAATGTGGGAGATACAGGGTGAGGCAGGGGGCTGAATGTGGGAGATACAGGGTGAGGCAGGGGCTGAATGTGGGAGATATACAGGGTGAGGCAGGGGCTGAATGTGGGAGATACAGGGTGAGGCAGAGACGGATTAGTGGGAGAGTTTGTTACAGGTCTACATGTGTCTAACTCTTTAAGTGTTTATAAGTTTATGTCACAATGCAGATGTGTCGTAGTTTGGCCCTGATGAAGGCTGAAGTATTGGCGTTTTAACTACTTAACGACTAAACCGGGACTAAAACAGGACTAAACCAGGACTAAAACGGGACTAAACCGGGACTAAACCGGGACTAAACCGGGACTAAACCGGGACTAAAACGGGACTAAAACGGGACTAAACCAGGACTAAAACAGGACTAAACTGGGACTAAACCGGGACTAACACGGGACTAAAACGGGACTAAAACGGGACTAAAACGGGACTAAAACGGGACTAAACCAGGACTAAACCGGGACTAAAACGGGACTAAACCGGGACTAAACCGGGTCTAAACCGGGTCTAAAACAGGACTAAACCAGGTCTAAAACAGGACTAAACCAGGTCTTAAACAGGACTAAACCAGGTCTAAAACAGGACGAAATCAGGACTGAACCAGGACTAAAAATGAACTAAACCAGGACTAAACCGGGACTAAACCGGGACTAAACCAGGTCTAAAACAGGACTAAACCAGGTCTAAACCAGGTCTAAACCAGGACTAAACCAGGACTAAACCTGGAACATTTTTCCTGTAGGTGTGAGACAGTCTCGAGTTTGACCGTGTTTATATCCAGGCTCTGTTCTGTTCAGCTGCTGTGACTGAAAGAGTTTTATTCTGCACTTTTCTCTTTTAATGTTCAGTTTATGATGATTATTCATGTTTTGATTCATTGTACTGTGATGTTCATGTCTTGCCTTGTCTTTATCCCTCAGTTTTTTGTAATTTTGTCTTATGTTTTATATGTCGTGCATCACCTGCCCTGGGAGTTCCGTGATCGTCGACACCACCGGACGCAGAGGAGCCTTGAGGACGGACAGAGTGGTGGAGAGGATGTAGAAAAACGCACTGGTGGAGTTATCGTCTGCCTCCTGCTCCTCCTCCACCCGCTCCAAGGCCAGAGGGGCGTCTGATGGAGTGGACTCAGACTCAGACCTGGACTCAGAGGACGTCACTGCCGATTCTTCCTCATCAGGTGAAATTTGATCTGTTTTTGCAGATTCAGCGACTACAGCTTTTTCTTCAGCAGCGACTTGAGACTCAGTGCTGCCCTCTGCCTGCTCGCTGGTTGATTCTGCGTCAGGAGTTGGATCACTCTGGGCTGTATTCTCGTTAGTTTCTATATCTTCTTCAGTAGCCGCCTCTGAAGCTGCCGCACTCAAAGTCTGGGCTTCACTTTGAGAAATGTCTGCAATAACCCCTCCATTTTGTCCTCCGCAGCCCTCAGAGAACAGTTCCGTCACTCCTAACAGCTCCTCCAGCTCCTTCACAGACACTTGCTTCTGCCCTCCCTCTGTATCTCTGATAAAGGCCACACTGGAGCTCTCTTTTCCCTCCGGAGCGGCGCAGCAGACAGCCGACCACAGCAGCTTCATGTCACACTGCTCTATCCCATCAGTCCCGAGTCGCCCGGCTCCGATCAGGACGTACAGCTCGCCCCCTGAGGTTTGACACTGGGGGGCGATGTTCGTTTGGGACTAGAGCAGTGACGGCTGAGTCCCATTCCTGCAGATGGGACACCTCAGGGGACAGCTCCGGCTTGTCACTGTCCCCTGTGAGCAGAGCCGGGACCACCACAGTGACACTTTCATCGTCTTCAATCTGTAACAAAACAGGTCAAAGTTTTAGAAGTTTGAAAACACTGGGGAATGATTTGCCATTTCAAAAAAAGCAGATTGTGCACTCTAAATAAACATGCTTAAACATCACAGTCTGGTCCTGATGCACTCAGACTAATCACTCTCTGACAGATAAACACAGTTGTCACTTTCATTGAAACTGCACTGAGATGACTTCACACAACATTACTGCAAATATTAAGAGACCTCCAACTTCCTCTGTCAGCTTGTCACAACTTGAATTAATTTGGTTTTGATTTGTCCTTACCACAGGCTCTACTTCTTCTGCTGTGCTAGCTGTCGGCCCGCTGCTCAGATGGAAGGCAGAGTAGACAGGGCTGCCGCAGGTCGGTTGGTACAAAGTGGCGAATGACTGTCCCTCAGGTCTGGAGTGGCACAGCGGCTTTAGGGGCCCGTCGTAGCTGCCCCGGGGTGGGCTCTGTCTGTAGAAGCTGTGGCTGCACCGAGTGAAGCTCGAGGCCTGGACCGGAGACAGGCCTGAGCCGAGCAGAGCCAGCAGCCACAGAACACCTGCATTGACAGCAGCAGGACACATGGTGGAGTGCTCGCGGTGCCCCTCTCTCTCCACACGAGAGCTGGAGGGAGAGGCTTATGAATTATCCAGCACCGTCCGGTTATGGATGAAAACGATAAGGTGGAAACACAAAGCAGGCTTCAGTGATATCCTGTTGTCCCTACAAGCTCCTTCCTCTCTGCAGTTCTTCAGGACACAGACTGGATCTCTCTCTGGTGCAGCCAATCTTGCTTACTGCTTCATTTCCCCTCTCTGACAGCCTCACCCCCCTCTGTCAGTTTCCACCCTCTGCCTCTCCCTGTGGCTGAGGCACTTACCCCTCCCTCTGACTCTCTGTGGTTACACCTACAACTCTCACTGCTTTAGGTACACAGCCCAACCCTACCACCTTCTCGGGCTGACACTTACCTGTAAGTCTGCATTCCTGAACGCTGGGTGCTGCACGGACAATACGCTGTGGTGCGATTTGTGAAATGCAAATTCCTAAAACTGTCAGAGAAGCAGGTTTGGCATGAACTGTTAGCAAAACCACAACAGAACATACAAATGAGAAAGGACATTTTAGAAAGCTCAAAAATAACAAATGACAATGCAGCAGTGCAACAATAACATTTCAAATAAAAACAGTCTTATGCAAATGTATTCAGTTGTAAAATCTGATCAAATCTTACAAAAATGCCTGTTGCACCATGATCTTGGCTTTTGAGTTTCTCTCTGAAAAAACTGTATTTGGCAGTGAGTGCTACCTCTGGCATGAAAGACGAGCGATGAGAACGAGGCAGAACAACCTTTTATAATGAAACAGAAGTCAAAACCCTCTGGACTTACTCAGAGGTGGGAGGTAACAGCTACGAGCCCCCTTTCAAATCACACCGAACAGTTTCAGGTGTAAAGTGTATTCTGCAGGTTTGTATCAAAAACACTGACTTTTATATCTCTTTATATCTCAAAACCATTATAATTCATACGATTTTAATATTTATGCATGAGAGGATTTATTTTGATTCAAACATTATTTTCATTTGAATTAAAAACATATAAACAGATGCATTTTGTAATAAGTAACAACATGTTGAGAATTTCAGCTGTGCACCGTTGATTTATAACTAAAATTCTGTCTAGAAATGTTTTCACATTATGTTAAACAGTTACCAAGCAGTTTTTTTTAGCATGTCTGGGGTTATTGCTGCGTGAAAAATAAAATAAATGCATGTATTAAAATTAATGAGCCAATGTGAAAAAATGCCATGTAATGTTAATTCCTTAATGAGCCCATGTTTAAAAATGATTTGTGAAATGTCTTTGCAGAGACTGTAGCTCCACCCGTGTCCACCAGGGGGAGTGTGTCTCTCCTTAAAAAGCAGCAGGAGGCTCAGAACAGTCCGGTTTGTTGTTGGGCCCTTCAGTTTTGTATAAATACCTCACTCATTTGGGATATCTATGACTAGTTCTGCCTCGTCTGCCTCCCCGCGGTCGTCGTCCCCCCCTGTCACTGTCTGCGTCACTGTCTCCGTCTTCTTCTGCTCCGTCTCCGCTCAGCATCTGCCGCGGGACCCAGCTGAAGGGGCGCTGGCAGCGGCGACGACGACGGGGGGGCGGACGAGTAATTTAGGAGCGACAACCTGCCAAGAACAAGAAGCTAACATGAGTAAAACTGTGCAAAATCTTGTAACAAATCTACTTTAAAGAGCACTGTGGAACTTTTCTGGCTCGGCTCGCTCTATGGAGATGCCTACTCCGATGAGTATGGCCTCAGCAAAACTGAGGCCATACTCATCGGAACTCCCACCAGATCCAGTCAACCTCCATTTCAGTATCCTTGTCTCTGACCACAACATCCCCCTGTCCTCCTCTGTCACAAACCTAGGAGTCAGATTTGACTCACATTTATCATTCGAAAACCACATACGCCACCTTTCCAAAGTCTCCTTCCTTCATCTCAAAAACATCGCCAAACTCCGCCCTCCCTCTCCCAGTCAGATGCTGAAAAACTGATCCATGCCTTTGTCTCCTCTAGGCTTGACTATTGTAATGCCCTCCTCGTCGGGATCCCCGGCAGGAGCCTGCAGAAGCTCCAGCACATCCAGAATTGTGCTGCTAGGATCCTGACGAGGAGGCGCAAATATGACCACATAACCCCTGTTCTCCGTTTACTTCATTGGCTTCCTATCCAGTCCAGAATACACTATAAAATCTGTCTCCTTACCTATCAATGCATCCATGGAACTGCCCCGGCCTATCTTACGAGCTCCTCACCCCACATACTACCTCACGCAATCTTCGTTCATCCACCTCTCACTGCCTCCACCAGCCTAGGACCAGACTCTCCACTATGGGAGACAGGGCCTTTCAGGCTGCTGCCCCTCGTTTGTGGAATGCCCTCCCAGAGCCTCTGAGGGCACCACAAAGTGTCGAGGCCTTTAAAAAAGGCCTAAAGACATTTTTGTTTAAATCTTCTTACCAGGTTTTATGACTTTTTAACTTGTTTTTTTACTGCTATTAATTATTTTAAGATCTATATGTATATTCAATTGTAATGTATTTTATATGTTTTTTACTTTCTCTGTTTATATGGTTTTTGTATATGTAGCACTCTGAGATTCCTTGAAATGTAAAGTGCAATACAAATAAAATTCATTATTATTATTATTATTATTAAAATGTTTCACAGTGTGGCATTTAACATATCTGCTGCCATGGAGACAAGTAGGTCACAGCACTCGGCCGAGTTACAGGTCACATCTGTGGAGAGGAGGCCGAGCTCATAGTGAAAAAAATCCATGTTTTTCAAAGTACGTTTGAGGAATAAAAAAACATGGAACTGAATAAACGCTCAAGACCAAAATACTCACTGAAATACTCACTAGTACTCACTAGTACTCACTAGTACTCACTAGTACTCACTAATACTCACTAATACTCACTAATACTCTCTAATACTCTCTAATACTCACTAGTACTCTCTAATATTCACTAATACTCACTAATACTCACTAGTACTCACTTACAAACTCACTTCAGATTGTGTTTAGTCTCTGTATTTGAGACGTTTTTGTCATTAACAGATTATCATTTATTTTTTATTTATATTTACTATTTAATGCATTGTTATCATTATTGCTAGTAGTACTAGTACTAGTAGTACAGTAATAGTTGAGAAAGTTAATAATAGTAGTAGTGGTAACGGTAATAATACGAGTAGTAGTAGTAGAGAGAATTAATATAGTAGTAGTAAAGTCGATAATAATAGTAGTAGAGAGAATAGTAATAGTACTTGAGAGTTGATAATAATAGTAGTAGTAGTAGTACTAGTAGTAGAGCTAATAATAATAGTAATAGTTGAGAGTTAGCAGTAGTAGCAGTAGTAGTAGTACTTCAGAGTTGATAATAATAGTAAAAGTACTTGAGAGTTGATAATAATTAGTAGTAGTAGTAGTAGTAGTAGTAGTACTAGTAGTAGAGTTAATAATGATAGTAGTAATAGTTGAAAGAGTTAACAGTAGTAGCAGTAGTAGTAGTACTTGAGAGTTGATAATAATAGTAGTAGTAGTAGTAGTTGTAGTAGTAGTAGTAGTAGTAGCAGCAGTAGTAGTACTAGTAGTACTTGAAAGTTGATAATAATGGTAGTAGTAGTAGTAGTAGTACTTGAGAGTTGATAATAATAGTAGTAGTTGAAAGAGTTAATAGTAGTAGTAGTTGACAGAATTAGTAATAGTAGTACTGGTAGAGAGAGTTAATAATAGTAGTAGTATTTGTAGTAGTTGTTTCAGTTCTTACCTGTTACCTGTTCTTTTACTTTCCTGATACAATAACAGTTTCCTCTCTGTGGGACTAGTTCAAGTTTTCTATATAACATTATGTTCACAGTGACAAAAAGTACAAGTAAATGTCAGAAATAAATATGTCAAAATTAAACTGCAAATGGTTAAATACGATGTAATGTGAACTAAAACGTGTCATTTTAAAATACAAAACTTTAAAATGCAGATGAGGGACCCTCTTCCGCTCTCACCTTTCCAGTGGTTTCCTTCTTGACTTTTGGCGTTTTTGTTTTTCTCTCTTTCTTCACTCGTTCAGACGGAGGAGCCAAATACTCTGGTGGAAATGGCATCTACAACGATTCATGAAGGTCCCAGAGGCCACATGATGACACACGCACGCAAACACACACAAAAGAACACACAGAAATGTACAAATGTAAAATGAATGACACCAAAGACCTTAAAACAGCAACCAAAAAGTGATCAAAATATGAAGGGATGAAGGTGACACGGACGGTCCAGCTGCAGAACAGTTACAGACTTACAGTGTTGAGGTAGGACCCAGAGCCTGAGGACTGCAGAGGATTCATACTCGACCGTGAGAGCAGCGAAAGGTGAGAGGATGAGGAAGGAAGACACGACCCGGGACTACTTCTGCGTCTGGACACAAGAGTCAGTTTAGTCTTAATCCCAATAGTTGCAAAAGAAAAATAAACTCTGTCAACCGGCTGTTCGTCCAAGCTGCTTCTTCAGTTCTGCTCAGATTCCTGCTGGACACTGACTTATATCTGTCTCAAGGAGGAGCTAACGACACTGAAACTTAAAACCTTTTGTCTACAGTTTCTGTTTTCGTCTTTACTCCTACAATGTTTTATCCAGCTGACAGATTTGATTTTTCTTTTGCGATAGATCAGACCTGGACTGAGGGATTACACAGAAATCCCAACAGTTATAAACCTTACACTGAATGAAAGTTGGTTCTCTACTATCAGACCCGTCAACACAACTCCTCTAATATAACTTAACAGGAAGAGGGTTCAATTCTGGGCCACTAAGATCCTGGGAGAAATAGAAACAGTAGTATTAGTTTAGCAGCTTATATTTATTCCTCTCTTGATTGTTAATGCTCCTGCAAATAAAATGTTGTTTTGTTTTTTTCATACATTCCATCCATCCATCCATTTTCTTCCGCTTATCCGGGGCCGGGTCGCGGGGGCAGCAGTCTAAGGAGGGACTCCCAGACTTCCCTCACCCCAGACACGTCCTCCAGCTCCTCCGGTGGGACCCCAAGGCGTTCCCAGGCCAGCCGAGAGACATAGTCCCTCCAGCGTGTCCTGGGTCTTCCTCGGGGCCTCCTCCTCCGGTGGGACATGCCCAGAACACCTCCCTAGGGAGGCGTCCAGGAGGCATCCTGAGCAGATGCCCGAGCCACCTCAGCTGGTTCCTCTCAACGTGAAGGAGCAGCGGCTCTACTCCGAGCCCCTCCCGTGTGACTGAGCTCCTCACCCTATCTCTAAGGGTGCGCCCAGCCACTCTGCGGAGGAAACTCATTTCGGCCGCTTGTATCCGCGATCTTGTCCTTTCGGTCATGACCCAGAGCTCATGACCATAGGTGAGGGTAGGAACGTAGATTGACCGGTAAATCGAGAGCTTTGCCTTTCGACTCAGCTCCTTCTTCACCACAACGGACCGATACAGCGACCGCATCACTGCGGACGCTGCACCGATCCGCCTGTCAATCTCGCGTTCCATCCTTCCCTCACTCGTGAACAAGACCCCGAGATACTTGAACTCCTCCACTTGAGGCAAAGGCTCACCACCCACCCGGAGAGGGCAAACCACCTTTTTCCGGTCGAGAACCATGGCCTCAGATTTAGAAGAGCTGATTCTCATCCCAGCCGCTTCACACTCGGCTGCAAACCGCCCCAGTGCCTGCTGCAGGTCCTGGCTCGAAGAAGCCATCAGGACAACATCATCTGCAAACAGCAGAGATGAGATCCTGTGGTTCCCGAACCAGACCCCCTCCAGCCCCTGGCTGCGCCTAGAAATTCTGTCCATAAATATAATGAACAGAACCGGTGACAAAGGGCAGCCCTGGCGGAGTCCAACATGCACCGGGAACAAGTCTGACTTACTGCCGGCAATGCGAACACAGCTCCTGCTCCGGTCATACAGGGACCGGACAGCCCTTAGCAAAGGGCCCCGGACCCCATACTCCCAGAGCACCCCCCAAAGGACACCACGGGGGACACGGTCGAATGCCTTCTCCAGATCCACAAAACACATGTGGACCGGTTGGGCAAACTCCCATGAACCCTCGAGCACCCGATGGAGAGTGTAGAGCTGGTCCAGTGTTCCACGACCAGGACGAAAAAACCACACTGCTCTTCCTGGATCCGAGGTTCGACTATCGGCCGGACTCTCCTCTCCAGTACCCTGGAATAGACCTTACCGGGAAGGCTGAGGAGTGTGATTCCCCTGTAATTGGAACACACCCTCCGGTCCCCCTTTTTATACAGAGGGACCACCACCCCGGTCTGCCAGTCCAGCGGCACTGTCCCCGACCGCCACGCGATGTTGTAGAGACGTGTCAGCCAAGACAGCCCCACAACATCCAGAGACTTAAGGTACTCGGGACGGATCTCATCAACGCCCGGAGCCTTGCCACCGAGGAGCTTGCTAACCACCTCAGTGACTTCGGCCAGGGTGATGGACGAGTCCGCCTCCGGGTCCCCGGCCTCGGCTTCCTCCTCGGAAGACGTGACAGTGGGATTGAGGAGATCCTCAAAGTATTCCTTCCACCGTCCGACAACATCCCCAGTCGAGGTCAGCAGCTCTCCACCCGCACTGTAAACAGTGTTGGTGAAGCACTGCTTCCCCCTCCTGAGGCGCCGAACGGTTTGCCAGAATTTCTTTGAGGCCGTCCGATAGTCCTCCTCCATGGCCTCCCCGAACTCCTCCCAACCCCGAGTTTTTGCCTCCACGACAGCACGAGCCGCAGCACGCTTGGCCCGCCGGTACCCGTCAGCTGCCTCAGGAGTCCCACAAGCCAACAAGGCCCGATAGGACTCCTTCTTCAGCCTGACGGCATCCCTTACTTCCGGTGTCCACCACGGGGTTCGGGGATTGCCGCCTCGACAAGCACCGCAGACCTTACGACCACAGCTACGGGCAGCCGCATCAACAATGGAGGTGGAGAACATGGCCCACTCGGAGTCCATGTCTCCAACCTCCCCCGGGATCAGAGAGAAGCTCCCGGAGGTGCGAATTGAAGACCCCCCTGACAGAAGGCTCCGCCAGACGTTCCCAACAGACCCTCACGATACGCTTGGGCCTGCCAGGTCTATCCGGCTTCCTCCTCCGCCAGCGGATCCAACTCACAACCAGGTGGTGATCAGTTGACAGCTCTGCCCCTCTCTTCACCCGAGTGTCCCAAAAACACGCGGCCGGAGGTCAGATGACACAACTACAAAGTCGATCATCGACCTCCGACCTAGGGTGTCCTGGTGCCACGTGCACTGATGGACACCCTTGTGCTTGAACATGGTGTTCGTTATGGACAAACTGTGGCTAGCACAGAAGTCCAATAACAAAACACCGCTCGGGTTCAGATCAGGGAGGCCGTTCCTCCCAATCACGCCCCTCCAGGTGTCACTGTCGTTACCCACATGGGCATTGAAGTCCCCCAGGAGAACAACGGAGTCCCCGGTGGGGTGCACTGTCTAGTACCCCCCCCAGGCACTCCAAGAAGGCCGGGTACTCTGCACTGCTGTTTGGCCCGTAGGCTGCCACAACAGTGAGAGACCTGTCCCCGACCCGTAGGCGCAGGGACGCGACCCTCTCGTTCACCGGGGAGAACTCCAACACGTGACGGCTGAGCTGTGGGGCAATGAGCAGGCCCACACCAGCTCGCCGCCGCTCCCCGCGGGCAACGCCAGAGAAATGGAGAGTCCAGCCCCTCTCAAGAAGTTGGGTTCCAGAGCCCAAACTGTGCGTGGAGGCGAGGCCGACTATATCTAGTCGGTAACGCTCAACCTCCCGCACAAGCTCAGGCTCCTTCCCCCCCAGCGAGGTGACTCATACATTCCAAATCTACTCAAAATGTAAATCTCTGGTTGAGAAAAATATTATTAGTTGTTCAACCCAATGACTTGTGTCAACATGTACACCTGAGAGATTTCACATTTTGTCCATTTGAATTGATACTTGGTAAGCCTTTTTTTTTTTTTTTTTCAACAACGGGGTATTATTTTCTTCTGTTTATTTAGTTTGTTCATTTCAGTCTAATTACTCATGATGTTACCATTATTAATTAGTATATGTGAAAAACATGAGAATTTTCAGTGATTTTGACGTTGGCAGACAGACATGGTTAATTAATTTACAGTTATACATGTTTAGATTATTAGAAACATGACTGTAAGTGGTTTTAAACATCATTGTGCTGAGGTTCACTGACACCTCCCATTGTTTTTATGATGTAATTTTCAGTTTAATTTCTGAGCAATGTTATTTACGAGGTGCAATTCATGGGTTATGAGCAGGGCATCTGTTGTAAGCCTGTTTTGTTTGTTTTTTTGTTTTTTTTTGTGGCTCTAAATAAACATCCCTTTTGAAAATGACAACTTAAAGTGTCTTCTGTGCCTAAAAGTCTGTAACATATATATTCAAGATGTAATTTCAACAGCCAGCTTACTTTTTTGCAATTTCTCTTTCTCTCTCTCTTATAGGTGCCTCTCCTTCACTGTTTTCTGAAGAAACTGTGGCCTCTGAATCTATAGGGAAAAAACAAGGTGAAGCAGCTCACAAACACAATATTTTATTACTGGTGATATAGAAAATAAATATTATGACAGAACCAAACAGTGTTTACCAGAGGAGTCTTCGTCCACTCGCTCATATTGTAGTAATCTGTCTAACAAGAAACTACAAAACACAACAACATATAATTAACTATTCACTCTTCTGAAATCATTATTTATAGTTAATCTAAAACCTGAGGAAGGTCAGAGGGACCGAAACTACAAATAAAGCTGAACTATGAGAGAGACAGTGTGCAGGAGTCTTCTTAAAACCTTTCAGTTTATACATAATCTAGTAATATTTCATTATTTATCTGTTAAGTATCACCTTTTGTCTCTGGAAACCTTCAGTAGCTTTCTCTGTGCTCTTCTTAACTCCTCTTGAAAGCACTCTTGTTCCTGCAGCCCAAATCAAACCAAAACATAAACTACTTGTGATTTCAAAACATAAACTATGAGGCTAAAACAGTTAGCATACTTACATAAACAAGAAACTTTAATTTTCGTTTAAGATTCTTATACTTTCTCTTGTAATCCACCTCGACGTCCGCCTGTCCATTCATTTCTGTTAAATATCAGGCAAATACTGATTATGTTCCTTATGGGTTTTACATGACACTCAGACACATTGTTACAGTAAGATGCTAGCTGTTAGCTGTTAGCTTGACTAGCGCGAGGTCACGTTGCAGCAAAAATAAACAAATAAAATGAAAAACGTGAGTCCGGATTGAGAGAATAAAGCCATTTAACAGACTGCACATTATCAACAAAATAAACAGATAAGTGTAAAAGTGAGTTTAAGGCAGCGGTCACTCACCTCTGGTCTCAGCCTGTCTGTGCGACATGCTTCCTGTTTACATGATGACGTCAGTTTTGTGCGCCAGTCTGGGGGCGGGGCCTGAGCGTCTGTTTTTCTTTTTCTTTTTTTTTTTTAAATTCAAATATAAAATGGTATAAACAATAACACTGCAAGAGGCTTAAGCTTAGAAAAAATAATTAGTTGATACGTATTGTTTCTGTGACCAAAATATGTATAAAGTATATATTTTTTAATCTATATCACTACATTTACACTGATTTACTGAACACTGAAATACTTTTACTCTTTACTATTAAAGTACACTTTTAAACGGGTACTTAAATCATTTTACTTAAGTAGATTTTTCTACTACTACTAGACACTTTTCCTTGTGTAACATTTTACCTCTGTATTTGTACTTTTACTTAAGTAACAAAACCACTGCTTTTTTTTTTTTGGCAATTTTTCCAGATTTATTCTCTCATTAGAGTAATTTAGTTTTCTATCCATTGGAACAACACAAAACCACTCTGATGAAATCCACAGATTACAGTTCAGGAATATTAATGTTGTTTTCTTGCTAAAATAAAACAAACAACCATTTTCAAATGTATTATTTATCCATCCGCTCATTTTTTTCCTCTTAGGTCGCGAGGTCACCAGTCTAAACAGTGACTTCCCTCACCCCAGACACTTCTCCATTCCTTCTTATTATTTATTTAACCTTTATTTTATCAGGCAAAACACAAAGAATAATATTATTTTCAAATCAGTGCTCATTCTGCTGTGTAAATGTGCAGATATGTATTTATTTAATAGTTTCGCAGCTCACTTCTGGTATTTAAATGCACCTTTTTGAGTTTTTTTGAAGACTTTCCTGCTATTGTTGTGTGAATTACTACATTAAAAGCTAAATATCTGCATGGTAACACTGGTGTAAACGCCTTATGAAACACCATTTTACCCTCTTTTTTGAAATGAAAGCCCTGAAACGGCTCCATCACCTTTGTACTTGTTCTTGTAGCACTTTCTGAGCCGCTCGTCTTCTCGGCTCAGCACAGATCCCTGCCAGGATTCGAGCGATGAATTATAAATGAGGAGGATCAGTGCGGAGGAGAGTACTGCTTCAGCGAATGCACAAAAAGACCCGTCCCTAAGTGCAGAGATAGAGATCCCAGTGTATCTGAAATGTATAAATAGATAAAAGCGACGGTGGGCTAGGGTTTATGAGGGACACGAGGAGCTGTGCTGGAGATCTGCTGATACAGACTCTGGGGATGTGAGAGACGAGGCAAAATGCTGACTACAGGTTTAGAAATAGTGCTTAATCGTGACATAGGAACCTCAGCGGGACAGACAGTCTCCTCCTTCACTTCACCTACAAGAAAAACACAGCGATTTAACAGTTTGCATCAGATAAAACAAATATAAACAACACTGTCCTTTTTCGGAGATATTAAAGGTCCGTGAGGTTTAAGTCGTGTTCTAACGCTGTTTTCTCCTCGAAAACAGACCTGGAGTCGTGTTCTGTTTCATTCACATGTTTGAGTCACTATTCTGCTCAAAATGCTCTGTTCCACCTTGTGATGTCATCAAGTGGTAGTTTTCAAGTGAACAGCGACTTTCACCTTTAGTTCAGAAGCAGATCGGCAATTCCAGATTCACTGAAATTATGCAAATGGCTCTAGAAATGAAGGTGTGTGGAGTTTAAAAACACAGTGGAGCACTTCCTGTATCACCACATGATGACATCACAAGGTGGAACAGAGAGTTTCCGGTTTACATTTGAATATAGACCTAAAGTTAAAGCACACTTTGGTACATTCTTTCTCCATGGAGTTTGATACGTCATGCTATCGTCAGGGCCTCAGTGACGTTAGGGCCTCAGTGACGTCAGGGCCTCGGTTTCGTCAGAGCCTCAGCCTCTCCAGGGCCTCAGTGACATTAGAACCTCAGCCTCTTCAGGGCCTCAGCCTCGTCAGGGTCTCAGTGACGTCAGGGCCTCAGTGACATCAGGGCCTCGGCCTCGTCAGGGCCTCAGTGACGTCAGAGCCTTGGCCTCGTCAGGGCCTCGGCCTCGTCCTCTTCAGGGCCTCAGTGACGTCAGGGCCTCAGTGACGTCAGGGCCTCAGTGACGTTAGAACCTCAGCCTCTTCAGGGCCTCAGTGACGTCAGGGCCTCAGTGACGTCAGGGCCTCGGCCTCGTCAGGGCCTCAGTGACGTCAGGGCCTCGGCCTCGTCAGGGCCTCAGTGACGTCAGGGCCTCAGTGACGTCAGGGCCTCGGCCTCGTCAGGGCCTCAGTGACGTCTGGTCTTTGTCTTAATGGGTCTATATTTTCTCAGGTCTGTGGACTCTGGCCTTTCGTCGATAAACTGGCTCCTGTTCATTGTCTGCTGTGATCTATGGCCTTGGCCGTCCATTAGTCTGACTGCAGTACTGCTGTAGTACTACTGCAGTACTCTCCGGTGTTTCAGGGTAATTCCCCAAACACTTTTGCTCTGTGATTAGGTTTGGGATTACAGGTTTAAAATAGATTCTTCTTTTGACCTGGTTTGTGGTGAATATCTCCACGATTATGAAACAAACACTGGTGTCAGGTTAAATGTGTTTAAATGTTTTTATTCAGACATGGAGGACGTCACAGGATTATAATACGGCAAATTTAAAAAGCCCAAAACAAAAATGTTTCAGCTTTTAACGTGTGAAGTTTGTAGATTTATTCAAAAAGAATGATCTCACACTCCTGCTGAAAATGATATGGAAATTGTGAAAAATGTTGTGGATGCAGTTTAAGGTCACTTCCCTGGTTCAGTCCTGGTTCAGTCCTGGTTTAGTCCTGGTCTAGTCCCGGTTAGTCCTGGTCTAGTCCCAGTTTAGTCCTGGTCTAGTTCTGGTTCAGTCCTGGTTTAGTCCTGGTTTAGTCCTGGTTTAGTCCTGGTTTAGTCCTGGTCTAGTCCTGGTCTAGTCCTGGTTTAGTCCTGGTTTAGTCCTGGTTCAGTCCTGGTTTAGTCCTGGTTTAGTCCTGGTTTAGTCCTGGTCTAGTCCTGGTTTAGTCCTGGTTTAGTCCTGGTTTAGTCCTGGTCTAGTCCTGGTTTAGTCCTGGTTTTAGTCCTGGTTTAGTCCTGGTCTAGTCGTGGTTTAGTCCTGGTCTAGTCCTGGTCTAGTCCTGGTTTAGTCCCGGTCTAGTCCTGGTCTAGTCCCGGTTTAGTCCCGGTCTAGTCCTGGTCTAGTTCTGTTGAGTGCAGTCCTTCCTCTTTCTTCTCATACACATTTATTATCCTGTGGTGAAAAGCCTTTACTGTGGTTTGTGTATAATCACAGATCTGACTCGTAACTCGGGGCGACTGTGGTCGTCTCTTTATTGGCTCTGATTTGATCCACAGACACTGATTGGCTAAACACTTAACTTGAAGAACGAACGTAAAAATCAATTTCTCATTTAAATGTGGAGGGACAGAAGGATCCAGACTCAGCAGATCCGAGTGGACAGACTCCCCTCTGACCCTCAGAGTGACCCCTCCCCTTTGACCCTCAGAGTGACCCCTCCCACTGACCCTCAGAGTGACCCCTCCCACTGACCCTCAGAGTGACCCCTCCTACTGACGCTCAGAGTGACCCCTCCCCTCTGACCCTCAGAGTGACCCCTCCCCTCTGACCCTCAGAGTGACCCCTCCCACTGACCCTCAGAGTGACCCCTCCTACTGACGCTCAGAGTGACCCCTCCCCTCTGACCCTCAGAGTCAGATAACAGACTCCGCTCCACTCTCTTCATTAGGAGGAGCACTTTAGTGAGCAGAGTGTTCACTAATGCACCAGTGTGTTTGTGAGAACAACCAAATTAAAGGGAAAATAACAATATTAACTGACTTCACCCCTGGCACAGTCTGACATGTTCATGAGGGGGGAGGATGGAGCGTGAGATTGACAGGCGAGTCGGTGCAGTGTCTGCAGTGATGTCGCTGTATCGATCTGTCGTGGTGAAGAAGAAGCTGAGTCGAAAGGTAAAGCTCTCGATTCTACGTTCTACCCCATGAGCCCTGGGTAATGACCAAAAGGACAAGATCCTGGATACGAGAGGCCAAAATGGGCTTCCTCCGCAGGTTGGCTGGGTGCTCCCTTAGAGACAGGGTGAGGAGCTCAGTCACACGGGAGGCGCTCAGAGTAGAGCCGCTGCTCCTCCTCGTCGAGAGGAGCAGCTGAGGAGGCTCTGTTCAGGATGCCTCCTGGACGCCTCTCTGTGAAGGTGTTCATGTCCCACCGGGAGGAGGCCCCAGGGAAGACCCAGGACACACTAGAGGGACTATGTCTCTGGGCTGGCCTGGGAACACCTCGGGGTCCCACTGGAGGAGCTGGAGGACATGTCTGGGGTGAGGGAAGTCTGAGTCCCTGTTAAGACTGCTGCTGCCCCCGCGACCCGGCCCCGGATAAGAGGGAGAAGATGGATGGAGGTTTTTGCAGAGTGACGCTAAAATTAATTAATATTTAAAGATGAGGCAGTGGACAGGGAGCTGCAGGTGGGTCAGGGGTCAGAGGTCAGGGGGTTAGGGTCGGACAGGGAGCTGCAGGTAGATGTTAAACACGACGCAAATAAAATAAATACTTCACCAGACGACACAAAGAGACATGTTTGTGTCTTAATGCTAATGCTAATGCTAATTTTGAGACATAATAAACATTAAAACAACACAAACTGAAGTATCTACATATAAAAATAACTGGGTACACTTTATTTTAATTAATTTGTGTTTTAATAAGTCGTTTATTTTATGTTTTACGATTTTACTAAACATGACACATTGAGCTAACATGTTAGCTTTGAAACACATTGAGCTAGCCACAGAACATACTAGAGGGTTGAAAAGTTTCCATTAGAACAAATTAAACTTTATATCTAATTCACCAAAAACAGAAGAGACAGACGCAGCCACACGAGTCGATGTCGTAAATGTTTATTCCTACAGCAGTTATTTCTATAGATATGAAATGAGGAAAAACATTTCTTTACAAAACATTTGCATTTAGAGTGTAACAAAAAGATCTACAGACTTTAACAGAAGGCCAACAGGACGCACTGTGCAAAACGGTGCCACTGTTCACAACACGACTTTCACTCAGCACCACTCCACAGTGTGAGCGAGGGGCCCCCTAATCCAAACCCAACCTTTGAGATGCTGCTAAGACGTGCATCCAAAGACCGTCTGCTACCCTTCTGTTCACGGTTTTAGCCATAATCATCGTCTTTGTGGTGTAGAATTTAAACACTTTGATTAGTTACACTCAAAAAATGACGTTACGTTTACCTGTCCAGCCAAAAACACGGCAGGGGAGTCGCTAAAGGGGGGACAAGGGGCCATGTTGTCCCGGCCCCACAATAGACCCTCTTTCTGTTCATTTATATTCGAGGGGGGCCCATGTGAGGGTTCTTTCCCCCCGAACCCGCAAAAATGTCAGTGGACGGCCCTGTGGGATGGAGCTGTTTCCTGTTTTCTGTGATTGACAGGTGGATTAACCAATCAGAATCAGAGAAACCCATGGACAGGAGAAAAAACCCACAAAGAAACAGCAAACGAAGCAAACGAAGCACCAAACGCTTAAAAAATCTTTCATATTTGGTTCGGAATGATACGAGAATTTAATTTTAAGGCTGGAACATCCCACGTCAGAAGCAGATTCGTCGTGCTCGCTGGTTCGGTTTCAGACTTTTCTAGATTTCAAAACAGAATGTAGAAGAGACTGGCTGGTCAGACTCATATACATCATCTTTTCGAATTTTGTTAAACTGATCCAAAGCGTATAGTTTGGGTTTTAAGATTATCTGGAAAAATCTGCTTTTTTAAAACATTTAACGACCGAATAAGTTAATATGTTTAAGTCTAGGCTCAAAATAATTCTGTTTAGCTGTGTGTTTGAAAGGGTTTATTCTGCACTTTTTCTTTAAGGTTACTTTTATATGATGATTATTAATGTTTTTGTTTGCTGTATTGTGAGTTTTATGTCTTTCTTATTCTGTAAAGCTGTTTGAAAGCCCAATTGTGCTCTACAAATAAACTTGCCTTGCCTTATTTCAGGTCAAAGTTCATTTTTTGAGTGTAACAACAGGCCCATCACAGAGCGACATATGAAACTTTAAGGCTCTGCTCTGCTTTAGGATTTCTGTCAGAGCAGAGCATGAAGAAAGTGTTTTTTTTCAAATGTTTTATCGTGACAGGAGTAGTTTAAATGCTCACCACACACGGCCCGAGTGGAGACTCCGTCGTATCTCTGCTGTTCTGAGGACTTCACATAAAGCACCATGAATGAACTGATTATAGACATGCAAATCCTTCTCCAGACTTTCATTTTCTTCCACAGTTCTTAAACTCGCACACACTGGAAAACAACAACCTTAGATAAGATAAAATCGCTTTGAATAAGTCCATTTAGATCTTGACAGTCGAGGAATAAGAGTCGCCAAAGATTAAATGTCAAATCCTACTTACAATATGAGAAAATATCTTCTATCGGCAAAGTTCTAAGTATAATTCGTTGTGTCAAAGCCTCTCAAAACGCTTCATACTCAGGGGTGAGCCGTTTCAGTTGCCCTGGGGTCGACTGATGGAAGCGTGGCTGCCAATCCGCGCCATCGGCCACCACTAATCCCTGAAACACACTGTATTCACACCAGACGAGTTGGGTCAAGTGTCTTGCCTAAAGATACAACAACAGCACTTGGTCTGACACTCAGGCTGATGGATTAGCGCGGCGACAGAAGCTCAGTTGTGTGTTTTCTCGGCCGATCTAAAGGTTGGCGGTTTGAATCCCGCTCTTACAGATAACTGCTGTCGTTGTGTCCTTGGGCAAGACACTTAACCCCATCTCTGTGTGTGTGTGATTGGGTGAGAAGCTCCTTGATGTAAAAGTGTGATATAAAAAGCGTCTGTTTATCATTAGCGCTCTAATCACTTCGCCACTGACGCAACAATTCTGGCAATTTTCACTTATTTAATACCATGTTTTTCCAGTGTGATAATTCATTACTTGTAACTTGCACTTGTAACATTCCTTCCTGGATCCATTTTTCAGCAAAAGGGGTGCAAACTGTAGCCTACCTACCTGGTAAAAGGTGCCAGCGTCCGCTATAGTGACAGACATAGAGCTTTCTAACATTTGAGGCACTAAAACAAAGACATAAATCACCCAAAAACCATCACGATACAACTGCAGACACTGTGTGGGCTTTAGCACATTCACACTCGACACAGTACTTCACATGGCGAGAGGCGTTTAAGCAGGCACATGGATACTTGAACCATAGCGTATACAGCTCTGCACAAGCGGCTAACATTAGCATAGGAGACTAACGCACACACGGAGGTCCACACGCACTTTTGAACGCACAGGCCCCAGTTTAATTACAGCGATGACGATACACGAGCACTCTACAGTCAGGACCAGCGGTGGAGCGAGTACTCGGCGGGGATACTCGAGTAAAAGTACACATACAGAGGTATTGAAGGTATTGCAAAGTATTGAAGTACCTGTTTGAAAATGTCAAGTGTTGTTAATTTAAGTGTAAATGTGATTAAAATGAGATATATTTGGTCAAAAAGTAACAAACTAATCAATACTTTTAACTTTTCTTTTGAGTTTTGTGTATTTATTTCTGTTTTGCTCAAAGCCGAAGCTTAAACTGTTTAACTTTAGTCAGGATGTTTCCACGAACATGGTAAAAATAACCCCTCAAATCATACGAAAAGTACTTTTTACTTTTCAGTCCTAAGTACAGATACTGCTCTCAAATGTACTGCAATAAAAGTAAAAAGTATCCAGTGTAAAATGTACTTAAGTAAAGTACAGATACCTAAAATATTTACGTAAGTACAGTACTTACTACTCCACCGCTGGTCAGGACGTGACGCAGGACGCACTATGAGCATGCTGTGACTGCATCAAACAACATGGAAAAATATATAGTCCAGAGATGGGCGATACTTAGGAAATGGGTCAATATTTCATCCTTTTTCTCAAACTTTTGTAATAATAAGCAAATGACTTGAAGTTTTAGAATCACACAGATGTAGACGGACTCCTTTTTTAAGATTACTGTCCAGATTCGTTAGACAACACGTTCATTTACTCATAATTATATCGATTTTTGCATCTCCTAAAAACGAGGCATCGCCCACCTCCGAACACGAAAACGACTCCTCTGAAGATATGTCCACAAAGTAAGATATGAATTTGTTGCTTTTATAACATTTGGTTCTGAAATGAGCTCATCTTAGTGTGCGATGTATAATTAGCAGTGTAATTACACGTAGGTCAGATACTGTAGTAGATTTTCATTATAAATACTTTATATACAACCATACTGTATACTCAGCCGTTCAGTCATAAAGGGTTAGACTGGCAAACACATGCACTATTTACATGACTACCAGCGTGTTACACTGTGGACTTTAGCGCCATTTTTAAATCCTCTTTTTTCACTCTTTTTCTGGTGACATCAACTTGTTTTGGGGCTGAACCTTCAGTATCTCCAGAATAAAGTGGAGATAAACCTAACATGTGCAAAATGTGATGAAAACTGTGTTTCTTTTTCAAATAATCAGCCTTTCCATGATTCCCGTCTGTCTTTGTTCATATTTAGTGGTCTGTGTGTTGGTTTTTTGAGTTTACAGGTGTGTTACTCACATGTGGACGTCTGGGGACAGACACATGTGTCTCATGGCTTGTTCTGTCCATTACCTCTGAATAGTACAGGCCTTTCATGGACCAAAGCATGTCTGATTCAGTGGTCATGAGGAACATGAGGTAGAAAAAATGCCTTCATTTCTGTATCTGTTGACATCTTCTACATGTTACAAGCCAAACGTTTAGATTAAAATCTGTGTATTACGCAGTAGTAATAGTACTGTTAGTATAGTTTCTATAAACCATGGGGTGAGACTGTGTGAGTTGCATCATTAGAGCAAAGTGCTGTATGGCTTGTGATGTCTAGATGAAAAAAATGCCATTATCTTTGTTTAATCCACAAACTACGATAATAATTAGTATGTTATGGTCAATACGCCCAGTCAAAAATTTAGCAAAATTGTGTAAACTGCTAGCTATGTTATCATATTAGAAAATGTTAATTTGAAACATTTTAATCGTAAACGCTGCAAAAAATTAGTTTGCAGTTTGGCAGTTAATCTCTGAAGATAACATGATGATTTAGTTGTGGTATTAACAATTAGTTAATTCAAAAAGTTCCCAATGTCATGTGGAACAGTTACATAATCATGACTCCTATCTACGGTAAGTACTACAATGCAACAGCGATAAGTGGTAGTCCTCACCCCAGGCTCAGGTCTCCTCTTTGCTCCCGGGGTTCGATTGTCTACAGTGAAGCTATGAAGAAAAAAATAAAGTGTTTTGTTGCTGCAGTTTTTAGATGCTTGTGGTGGTAGCAGACTCAGCGGGGACTGGAGCATCTTTGCTGGAATCAACTTCCACCGCGGCACCGCTAGATTTAAGCTCCACCTCCGGAGTTTTGGGGGCGACCGTTTTCGCCGTTCCCCCGATGACGTCGGCGTGATCCGGGCTCGCTTTGTGGTCTATCTCGGCCGTCCCGTTGGTGATCGGCTCCGGGGTGGTCGGTTTGGATTTTTCGGGAGTCGGGGCCAGGGTGGTCTTCTTTTCCGGGGTGGGAGAGGGAGATTTCGCGGCAGGACTTGATTTTGGATCGATCGGACTCAGGCTGGCTTTGGGTTCAGGGCTTGGAGCAGGACTTAGCTTCACTTCAGGGGATTTCGGTGGTTCGAGTTTAGCTTCCACAGGCGGTTCGGGGGCTCTTTTAGGCTGCGGACTGGTTTTAGTTTCAGGTGCGGGGGCAGGAGGTTTGATTTCAGCCGTGGAGGGAGCACTGGGTGGGGGGGCTTTAGCGGTAGCAGCGGATGCCGCAGATGGCTTGGGTTCAGTGATGCTGGCAGCTTCGGAGTCGGGGAGCTGATCGGCGGCGTCGGTGTCTGTGTCCAGGGGCAGAGCGGTGTTAAAGCCCACCCCAGAGTCGCTGGTCTCCAGGTTACCCACGCCCACCTCTTTGGACGACACCTCCAGACCCTGTCGAAGAGAGACAAGAACAAATAAAAGAGGCGAAAAGAGTCATAGGACATCGTCAAGGTGAACAACCTCGAGAGATGGGAGACATTGGTATTGTTGTTTTGGAGATATACAAAATTTGAAATATCGAGTGCAGTGGCTCCTTTTCAAATCAAGTACCACTAAAGATTCAGTTTCTACAGATTCTACAAGATTCTGCAAGACTCTACAAGATTCTACAAGACTCTACAAGATTCTATAAGACTCTAGAAGATTTTGTAAGACTCTACAAGATTCTACAAGACTCGACAAGATTCTACAAGATTCTACAAGACTCTACAAGATTCTACAAGACTCTACAAGATTCTACAAGACTCTACAAGATTTTACAAGACTCTACAAGATTCTATAAGACTCTGTTAGACTCTGCACTTGTCCTGAGTCCAGTCTGTCCTTGTGTCTCTGTGCTGTCTTCTCCCTCTCTTCTATGTCTATGCCTGGAGCTGGGCGGAGACTCTGGCACCACCTCCTCACACCTGCGCCTCATTAATCAAGCTTCACCTGGGGAGTGTTAAGAGGCTGAGGATTCCTACACTCGCCGTTGGATCATCAGTGTATCCTCGTGGTGTTCGCTTGTCTAGTTTTTTGTACTATGTTCTTCGTACTCAGTTGGGCTTTCTTGTTTTTTGCCAGATTTTGCTCCTTGGACTATCTGTGCACCACAACCTCTGATCCAGCTCACCTCGTCCTTTGCCAGAACACCCTCCGCCGACCCAGCCCTGCACCACTCGCTCCGATAACCACCTTTCACATCTTGTATTGTAAATAAACTCTGATGAACTGTTTTTCCGAGTCTGCATCTTTGGTCCCTCTGGACGTTACGACAGCACTAGAATCTACTACTAGACTCTGCCTTGAATTTAGCTGAACGCTGCTTTTTAAACCCGACTATATCACTGTAACCGACAATAAAAATCTACAGAACGATCCCTGAGCGTCTGCGCCAACAGAACAGAAACCGACAACTACCAGATCTAACCAAATTTATAACAAGACTATTCCAGGTCTAAAAGAATGGACAAAAAGTGGACAAAATGAACTCAAAATTAGACAAACCCACAAACTGAACAGCTGTCCAAGAACCACATCAGGAGGTTGTGTAAATATACCACAGTTTGAGAAACACTGGCTGGTGTAATTGTCCAAACAAGAGAATAAAGTGATACCTCTGCTCTTTTTCTGGTCAATGATGTGGTCCATTCACGTACTGGGCGATATCTGAACCTCAACCAGACATTTCATCGATGGATCCTCAGTTTGATGATTTTTTTTGCATATTTGTGAAGCCCTTCAGGTAACTGCTTTTGTATAATTGGGCAATACAAAATAAATTACACTGAAAGCTGAATTATAACGTTGTGTTTTTTATTGCAAAAGAACATTTTAAATCTATCAACAGGACAAAATGTTGTAGACGTGATCACGCAGATGTCTCCTCAAGAATTACGTCCCAACCAGTGCATTTTTTATATTTGATATATTTAAACAAAAGTAAATAAAAATAATAAACCGGGGACTCACCTTGATGTCAACTTCGGTGCTTTGTGATTTCTCGGTGTTGTCTGCCTGAGAATGTTTGGACTCTTCGCTCATTTTGGTGATGTTTTTAACAACCTAAAAACCAAAATACAGAAAAAGTTATATTTTTATTTAGTACCAGCTTAAATATACCGGGAGTATTCTGTAGGGGATGGACGTGATCCAATTTCCACAAGACGAGACGCAACGAGACACGAGATTGAGTCACGAGAACGAAACAAGCGAGATTTTAACGAAATGTCACAGATTATGTTTGGTTTCATAGTTTTCATGTTTTACTTTGCCTTATTTCTATCTTCATACCTCATACTTGTGGTACGAGACCTTGAGGTACTAGACCTTGAGGTACG
>JAIEZT010000124.1:1915272-1930272 GCA_019594935.1 Periophthalmus modestus
TTTCTTGGGATTATGATGATAAAACAACACAAAAACAACTGATACGAATATTACCTGCCCTAGTTCCTGAATTATACTCCCGAAACTTTGTTCCCGTGATATCAAGGCTGTGAAATATGTCTGTGTTCTCCCTCAGCAAAAAGAAACCGTTTATCTGTAGACGGATGGACAAAAGTTTGAGCGAGTGAAACGTTTTGCTGATTCTCGCTCGAACGGTCATGGAACTGAAGTACTTTGTTTGAAATGAAAATAATACATATTAATAAAATACATATAAGGCTAAGGTCCACCCGGGGGGCGCTCTATTACAGTAAAGTGAGACAGACGTGAGGAAAGATCGCTTCTGAAGAAGAAATAAGAATAAAAGGCAGATACTCGTGTTGGTGCAGTGTTATTTTCTAAACCTGCAGATAGTTCACTAGTTTATGTCGTGTTGGTGCAGATTTTGTCATGGCAGTTTGAAAAAAGTTATAAGTAACACTGAAAAAAAACCCTCAGTTTTCCGTCTGTGTAAATTATAATTCCCAACATCATTGTAACATGAGGCTTATGTTCTCATCTGCCCTCGACAGCGTGTGGCCGTGGTTGGTCGAGTGTTGCATGGTCCGTTTTCATGTAGCGTGTGAGCTTGCTTGTTGCGTGTTGCATGTTTAGCGTGTTGCGTGTGGGCATGTAGCGTTAGCGGGCGTGTGGGTGCGGGTGGCGGGTAGCGTGTTAGCGTTTGTAGCGTGCTTTTTTTTTTTTTTTTGCGTGGTGGCCGTGTGGCCGTAACTGTCGGCCCTGGGTCTCTGAAGAACTCGCCTGCGTTGTCGATGACCTGTCCGTCCGTGAGGCTGCAGTACAAGGCTGCTCCTGACACACACTGAGCATCTCCCAACAGCTCACGTCAACACCCACGACCGCACAACAACACGTCACACTCACGCCCACCACGTCGCGCTGAACTTCCCCTGAGCCAGAAGTTTTAAATCAGCAGAGTGTTTGTTTCATGTACCCGAAATTATTGTCCACACAAACTCTCTGAAAGTACCAAAAAAATTGTTCCGATTCCATTTACATAACAGAAGAGAACGACAGAACGAAGAACTTAAATGTTACATCATGCAAAAATACCAGGTCAACAAGTAAAAATACTTCTTCACATCCCTTGAAAATTCGCCTGAAGTAAACGTATTAAAGGATCTGTTGAAAAAGGTACTTCAAGAGGGTAAAAAGTCTTTCTTGTACGATTTTGAGTCTTTTAAAGCTTCAAATGTGATTGTTCGCTAAAGATTTGAGTGAATTATTCACAAGAAAAAAAACTGATCAATCAATGTTTTTTCCAGCTGTTTTTTTTTTGTTTTATTTTTGTGGTGCTCAAATTCTGAAATTTATAACTTTACAAGACTCAAAATCTGTCTGAAATAGTTTTACTTTTTACTCTTTAAGTACATTTTTAAATAAGATTGTGATACTTTTACTTTCAGCTGAGTTAGTTTTTGAGTGGGTCTGTCTTGTTACTTTACTTAAATAAAAACACCTCGGCTCCAGCAATTTACATAACAAAAAACAGAATTAAAAACCAGTTGATATTTCACGGGACAAAACAGGAGAGTTTGACTTTTAGTTTGCTCGTTCGTTTAAATTGATTTGCAAAGTCCTCCCCGTCCGTCCTCTCTGGCTCGTCCTCCCCTGTCCGTCCATCCCGTCTTCCCCATCTCATCCTCCCTTGATTGTCCTCCCACTCCCGTCGTCCTCCTCATCATCCCGTCCCATCTTCCCCTTCTGTCCCCTGTCCTCCCCGTCCCGTCCTCCCAGTCCCACGCTCTGCTGTCCCGTCCTCCCCTTCATTGTCCTCCCCATCCCGTCCTCCTCATCCTCTTCGTCCCGCCCTCCCCAGTCCTGTCCGTCCCGTCCTCCTTGTCCTCCCCATCCCATTTCCCCCCGTCCCGCCTCCCCGTCCCATGCTCCTGTCCCGTCCTTCCCATTCTGTCCTCCCCGTCCCTGTCCTCCCGTTCCCGGTCCTCCCCGTCCTCACTCAACCATGAGGATTTACACTCCCAGGCCATCCAGGCGACATGGGCAGCACGGCGCGTCCCTGGATCCTGTAGTAGTCTCCGGCGTAGAGGTTGTTCTTCTGCTCATGCCGAAGTCGGCGATCTTGATGTGGCGTTCTCCTCCGCAGTCGGGCGCCGTCCTCGCCCCTGTCTCCGCCCACCAGGCAGTTCCTCGTGGCCAGGTCCTCGATGCACAAAGTTCAGTGAAGACAGAAATTTCATCCCAGACGCGATTTGACTGGCCATGGAGATCAAGAGCCGGGTACTACGAAACAGAGGATCAGAACAAAACTTTTACAGACATTACAGCCCGTTTAAAGTTCATCATGGAACTTTTCTGGTGACGGGTCTGTTCACGTGTTTGCATCGAGGAGTTTGCGATTTGTCTTGATTTTACCTGTGTGTGTAACAGTGAACATTGTGAAAAATGAATTTAATATAAACAAGTAAAAGTAATTCAGACACAAAAACAGCTTTTTAAATAACTCTTCCCTCTTACTGCAAAAGTGAGGTACCTGCGGTGGGTGAGGTACCTGACGTGTGGGTGAGGTACCTGACGGTGGGTGAGGTACCTGACGGTGGGTGAGGTACCTGAACGGTGGTGAGGTGACGGTGGGGGTGACGGTAAGTGGGTGAGGTACCTGATGGTGGGTACCTGAGGTGACCTGACAGTGGGTGAGGTGACAGTGGGTGAGGTAACTTGGGTGGGTGAGGTACCTGACGGTGGGTGAGGTACCTGACAGTGGGTGAGGTACCTGACGGTGGGGTGAGTACTAAAGTGAGGTACCTGACAGTGGGGGTGAGGTACCTGACAGTGGGTGAGGTACCTGATTGTGGGTGAGGTACCTGACGGTGGGTGAGGTACCTGACCAGTGTGGACCTGAGTGGTACCTGACGGTGGGTGAGGCTCTAAAGTGAGGTACCTGGTGGGTGAGGTACCTGATGGTGGGTGTGGGCTCTAAAGTGAGGTACCTGACGGTGGGTGAGGTACCTGACAGTGGGTGAGGTACCTGACGGTGGGTGAGGTACCTGACGGTGGGGGGTGAGGTACCTGACAGTGGGTGAGGTACCTGATGGTGGGGTGAGGTACCTGATGGTGGGTGTGGGCTCTACTGACGGTGGGTGAGGTACCTGACAGTGGGTGAGGTACCTGACGGTGGGTGAGGTACCTGATGGTGGGTGAGGTACCTGACGGTGGGTGAGGTACCTGACGTGGGGTGAGGTACCTGACGGTGGGTGAGGTACCTGACAGTGGGTGAGGTACCTGACGGTGGGTGAGGTACCTGACAGTGGGTGAGGTACCCCCGGTGAGGTGAGGTACCTGACAGTGGGTGAGGTACCTGATGGTGGGGTGAGAGTACCTGATGGTGGGTTCTAAAGTGAGGGCTCTAAAGTGAGGTACCTGACAGTGGTGGGTGAGGTACCTGACGGTGGGTGAGGTACCTGATGGGTGGGTGAGGTACCTGACGGTGGGTGAGGTACCTGACAGTGGGTGAGGTACCTGATGGTGGGTGAGGTACCTGACGGTGGGTGAGGTACCTGACGGTGGGTGAGGTACCTGATGGTGGGCGAGGTCTGCGAGGGTCCAGACTTGTCCAGGAGAACTCTCTGGGACAGATACTGGTTTAAATCCCCACACTCCATGTATTCTGTGACCATACACAAGGGGTCGCTGCTGACGCACACGCCCAGCAGACGGATGATGTTCGGGTCCTTCAGCCGCGACAGGATCTTCACCTCCTTCAGGAAATCGTTTCTGGGATTGAAAGAAAAGTAGATTTTATATTTATAGTGTCCAGTCCAGACAAAAATAGACGAGTATTTTCTGCTCAGAGAATAAACCAAATGTGCATAAATATTGTCTGTTTATTACGTCACGTTTGAATCGTCATAATTATCTGTTCACAAATGTTACATAATTAATCATTTATGACCCAAAAGCAGCTCTGTCACTGCAGAACTCGGACATTTCTTCATCAAATGGGGTGAAAATTGGGCCACTTGTTCATTTTCATCATTTCTATTAAAAAAATAAATTGAAAAAATGTTAGTTGTATAATAAGACCTGTCTGAAAAAAAAAAGTTATGTTGAAGTTAATTAATTAATTAGACCCCAACTGATTTCTCTTATAACGCTCATATAACACTTTTTTTTTTTTTTTAAATAATTTTGAGCCTTATTTTCTGCTTGATTTCAGACTAATGCACTGATACGAATTTTAATTTTTTTTTTTTTTTTAGCTCGAAGGCTGTATTTTAGTAAAAAATTAGCTTTTTTTGGACCTCAAAATCTCCTCCAACTCTTAATTTCCATCTCTGTGTTTGTCAAGTTCACTGGTGGAAATTGAGCTGAGTTATAAGAAATAAATTGGGGTCAAATTGATCCCAGAGAAACTTCAACATAACTTTTTTTTTCAGACAGTTCTTATTATACAATCAACATTTTTTTTTTTTTTTTATAGAACTGATCAGAGTCGCCTAATTTTCAACCCATTTGATGAAGAAATGCCCGAGTTCTGCAGTGACAGAGCTGCTTTTGGGTCATAAATTACCTCATCAATCATGTGACTTAATCTTACACAATAACTAATAAATTACTGATAAATAAATAAATGATAAATGTGTTAAAATAAACCCTCAGACTTTTCTGCAGGTCTCAAACTATAATAAAAATACTTAAACTTTTCAGTCGAGTTCAAAAATGTAGTGGATTAAAAAGTCCAGATACTGTACTCAAGTAAAAGTAAAAGTACACACTGTGAAATGTTCCTAGAGTTTGTATTTAAGGACAGTACTTTTACTACTTTTACTGTGGCAGATCATAAAACAGAAATAAATCAATATCATAAATTAAAATGAAATAAACGACACAGAGGACACAGAGCTCACGAGGGTCAAGACCGAGAGTAAACCTGAGAATAACTGCAGTAAAAGTAGAAAAGTACTGCACTCAAGTATAAATGTGAGGTATCTGGACTTTACTTAAGTACATTTCACACTGGAGACTGAGCGTCGCTACTTCCTGTTCAGTTTGATCTCTGAGTGACGCTAAAATGAATAAATAGTTAAAGATGAGGCAGAGGACAGAGAGCTGCGGGTGGGTCAGAGGTCAGGGGTCAGAGGTCAGAGGTCAGGGGTCAGGGAGCTGCAGGTGGGTCAGGGATCAGAGGTCAGAGGTCAGACAGTGGACACGGAGCAGCAGGTTAAACATGTTAAACACGACAAATAAAATGAAAACTTCCTCAGACGACACAAAGAGACATGTCTGTGTCTCAATGCTAACGCTAATGCTAATTTTGAGGCATAATAACACCACAAACTGAAGTATTTTATGTTTTAAAATAATCTGACTAGTGTTTCTTTGAGTTAAAATGAATTCCGTTACCTTATTATGATCAGACACACGTGTGATTTTAAGCATTCACATGTTCAAACTCCTCCTAAAACTCCTAAAACGCTCATTTTAATGTTCTGTAACTTGTTCTATGTTGAAAAGGGCTTAACTACGGAGCCCCGCAGAGGACAGAAAGGATAAGAATAATACTTACAAAATAAAAAGTATATTATCTTGAAGCAACGAGATATTATCTTGAGAGAACTTCAATTTCTAGACATATTTTCACGAGCGCACAAGATATTTAGCTTAAAAAATCAAATCTTGTTCCCTCAAGATAATCAAGTCGTTCTCAAGATAATTACGTCATTTCGTCAAGTTAAATATGTCGTTCCTTCGTGATAATTGCGTCATTCCTTTGTGATAATTAAATTGTTCTTTCAAGATAATTTAGTTGTTCCCTTGTGATAATTTCGAATGCGAACGTGATTTTACCTCGTGGCTGCACATTAATATTATATTTTGCAGATGTCCTATGCCGGGCTCCGTAGATTATAAATAAAATAAGTTATATTATTATTAATGGAGCATTTAAACGACTTTACAGCTCATCTAATCATAAAACAACATGTTCAAAACAAAAAAGATCCTCAAAATCTTCAAACATACTTAAAAACAAAACACAGTTCATCTCAAACTCATTCTGTTTGACTTTTTAAAAAGTTTTTACCTGGCATTTTTGGAGGCGTCCGGGCGCAGTATCTTCACAGCCACCAGCAGAGGGCGCCCTTTTCTTACATTGAAGGGGAACTCCAGGATGGGGAGGTCCTGAGGGTTTTCGATTTCACACAGATGAACCTTTCAGCACAAAACACGACGATTGTTTAGAGTTAAATGAAATAACTCACCTCACTGCCACAAAAATATAAATAATTTCACATTTTAGGTTTGAGATTTCATTGAGTACTTTTACTTTTAATACTTTCCCTCCCGTTTATCCAGAGAAATATTATTCTAACGGTTTTTAAATCTGTTGTTCTGGTGTAAAATGCATGAGCCGAGGTGGAAGAAATAATCAATTTTACAAAAAAATACTAAAGTAAAAGTAAAAGTATCACATGAAAACATCTACTTAAGTAAAAGTATTAAAGTACCTGTTTTAAAAATGTGCTTAAAGAGTAAAAAGTAAAAGTATTTCACGCAGATTTTTAGTCTTATGAAGCAACAGAAACGATTTAAATATTTTTTCTATTTTTTTTATTTGTTTAATTCTGAACGTGTTTAAAAATAACCCTCAGACTTTTCAGCAGGACTCAAAACTATAATTAAAAATACTTTAACTTTTCAAAAATGTAGTAGAAAGTACAGATACTGCTCTCAAATGTACTCAAGTAAAAGTAAAAAGTACACACTGAAATGTAAAGTAAGTACAGGACTTTACTACTTTTTACTTTGTTACGTTCCAGCTCTGGTAAATTTCGAGCTGACATATTATCTGCTTTTTGTCAGATGAAGTTGGGGAAGTAGTTCGTTCACCCTCTAACCTGATGGTTGCTGGTTCAATCCCCGCTCAGGGGCGTCAAACTCAAATGCACAATGGGGCCAAAATTAAAAAACAGACAAATTCACAGGCTGAACTCAAAAAATAATTACCGGTGTCCAGCTCTAAAGCACATTTACGATCTCACGGGCCAAATATAATCAAACCGTGGACCAGATTTGGTCCCCGGGCCTGAGTTTGACCCATGTACAAAGTTTAAGTGTTAGTTTTATGATGATTATTTTAGTTTTTGATTGAGTTTAATGTCTTTCTTATTCTGTAAAACACTTTGACTGGAGTACTCCTGCACTGTCCTGCATCTGAGGCTTGAAAATCTGTGTTTTTCACCTACCACCTAGCCCCGCCCACTGCTCTGAAAAAGTCGTCGTGTTGCGTTTTGAACAGGACCAGTTTGTGTTTTTTAAGCAGTTTTAGATCGATATATTGTGGTTTACAACGAACAAAATGTAAAGTAATAATCTCCGTATGTGACTGTGTGCTACTAAATGTCCTTAAAACTATAAAAAGCAGTAAAAACTCGCCCTAAAAACCCTCACCTCTCCAAACTGCCCCTCTCCCAGCTTCTCCTTGAACATGAGGCAGTGCCGGGGCAGTTCGGGCAGCGGAGTCGCGTCTGCCCCCGGGGCTGGCGGAGGTCAGGGCGGGGGACGGCGTAGGTGTTGTTGCCGCTGACGCCCTGCAGACTCACGATGTCGGCCTCCGCGTAGTGAGGCACACTAGGGGGCAGCGGAGGGGACACGGGTGGGGACAGGGCGGGGTACGGCGGGGCGCCCGGGTACGGAGGCGGCTCCTCGCGGCTCAGAGAAAAACCCTTCTCCAGCTCCAGGTCCAGGGCGCAGGCTGAGACAGGAAAATATGTGATTTAATGGAGTATTTCACATGTTTTGGGTCAATAAAATGTCAAAAATGTTATAAATATCCATCTATTTAATGTTATTTTTATGTAGATCTATTTTTCTAGAGTCTAAAAGTCATATTTTATCTCAAAATTCATGTAAAAAACCAGTGTCTTTGGTTTGTTTTCTTTGTTTTTGCTTCTTCTGAGACTTCACTGCGATCGGCTAAAGTTCCACTGCGTAACTTTTCTACCACCTGCCTGTCTCCATGGAGATGTTGTTGCTTAGAATCTTTCACAGTATGAAATAAAAATATAAAAATAAAAACCTCCAATGGTGCCACCAGGTTAAGCTACAGGTCAGATCTGTGGAGAGGAGAATGTGTTTGTTCATTTGTAAGACAGAAGTTTAAAGCTACGCTGACAATAAATAGTAAAATATATAGTACACTAGCACACACACACTAGCTAAACCAAAGCTAGCTACACTGAAACTAGCTAAACCAAGCTAGCTAAACTAAAACTGGCTAAACCAAAGCTAGCTAAACTAAAACTGGCTAAACCAAAGCTAGCTACACTAAAACTATCTAAATCATAGCTAGCTACACTGAAACTAACTAAACCAAAGCTAGCTAACTGAAACTAGCTAAAAAAAAAAAAAAAGTTAGCTACACTGAAACTAGCCACCAAAGCTAGCTAAACTAAAACTGGCTAAACCAAAGCTAGCTACACTGAAACTAGCTAAACAAAAGTAACTAAATCAAAGCTAGCTACACTGAAACTAACTAAACCAAAGCTAGCTACACTGAAACTAGCTAAAAAAAAAAGCTACACTGAAACTAGCTAAACCAAAGCTAGCTACACTGAAACTAGCTAAACCAAAAGTAGCTAAATCAAAGCTAGCTACACTGAAAAACTAACTAAACCAAAGCTAGCTACACTGAAACTAGCTAAACCAAAGCTAGCTACACTGAAACTAGCTAAAAAAAATAAAGCTACACTGAAAACTAGCTAAACCACAGCTAGCTAAACTAAAACTGGCTAAACCAAAGCTAGCTACACTGAAACTAGCTAAACCAAAAGTATCTAAACCAAAGATAGCTAAACTAAAACTGGCTAAACCAAAGCTAGCTACACTGGAACTAGTTAAACCAAATCTAGCTACACTGAAACTAGCTAAACCAAAGCTAGCTACACTGAAACTAACTAAAAAAAAGTTAGCTACACTGAAACTAGCTAAACCAAAAGTAGCTAAACCAAAACTGGCTAAACCAAAGCTACCTACACTGAAACTAGCTAAACCAAAGCTAGCTACGATTAAACTAGCTAAACCAAGATAGAAAAATCTTTGGTTTAGCTAAAAAGTGAATTTAAAGGGGCATTGTGTAACTTTTCTGCTCGTCTCCCTGTTTAAATACAGAAAAATACAAACAAAACAAGTGCTGTATTTTCTGGACAATAAGTGTCACTTTTTTCATAGTTTGTTCGAGGGGGCGACTTATCCTCAGACGCGACTTATATGTGAAATTATTCAAAAACATAATGTCGCATCTTCACCACACGAGGGCGCTCTAGGCTTGTACCAGTCTCACAGCCGCGAGGAAACGTAAGCGAATCTTCATCTTCTTCTGGAGTTGGTGGAGTTGTTCAGAAGCGACACCGAGGATGAAGAATTCAGTGGATTTAGTGATTTGGACTGAGATCCAGAGTAAACTTGTTAGCTTGTTGTTTTTCTATCTCATATTTATTTCATCTCTGAGTTTACGGCGTCGTCTGATTTCATTTCACTGGACGTTCTTTCTCCTCGTCTCCAGCTGCGTTCTTACACAACACAAAGCTGCATTCTGACTTCTTTTACTCTTTAAAACGAAGCAAACACCTAAATCTGGGTCACACTCTTAAAACATAAACAGCTCATTCATAAATACTTAATTCACCACAAAACGTCCTAGTCCTACTTAAAACATTACGTAACGTCGACCTACAAAATAAGTTTATGTCCTGAAATCACAGGCAGTGGTTTTAAAAATCATGAAGTGATAATTAACACGTGATTTTGTAACTTATTTGAGAAACACAAAGTCAGAAACGAGGACAGAACTGTGAACGTCAGGGCAGGCGATGAGCGATTATGGTCAAAAACATGCAACAAACTGATGTTCTAATAGGTCCCATGTTATGCCTAAAGGTGCATTGCGGAACATTTTGGTTGAAGTAAAAGATCAAACTGGACTAAAAGTTTTTCTGGTCACATTACTGCTGGATACTGCCTTATATCTGCCAGAAGGGAGGAGCTAATGCCACTGAGGCTAGCTAAACCAAAGCTAGCTACACTGAAACTAGTTAAACCAAAGCTAGCTATACTGGAACTAGCTACACCAAAGCTAACTACACTGAAACTACACTTAAACTAAACTAAAGCTAGCTACACTAAAACTAGCTAAACCAAAGCTAACTAAACAAAAGTTAGCTAAACCAAAATTAGTGAGACCAAAGCTACCTACGCTGAAACTAGCTAAACCAAAGCTAGCTACGCTGAAACTGGCTAAACCAAAGCTTGCTACGCTGAAACTAGCTAAACCAAAGCTAGCTACGCTGAAACTGGCTAAACCAAAGCTTGCTACACTGAAACTAGCTAAACCAAAGCTAGCTACACCGAAACTAGCTAAACCAAAACTAGTGAAACCAAAGCTAGCTACACTGAAACTACCTAAACCAAAGCTAGCTAAACTAAAACTGGCTAAACCAAAGCTAGCTACACTGAAACTAGCTAAACCAAAGCTAGCGACACTGAAACTGGCTAAACCAATGCAAGTTCCATTGAAACTAGCTAAACTAAAACTAGCTACATTGCAACTAGATAAACCGAAGCTAGCTACACTGAAACTACCTAAACCAAAAGTAGCTAAACCAACACTAGTGAAACCAAAGCTAGCTACACTGAAACTAGCTAAACCAAAGCTCACTAAACCAAAGCTAGCTAAACTAAAACTGGCTAAACCAAAGGTAGCTACACTGAAACTAGCTAAACCTGACACTGAAACTGGCTAAACCAAAGCTAGCTACGCTTAAACTAGCTAAACCAAAGCTAGCTACACTGACATAACATCACAAGGTGGAACAGGGTGTTTTCAGTTTGAGAGAAGAACTCAGGTTTGTGTTAAATATGTGGAAAAAACACAACTCCAGGTCCGTTTGTGACGAGGAAACAAAATTAGAACATAAATCAGAGAATAGTGTCATAGTTCCCTTTAAAAAAAAGCCAGAATAAAGCATAATACGGGACATTTTGCAGTGTGAGAGCTCAGTGGGCCGTCTCTTGTTTGGGCCTTATGTCTTACCCTGGGCCGGGGACACATTCAGGCACTTTTCGGGGGCCCGAGCTGGGCTGGGGGCCGCGGCCTTCCTGTGATCTGATAGGAGCAGGTGGTAGGCGGGGTTGTTTAGCAGCAAGGCTACGAGGGGTCGCACACACAAACAAGCACAAAAGCACACGGGGAGGGAACAAGCAGGAGCGAAAGTGAAACCAAAACACACAAAACAAAGAATAAAACATAGCGCGGATCGGTTAGCATATCCAGGCCTGTCACGATGGTCGCTACGCGGCTCAGCGCTGAAAGTTTTGGGATAGTAGCTCCAGTCAAATGAAGCTCATCGAGGCTAGCAGATGTAGCGCCGAATCTGGAGCAGAGTTACATATTTGGAATTCCGACCGTGAGTATCATAGCAACCAAAGAGCCAATCCAGACTGAGGCTGTTGAAGGTAACGTCCCTTCTCGCCCGCACCGCTCGTTTAGCAGGGATTTAACAGGGCACATAGCAACGCTGTCAATCAAACCTGTTGCTAACGCTAGCAGGAGCGACGTCGGGGAAAGAAGGACCTGATTTGTCTGATATTAATGTTTGTATTTTGATTTACAGACACAATAGTTTCTCTCTCTGTCTGTCTCTCTCTCCGTCTGTCTCTCTCTCTGTCTTTCTCTGGCTCTCTGTCTCTGTCTGTCTCTCTCTGTCTTTCTATCTCTGTCTCTCCCTCTCTGTCTGTTTCTCTCCGTCTCTGTCTGTTTGTCTCTCTGTCCATCTCTCTGCCTGTCTCAGTTTCTGTCTCTATCTCTCTGTCTCTCTCTCTCCATCTCTGTCTGTTTCTCTCTCTGTCTTTCTCTCTCTCCCCGTCTCTCTCCCCGTCTCTCTCTCTGTCCGTCTCTCTGTCCGTCTCTCTCTCTGTCCGTCTCTCTCTCTGTCCGTCTCTCTCTCTGTCCGTCTCTCTCTCTGTCCGTCTCTCTCTGTCTCAGTCTCTTCTCTGTCTCTCTCTCTGTCTCTCTCTCTCTCTCTCTCTCTCTCTCTCTCTCTCTCTCTCTCTGTCTCTCTCTCTCTCTCTGTCTCTCTCAGAGTCGACAGAGCCAGGCGCTCATGATCACTCTCTCTGTCTGTCTCTCTCTCTCTGTCTCCGTCTCTCTCTGACAGAGCTTCAGACGTGCGCGTGCCTCTAGCTAGCTTATGACATAAACCATCGACGTTTGTTCTTTAAACCGTCGAATCGTGACAGGCCTGAGCGTTCACATTAAACCGGGATCAGGGGGAGGGACCAGGCACAAAAACAGCAGGCAAAATGAAAAACAACTGACATGAAGTCGTGGATGAGGTAAATGGTTCTGTTACTGTGTTAAACTCACTCAGGGCTAGTAAACGTGGCATGCCGCCCCCCTGTGGTGTAATGTAGTGAGCAACACGTTTTTCTCTGCTCGTTTTTCCCTCGGTTTGGTCTTTACTCTCTGAACAATGAGTCCGTTGTTTCATAATCTGTGTAATTCTCTTTACACTGAAGGAGGGTTGGTTTATTATTGATCTGGCGCTAGGTAAAAAGTCCCAACGGCGAAAATTCACATCTACACAAGTTGGAATAACTGAAATCGTGAGAATTAATCTTGTTTTGAGTCATTTTGAGTCTTTTCGATGGGATCTGACTCATTGAAATGTAAATTTTCTTAGTTTAAAGCAACAAAACTGGATTTATATTGCACCTTTCAAGGGTTTAGGGTCAAATTTGGCCACAATTAATTGCTGCTCCCCAAAATGAACAAACAAAACAAAAACAAAAAGTCAAATAAAAAAAAAAAAAAATCAAAACGCCCAGAGTGCCATTTCTGACCCCTGCATAGAGACACCTAGTGGATAAATATTGAACTAAAATGAGCACAAAATCGTCTTCTCAGCACCAGCGGTTGGTAAAATTGTGGGATTTTTTGTTAATCTTTTAGTAAGTTTGCAGAAGTACGTTTTATATTCTTTTTAGATAAATTAGTGAGCCCAATGGGTCAAATTTTGCCCTGATCCTAAATTGGGGAATAAAGTGTTAAAACTGAAAAAGTGGATTTTTCAGTGTTGAATTTACAGCAGTAATTGAATGCGATGTTCATAATTTTCCAAAGAAGAAAAGGGTTCTTAGGTTCTCCAGGGTTAAAATTAACTTCCAGCAGAGAACAAAAACTGCAAAAGTGGATAATAAATAAGGCGGTTCACACTGACACTCGCCCAGAATAAACTCCAAAAGTAAGTGGACAAAAAAAAAAAGTCGTAGTGAAGACGTTTCGCTGCTCGTCCAAGCAGCTTCTTCAGTTCTGTTCTCTTTGTTTCCTTTGTTTGCTTTGGGTCTGATGATGGAGGTATAGATGGGGGAGAGAGCTTCTTTAACTCTCCTCTCAAACCGTTTTGTTTTTGTTGTTTTTTTTAAATTTGGCTTAGATCTGAATCTGACGGTCTTCAAAGTCGTGGTTAGTGTTTTTAAGATGGAGTTTTACAGCAGACTGGTGTCCTGAGCAGCTCTCGACGGGGCTGGTACATTCTCTTAAGGAGTTGCTGTTTAGTTTCTCCAATTTTTATTTTTATTTTAACCTTTGGGTGAACCACTTTCTGTCTTAAAGTGTTTGCAGGTTTGAAATAGACCAGAGAATTTTCAGACAGTATGAAATGTCGAACTAAACTTGGACTAGACCAGAACTAAACCAGGACTGGAACAGAACCAAAAAGTCGGGGCTAAACTGGGCTCAAACCAAACTCAAAAGTGTGAACGCTGTGACCCAGATTTGTTGCTTGAAATAAGAAAATAAAATGTGCAATGGAATAAAAATATGAAAAAAACAGTAAAGTTGATTTAAAACAAGACACATCATTAAAAAAATCAATTTTGACAAAATAAAATCACTCAAAACAAGATTATTTTGATATCAAGATGTAGAAATATTCAGTTTGGAATTTTAAAATATGAAAAAACAAACTATATTAACTGTACAAAACGCTCTTAAACACATTTATTTAGCCTTTAATTACATATATAATGAGTTTTTTCATGACCTTTGACCTTATTAACAGTCCTGTCCTTGTATCTCGTGTGTCTCGGGTCCAGGCCACTCACCGGTGCTGTCTCGGCTCTGGTCCCGCGGCCGCAGGAGGGCGCTGGGCTCCTGGTACTCGCCCTCGCCGTCCCGCTCGTGGTCGCGGTCGTCGGGGAACGTGTGGATGCGCTGGTAGCGGCTGGAGTAGCTGTGAGTGTTGTTGATGACGACGTGATCGGAGGGGACGGAGAGATGGACGCGCAGCTCGTCCCCCGACAGACTGTTCTGCGCCTGGGACGAGACGACGAGTCAAAATATCGACATAAAAAGTGTGAATATCTGCCACGTACGTCTGTAATTTGACACTTCCTCGTCACAAACAGACCTGGAGTTGTGTTTTTTGGTTAAATTCACACATGTTTAACACACAAACCCTGCAGATTTAAACTGACTTCTTCACTCAAACTGAAAACGCTCTGTTCCACCTTGTGATGTCATCAAGTGGTAATACAGGAAGTGCTCACCTGTGTTTTTAAACTCCACACACCTTCATTTCTAGAAGCATTTTGGATGATTTCAGCTCTGGAACTGCCAATCTCAACTGAACTAAAGGTAAAAAAGTAGTAGTTAACTTGAAAACTACCACTTGATGACATCACAAGGTGGAACAGAGCGTCTTGAGCTTTGGAGACGTTACAGACTAATAATAAAGTGTTACTCAAACATGTGTGAATGAAACAAAACACAACGCCAGGTCTGTTTTTGAGGAGGTAACAACATTAGAACATGACTTAAAGCTACAAGAGTCAGTTTTGTGTAATATAGGAGCTTTAATGCCACATCACGGAACATTCCAGGCATCTCCAAACAGGCAGCAGAGCCTCCATCAGCTTAGACATTTT
>JAIEZT010000124.1:1935272-1982772 GCA_019594935.1 Periophthalmus modestus
CTGACAGGGTCCAGTTACCGGGAGGCTCCGTGGTGAAGGTGGAGGAGGAGGAGGTGGAGGAGGAGGAGGTGGCGTTTTGGGGGTCTATGGGGCGGAGGATGGACATGAAGCAATGATAAATACAGTGAAAGACGAGTGTGAACAAAAGTCTGAAGAAGTTTTGATTCTATTTTTACCAACGTGTCACTGAATTACGAAGCGATACCAGCTCCCACATGAATCCTGCTGTTGTGTCCTTGGGCAAGACACTTAACCCACCCAGCTTTATTTTTGACATTATTCTCTCTGTTTGTCTGTAAAACCCCTCACACACACTTTATACACTTTTCTCACACATTAACATTTTCTCACATTTCTCTGTTGTTTAAACACAAAGTTCAAACCTTCGTCGGTGCCTTTGTCGGTGCAGAGAACGTTTCATCGACATTGTGGGTTTTGTCGGGGAGAAAACTTGCAAACATACAGCACTTCAGAGTCACACTGATCCAACATTTATGTGAATTTGTCTGACACATTCTGTACTGTACAGGAGACACGGAGGAGACTGATGGACAATGGTCTACAGTCCCTCAGCCAATCAGGACGCAGAACACAATGGTCTACAGTCCCTCAGCCAATCAGGACGCAGAACACAATGGTCTACAGTCCCTCAGCCAATCAGGACGCAGAACACAATGGTCTACAGTCCCTCAGCCAATCAGGACACAGAACACAATGCACGCTCATACGTCGTAAAAAAACATGAAAATGGGCTGAAATCAACCACATGATTCTAGTGAAGGTGTGTGGAGTTTAAAAACACAGCAGAGCACTTCCTGTATCGCCACTCGATGACATCACAAGGTGGGACAGAGTGTTTTCAGTTTGAGAGAAGAACTAAAGCCTAAATCTGCAGGTTTGTGTGTTATAAATGTGTGAACGAAACAAAAAAGACACGACTCCAGGTCTGTCTCCCCCTAAACGATGCACAGAATCGAAGCTGTTAGATCTTAAAGAGCCACAGATGGAGCTAAATCTGTTTCATTTTGTGCAATAACGACTTGAAGATCGCAATCGTGTGCTAAGTTATGCTCTGAGATCTCTGGCTGCGGTCCAGAGGATTTTAAAGCCGCGAGCAACAGGAGGTTGTTCAGACACGGAGCCTGGTTTGACTTAAAAATCCTGTAGCCTCTGTGGACGTGTTCAAACTCATCTCTACAAAAGTGACAAAGAAATGGAACAAAAACAGGAGACGGGAGGAGGATAAAACAGAAGAGGGTCATGGGAACGATGTGGAGACACAGACGGAGAACTCTGCAAAAACAAGACGAACGAGCGGAGACGACGAACTCAGAGGAGTGTTTGGAGAAGTCTGGACAACGGGAGAAAAATGGACTTGAAGGACTTAGTTTGTTTGATCTGTTTTGTTAAACTGTGACAGTATAAACCCAGGGATTTGTCAGAGGGGTAAAAGTTCAAATCTTTTCATGTTACAAGGTTTAATATCTCGAAATCAGAGGAACCACGACTCACTACAACGTTCTCCATCACAACAGACGCCGGGCAGAGGGAAAGTTAGATTCTTTTCTTTCATCCTTCAATAAAACAATGATATGACTCAGTGAAAGTTTGGGTCAACCAATCAGAGAAAGTCCAGTGATTTAGTGACGTGATTATCCGGAAAAAGATGTGAGCCACAAACGAGCAGCAACTTCATGATGCCACGAGCCCCGAGACGCTGCTGCGGAGCCAACGCCGCCATGATGTTTTTATAATAAATCCACTAAAGTCTCTCAGCCTGATCTGCAGCTTCACAAAGAGAGAAAACAAAACCTCCACCGGCCCTCGCAGAGACGCAGCGGACTCTCTGGACCAGCGTCAAGTATTTTTCTCTGATGTGTGTCCACGGCGTCCGTGACGCCCCTGGAGCGAGCGCCGCGTCCTGTCGTCTGAACTCAGACCAGATACTTACAGAGCAGTCTGGAGACGAGGCCACGGCAGACTCGAGACGGAGAGAACTTAAGACGGAGAGAGTGTACTTACCACTGGGACGGGTGGTGTTGGAGGAGGTGGAGTGGACTTACCACTGGGACGGGTGGTGTTGGAGGAGGTGGAGGAGTGGACTTACCACTGGGACGGGTGGTGTTGGAGGAGGAGGTGGAGGAGTGGACTTACCACTGGGACGGGTGGTGTTGGAGGAGGTGGAGGAGTGGACTTACCACTGGGGCGGGTGGTGTTGGAGGAGGTGGAGGAGTGGACTTACCACTGGGGCGGGTGGTGTTGGAGGAGGAGGTGGAGGAGTGGACTTACCACTGGGGCGGGTGGTGTTGGAGGAGGAGGTGGAGGAGTGGACTTACCACTGGGACGGGTGGTGTTGGAGGAGGTGGTGTGGAGGAGTGCACTTACCACTGGGGCTGGTGGTGGTGTTGGGAGGAGGTGGAGGAGTGGACTTACCACTGGGACGGGTGGTGTTGGAGGAGGAGGTGGAGGAGTGCACTTACCACTGGGGGCGGGTGGTGTTGGAGGAGGTGGAGTGGACTTACCACTGGGACGGGTGGTGTTGGAGGAGGAGGTGGAGGAGTGCACTTACCACTGGGGCGGGTGGTGTTGGAGGAGGTGGAGTGGACTTACCACTGGGACGGGTGGTGTTGGAGGAGGAGGGGTGGAGGAGTGGACTTACCACTGGGGCTGGTGGTGTTGGAGGAGGAGGTGGAGGAGTGAACTTACCACTGGGACGGGTGGTGTTGGAGGTGGAGGAGTGGACTTACCACTGGGACGGGTGGTGGTGTTGGAGGAGGTGGAGTGGACTTACCACTGGGACGGGTGGTGTTGGAGGAGGTGGAGTGGACTTACCACTGGGACGGGTGGTGTTGGAGGAGGAGGTGGAGGAGTGGACTTACCACTGGGACGGGTGGTGTTGGAGGAGGTGGTGGAGGAGTGGACTTACCACTGGGGCTGGTGGTGTTGGAGGTGGAGGTGGAGGAGTGGACTTACCACTGGGACGGGTGGTGTTGGAGGAGGTGGTGGTAGGACTGGGTGTCATGGGCGGAGGAGAGGAGCTGTTGAAATACGGGACTTCAGGAAGATCAGGAAGAACTGAGTCGACGTCCGAGGAATCTGCATCAAAGGACTCTGAAAAAAGAGAGAGAAACGAGAGAAAGAAAGAAGAGAAAGAAACGAGAGCAAGAGAGAGACAAAGAGAAAAAGACAGAGAGAGAGACAGAAAGAGAGACAGAGAGAGAGAGAGAGAGAGAGAGAGACAGAGAGAGAGAGAGAGAGAGAGAGACAAAGAGAAAGAGACAGAGAGAGAGAGAGAGACAGAGACAGAGACAGACAGAGACAAAGACAGAAAGAGAGAGACAGAGAGAGAGAGACGGGGGGAGGACAGTTTAAACTCTGGTCTTTATTTCCGGTGTTTTCTTTGTGCAGCTGCTCTGGTCGTTTCATTCATTAAAGTTTCACACTGGGACATGGAGCCACATTAATCTGTCGTAAACGTCTCACACGTCACGACCTCGGACGTCTCCATCTCACAAACACGTCCACGTAAAGCTCCAGTGTGGAACCTTTTGTCTGTGCTGCACTCAAAGTGAGCTCGCCTCTCCACAAACCCGACTCTTCTGTTCCCCGGAGGACGGCCCGTTTCTGCTTGTTTCCATGGAGATGTTGTTGTTATTTGCCCATAATTTAACCTGTTTCCATGGAGACTGTCCCAGAGTATGGAAAGTTTCATAGTGCTGCTTTAGTTAAATAATTTATGTTGAGTTTTGACCAAAAGAATTTAGTCCAGGTTTAGTCCCGGTCTAGTCCCGGGCTAGTCCCGGTCTAGTCTCGGTCGAGTCCCGGTCGAGTCCCGGTCGAGTCCCGGTCGAGTCCCGGTCCAGTCCCGGTCCAGTCCCGGTCTAGTCCCGGTTTAGTCCCGGTCGAGTCCCGGTCTAAGTCCCGGTCTAGTCCCGGTCTAAGTCCCGGTCTAGTCCCGGTCTAAGTCCCGGTCTAGTCCCGGTCTAGTCCCGTTCTAGTCCCGGTCTAGTCCCGGTCTAGTCCCGGTCTAGTCCCGGTCTAGTCCCGGGTCTAGTCCCGGTCTAGTCCCGGTTCAGTCCCGGTCTAGTCCCGGTTCAGTCCCGGTCTAGTCCCGGTCTAGTCCCGGTTCAGTCCCGGTCTAGTCCCGGTCTAGTTACACTTTTTCACTTTTAATCGTGTTTAAATTCATCTTTTTCTGCAGACGAGCGACTTGTTTGGAGCAGATCAAGAACAAATAGAACCGACTGTGGATCTGGACTAAAACTAAACGAAAAGACGGTTTTGTCCAGGCTCAAAACGTTGAATATTTGTCCGTGTTTTGGTGAAGAGGCCCCAGACTCTGAGCTCCAGGCAGCTCCAAACGATCACTCATCAGAGACGTGGAAACGGGCCAGATCCAGACGAGCCTTCGCCGAGTCACATCATCTCAGCAACCCCCAGGTACACACACAAACGCACAAACGCACACAAAACACACACAAAACACACACAAAACACACACGCAGCCTGATTCTTATCACCACACGAGTGACAGCCGGGTTCAGCACAAAGGACACTTTAATTAGCCGCCATCTTGGAGCTGTAGAGTCATACACAGAACCTCCAGCAGAAACACACCTGTCTTCACTTTACATTCCAAACTTTTCTTTTAAGCACCAAAAGTTCATTTATTTCTGCGATGAATAATTTAAAATCCAGCAGAACATGGCTCGAGTTAAAAATTTATCCTGAAATAAAAGTTTAGTTTGAAATAAGATGAAATTATCTGATGGGTTTTGGTCCCGTTACAGACGCCATTTGTAGGACTTTTAAGAATATGTTTTGTCCCAGTTTGTCCCAACTTTTGTCACTTTGTAAAACGTGGTGAGAAACACCGTCCAACAGGTCAAACTATTTAAAGGTAAAGGTACAAGGGTTTGTTATTGCTCTGCCTGAAAAGTCCCACAGTGTGGCATTAAACTCATCCATCTATAGAAATAAACAGGACAAGTTATAGCTCCATGTCCATGTGTCCAAGGTATAAATGTGTAATGACATAAATGCGATACAGATATGTTTAATGCCATTATGTGGAACATTCAAAGCAAAGCAAAAAAAAATTATTTTAATTAATTTTATTTTAATTTATTTTCCTTTATTTCATATTTAATTTAAAATTGTATTTTGTATTATATTTTATTTTATGTTTCATTTTTTATTTTATTTTGGTTTTTTTTTAATTTGATCTTCCTTTTTAAAATTTATTTTCCTTTATTTAATTATTTTTATTTTATTGTATTTTTACTTTTTTCTTCATTTTTTTTTATTTTTTTTTACATTATTTTTCATTTTTTATTTTATTGTTAATTTTTAATTTTTTTTATTCTTTATTTTATTTTATTTTAGACATAATATTATTTGGTCCATAGTAGAAAAATAAAAGTCTCCATGGAAACAAGCAAAAGGCAGACCTAACCCCATTAGAAAAGTTCCAGAGTACGCCTTTAAGTCCAGAAAATAAAGTGAGATGTGCTTGAGTCTAAATTACAAACACAATTTTGAATTAAAATCATCGTAATTAGTGCCGACGCTGCTCTCAACTCCAACTTTGCCTGTAGGATTTATTTATAACATTTTTATAATTACCCATTGTTCGGGCGACTGTTGCTAAGCGATTCAGGCCTAAGTTTCTTCAACGAGACAAAAAAAACCCAGCAACTGCCCAAATTATACAGGAAGCACCTCGGTTTCTTTTTGTGCTCACCAGAGAGAAACGAGATCTCGCTAATGAGGAGCCAGCGATCCGCGAAGAAGAACTTGCAGCGGAGGATTTGTGCGACCTGGGCTCCGAGGGGCAGCGTGACGGGCCGGGACGAGGGGTCTTTGAGGTCGTCGAGGGGGACGGCAAGGGTGAGGCCCGGCGAGGACCAGGGCCTCAGAAGACCCGGTTTAAAGAGACACTCCACTTTGCTGAAAACACGGACCCCCTGAGTGTGACGGTTGTTACTGTGAACCTGAAACAGACACAGAGGGAAACAAAAATGAGGCACCGGAGCTGGAACGTCAATTTAAACTGAAAAAAACGAAACATTCAAGGTGCTGTACCCCATTTTCTCCATGAATTTGAGCAAAATGTGACTTTCCCAGGTGCAAATATGTTATAAAAGCAGCTGTGTACTGTCTGCACATAAGTATACAGCATTTTATTGTGTGTTAGCATGCTAGTTGTTGTTAGCTTTACCTATTGTGCCTGTGTCTCTAAAGTTATAATCTGTTATAATTTGCACATTTTAAATCTAAAACGACTAAATAAAAGAAAAATCCTCTGACTTCCTCGTTAGAAAACTGTGGCGTCCAATAGGAGCTGACGTCGCCGTAAATGTCGTCACAACAAAGCGCCGTGGAGCTGTCGGCGCCCCCTATGGACAGCTGCACATCACACTAGCGAGTAGAGAAGGAAGAAGAAGGAAGGAGAAGGAAAAGCGGACGTCACAGTGGATTAAAGATTAAACTCAAACATTAATCACTCCAAATACAACTTCAGAGGAGAAGAAACGACTAGAACAGGGCTGGGCAAACTACGGCCCCGGGGCCACATACGGTCCGTTGGGCTTATTAATCCGGGCCGCCAAACGTGACCAAATTATGCCGCACTTCAGCTACGTCAACCGTGTATTACTCTCTTATTTTCTTATCAGCTATTCTGCAAAAATGAGCTTAGCAAAGAAAAGAAAAGAGGACAGTGAGTGTAATTCGGATGGACAACAAAATATTTTTTTTATCTCTAGTCCAGGGGCGTCAAACTCATTTTCACAGAGGGCCACATCAACAAAATGGTTGTTCTCAAAGGGCCAGATATAACTTTAAGACAGTATAAATGTAACCAAAATGCAATGTAAAATAAATACAACTACTTTTTAATCTTGTTAATTAATCGTTTCTATATTTATTATTATTACAAATATTACACATGGATTTGCCTAGATATGTAACAATGTCTGTGTAACTGTGTATATCTGATAAACTGATATTTTAACACATCAGACCTTTTAATTTATCTTGTCGTGGGCCACATAAAATGACGTGGCGGCCCGCATTTCGCCCCCGGGCCTCGAGTTTGACACATGCGCTAATCCAATTCAAGTTTTTTTTGCTGGTTGGAAAACCCTGAGCCTTGTATATTCATGTTTTGCTGCATGTTACAGGACAAATCTCTTTAATATAAACGTATAAATGGCCCAAATTTTAGCGCCCCCTGTGGCCCGGGTGTAAAACGTTTTCCCATCGCTGAAACAAACAGAAAAAGTTGAACAGAAAATCACCAACATCGTCTGTAGTGAAACAATTTCAACAATGAGCCACGTTACAGCCACGAGGCTCCGAAAGATGAAAAAAATCAGACTGTTGCCGTAGCGATTAAGAATTCCAAACCAAATATTCGATCTTTTGACTGGGGGAAAGTCCTCAAAGCTCATGGATGTGTGTGATATCTACTTAAAGCTCCAGTACGGAACTTTTTTGCTAGAAATTAGACCAAAAAATAAATAAATCACGATGTTTTTTTGTTTTTTATTGCCTTGAAAAACCTGTGCCGTCACTCTGAGCGGGTTTGCACCTCCACAAAACCGAAGTAGGACGTCTTATTCCTGCTGGTTTCCATGGAAATGTTGTTAAATGTTCCACAGTATGGCACGAAACCTGTCTATCGCCATGGAGACGGTTCCAGAGGATGTTGTGGAAAGTTGCGTAGTGATTTTAGTGATTTACTGATTCATGCGCAGACACTTTATTTGTCTAAAATGTTCCGTGTTCACGTGCACCAAAGCCCACGATGCACTGCTCCTCCGGTTGCCATGGAAACAGCATCTTTACCGCCGAGGCTGGCAGCTCTGTGCAAAATCACAACTTCCTGAATGAGGCGGTGCCATTAATTCCACATTCAGGCACATTTTCTGTCAGGTGGAAGGATTTTACGGCCGAAGACTGACAGACGCAAAACTTGGCAAGAAGAATAATAAGTTGTAGAAGGAAATTTATTCAAAATGATTAATAATAATGCAGCTCCAAACTGCACAAGTCCAAACTGATCCTCGGACTTTGCTCTGTCGCATTTTCTTTTCAAACATCAGAGAATCAGCGGCAGACTGAAACTGTCTGAACATTTGAATCATTTTACTAGAAATTTAAGAAAGTACATTTTAGATAATCAAAAGTGTGTTTGAACTGGACATTTTATTGTATTTTCCTGCAAATGTTAATGATGAACTGATGTTTTATAATGTTACTGAACTGGAATTTACACAGTTCTCTCACTATGTCATGGTTCATCCTTCATGGTCTTGCATTATATTCTGCGTCCTGATTGGCTGAGGGACTGTAGACCATTGTGTTCTGCGTCCTGATTGGCTGAGGGACTGTAGACCATTGTGTTCTACGTCCTGATTGGCTGAGGACTGTAGACCATTGTCCATCAGTCTCCTCCGTGTCTCCTGTACAGTACAGAATGTGTCAGACAAATCTCAGACAAATTTACATAAATGTTGGATCAGTGTGACTCTGAAGTGCTGTATGTTTGCAAGTTTTCTCCCCGACAAAAACCCACAATGTCGATGAAACGTTCTGCACCGACAAAGGCACCGACGAAGGTTTGAACTTTGTGTTTAAATAAGAGAGAAATGTGAGAAAATGTTAATGTCTGTGTGAGAAAAGTGTATAAAGTGTGTGGTGAGGGGTTTCACAGACAAGAAACAGAAAGAATAATGTAAAAAATAAAGCTGATACTTAGCGGATTTCACCTATTGTGGGTTATTTTTAGAACATGACCCCCGAGATAAACCAGGGAATACTGTATTTAACTTGGCTTGACTTGACTAGTTTCAAATTATTTTAGTAAAAGCCAAAGTTAAATCTGTCACTGGACAAAAAGTTGTAGGAGTGAAGACGTTTGGCTGCTCGTCCAAGCCGCTTCCTCAGTTCTGGTCAGATTACTGCTGGACACTGCCTTTAAACAGGTATCGTTTACAGATTTCAGCCTAAATGAGCCTATATTCAACCTACTGGCTCAGTTTACTGTTCTCTTTGTTTCATTTGTTTGCTTTGGGTCTGATGATGGAGTTATAGATGAAGTACAAGTGATGTCTAAGGCCTCTATTCTTGTCTTTCTCACCTGTCCCCAATTTATAACTCCATCCTCAGACCCAAAGGAAACAAAGAGAACAATAGAGCGAGGCAGTAGGGCCATTAAAGGTTGAATTTAGGCCATTAAGGCTGAAACTGTAAACAATAACCGTATGTAGATCTGATCATTCAGCTCTGATGGGCATCCTGGCTCGCTCTGTCATTCTCTTTGTTTCCTTTGTTTGCTTTGGGTTTGAGGATGGAGTTATACATTATTTTACTTAGTAGTTTTGAACTTGGGGTAAGGACAACGACCCTCACTCCTTATTTGTGTATTTCAAGGTAGTTTCTGGGCACTTAATCAACAGCTCGATGGGCCTCTCGTCCTGATGTGGTTTTTGAACGCACAGCTCCACAGCCAGAAACAAATAAACAGAAGCATGTGTTCTGGAGCCGAGCGGAGACCGTCGGACGAAATGTGATTGTTTTTGTGTTGTATGTGCCCTGTTTTGTTTATGTTCATGAAATCAACGCTAAAAGCCATTTTGAATTTGTTTTTGAAAAGACAAAATCAAATCAAAAGCATCGTGTTTAATATATTTTCCCGTCTCGCCCCGCCCTGTTTTGACTACGCACAATGGAGCCTTTGTGAGGGTCCACCACCTGCAGCTCTCCATTAAGGGGGTTTATGGTATTGACCGTGTGGTATTTTAACTCTCTCAAAGTTCAAACCTTCGTCGGTGCCTTTGTCGGTGCAGAACGTTTCATCGACATTGTGGGTTTTGTCGGGGAGAAAACTTGCAAACATACAGCACTTCAGAGTCACACTGATCCAACATTTATGTAAATTTGTCTGACACATTCTGTACTGTACAGGAGACACGGAGGAGACTGATGGACAATGGTCTACAGTCCCTCAGCCAATCAGGACGCAGAACACAAGGGTCTACAGTCCCTCAGCCAATCAGGACGCAGAACACAATGGTCTACAGTCCTTTAGCCAATCAGGACGCAGAACACAATGGTCTACAGTCCTTTAGCCAATCAGGACGCAGAACACAATGCACGTTCATACTTTGTAAAAAAACATGTCAAATTGCACAAAAAAATCAGCGAAACAGCGAGGCCACGAAAGGTGAACCTCGATATAGCGATGGACGACTGTCTCTTGATTACATAACTCCTATAGTTTTAATATCATTCAAAAAACCTGCTTCACCAGAGAACTGTACAAACCCGCCGTTACATATGGACTCCTGATAATTTACAACTCCGTGAGGGAAAACAGCTGCTCCAGGCCAATCACGGCCGGATTTACATGACAAACGTTACATATTTGTGTCGTCGTCCGTCTAATCTTAATCAACAATCGTCTGGACACAAGTTTGATTTTTTTATTTCAGTTCAAAATGTTACATAAACTTACAAGAGCTTGACATGAAATCTCTAATTCCCCAAATGATCTCAGTAAACACGACGATTTTAAAGAGCTGTATTTACATAAAACTGAGACTTGCCAATGGAAATGGAACGAGTCGAACAAGTTTAGTTTGTGGGAAAAAAAAATGGTAAAAAAACGTATTTGAGTCGTCGGAAAATGCTTTGGGCTCGTGTTTAATTGCAGTTATTAAAGTAAAGTTAGTAATTTAGTCTCTCGCTGAAGCCGTTGCCACTATGACGAGACAAAACCAGTAAAAGTTTAGTTTATAATGAACAAAATGCAATAATTCATGTCAGTTTTAACCTAATACTACAATAAAATACCAATATGTCGTCCTTAAAAATATTGTTTTTTGCGGAATACTGTCTTTTTGAGTTTTCTCCCATGTTATTCAGTTTTTTCCTCGTCAAAAACGTGTCTGAAGACGCTTTAGATGTCACGCATGCATGTTTGAGTAATCTAGCGATCTCTCCCACGCCATATCCTGTACGAAGCTCCGCCCACAAGCCGACGTCGCCCACGCTCCCACACGACAATTCTTCATGAATAGCCAAAAACATGATACGAAAACTGTACGCTACAACTTCACAAACCTGACGCGATGTGCAGTAGTTTCATTAGAGATACTGAGATGGCGCTCTGAAGGGGAGCGACTTAGCACCGAGAGCAAAGCAACAGGACACTAAGGGGAGGAAATCTTAATATGTTCAGTGTTAGCGGTTAATACTCAGCAGAAGTATTAAAAAAAAAAAAAAAAAAAATACCCTTGTACATTTTAGAAAATATTATGTTAGACGAGAACCACATGGAAACAACTACGTGGTTCAACGTCAGAGCGAGAGAAGGGACTAAGTGGGCGGGGCTAGCAGTTTCACTAGATCGCGAGCGCTAGAGCGACGTAGAATGTTGACGTAGCCATGGTAACATGTAAACTATTATATTTTACAGCAGTTTTATTTAAAGATGTAAGACTGGAGTTGAGGCTAGTAGACGGCCATTTTGTATTTTAAAGCCACCGCTAACACGCTAACTAACGCAAACCGATTTCGTAACCACTTACCCATTTTTCTAACCATAATCCTGTTCCTAAAATAAATTATAACTTTGCTCCCACAAATCTTATTACACTTTGAACGGCCAATCAGCGCTAACCTGCTAGCCAACGCGTTGCAAATAGGAAGTGAGCATGTGTGCACGCTTCCCTAACCGTCATTTTGGTCTTAAATGTTCGTTTTAACCCGCTCTACATGATCCTGTTTTTAAAATTTCGCTATTGTTTCCGTAAATCAAGATATGAACATTACTAACAGACGAATCAGGCGCCACTTCCGCTAGCGTTAGCAACAGATTTGATTGACAGCGTTGCTAAGCGCCCGCTTCCTGTTAAACCAGCGGCGTGGGCGGGAAGGGGGCGTTACCTTCAACAGCCTCGCTCTGGATTGGCTCTTTGGTTGCTATCATACTCGTTGCTATGGACACTGCTCCAAATTAGCCGCTATAACTGTTAGCCTCAATGCGCGTCACACTCTGAGCTCATGGTTTAAAGTTGGTTTAACGCTGCGAGTTCATGATCGGGTTTGAAGTTTCGACCCCAAACTCCAGTCGGTAATTCCCTGAAGACGAAGAGGTCAAAGGTCAACCTGAGGTGTGGGTGTTTTGTTGAAGTTGGAGGAAACAGGTTACGGCCGGTGAAAAGGTTAAGAGAGAGAGAGATACTTTTGGGAGAGAAAAAACCCAAGAGAAATGAAACAGCACCGGGCTCATGTTCTCACTTTTATTTACGCGACCTGTGGGTCTGACACAGGGACGACAAAACAAACGAAGGGAAAGAGGGAGGGAGAGGAGGGAGAGAAAGAAGAAAGACAGAAGGGAGGAGAGAGAGAGGAGACAGAGCAGAAGGAGAGAGATAAGACAAGACAGAGCAGGGGGAGAGAGAGAGAGTAGAGATGAAGAGAATAAAAGGAGAGACAGGAGAGGAGCAAAGGAGAAAGTGAGGGAGAGAGGAGAAAAAAGGAAAGAGTGGAGAGAGAGGAGAGAGAAGTAAGAGAGAGAAGAGAGGGGGAAAAGAGAGAAAGAGAGGAGAGCAAACAGAGGAAAGAGAGGGGAGAGAGAGTGAAGAGAGAGAGGGAAGAGAGAGAGAAGAGAGGGGGAAGAGAGAGAGAGGAGAGAGAGAAAGCAGAGAGAGTGAAGAGAGAGGGGGAAGAGGGAGAGAGAGAGGGAGAAATAGAAAGCAGAGAGAGTGAGAGAGAAAGAGAAGAGAGGGAGAGAGAAAGCAGAGAGAGAGAGAAAGGGAGAGAGATACAGAGAAAAAAGACAAAAAGAAGAGAGATAGAGAGACACAGAGAGATAGAAAGAGAGGGAGGAGAGAGAGAGAAAGAGAGAAATAATTCTCGATAAAACATTTGAATGAATAAATCTGCAGGTTTTTCCACTTTGATCATTGACTCACACAGTTCTGTAGCTTCAAGCTAACGCTGTGCTACGTTTAGCCACAGGCTAAAGATGCAGATGTTAGCCGCGGGCCGCGGTCCATGGGCCGCGGGCCGGGGGCCGCGGGCTAACATCTGTGTCTGGGCGGATGGAAAGACAGAGGGATGAAGAGAGAGAGAGAGAGCAGAGAGAGAGAGAAGCAGAGGTAGAGTGGGGGGAAAATTGGGAGATTGGGAGAAGAGAGCAAAAAAGAGCGAGAGAGAGAAATTGAGATAGAAAGAGAGAGAGAAAAGAGGGAGAGAAAGACAGAAGTTGAGAGAGAAAGATAGAAAGAGAGAGACAAAGATGGATGGATAGATCGACAGAGGGGGTGGGAAAGACAGCAAGAGAAAGACGGAGACAGAGAAAAATAGAAATTGAGAGAGACAGAAAGACAGACAGAGAGAAATTGAAAGAGAAAGATAGAAAGTAAGAGAGACAAAGACGGATAGATCGGCAGAGAGAGGGTGGGGACGACAGCAAGAGAAAGAGGGAGACAGAAGGAGAAAGAGACAAAGAGACAGAGAGAAAGGAAGATGGATAGGCAGAGAGAGAGAGAGACAGAGACAGAGAGGGGGAACTTGGGAGAGAAAGAGAGAGAAAAAAAAAGAGAAAGAGAGAAAGCTCGGTCATCTCATTGAGAAACGCTGACACGGGGCCATGTGCTGCTCCCTTGTTCTGTTCCAAACCCACATTCCAGTTCACAGATTTACGCCGTCGCCTCGTCTGATCGGATCCGTTTCATTTCATCTTCCTCTTCCTCCTCAAACCGAAAACCACAGCCCCACAAACAGCTGCTGATGCAACGCGACGCTTTCCCCATCGCAGACACTCGGCCCCGTGACAAACAACGGGACATTAAACTAATTAAACTGAGCTGCTCCAGTTAAAGTCCCAGAGCTGATGGATCACGGCCAAACTGCGAGCTCTCGAGGTAAACAACATAACTCTGAGTCGGAGATAGAGTCACGCCGCCGAACCCGACTCAGACCAACACTTAATGACATTATTGTCCTTTACATTACGGCGAATTAACACGCACCAGTTAATAATCAACACCCAACACAATAAAAATAATAATTGGACTTTTATTACGATCGTATTTGAACTATGGCTCGAGTTTCCGCTGATGCAGAATCCGAGACGACCGCTCCCGTCGTCGGTCAGATCGCGGCGGCGTCTCGGAGCCTGTTCACAGAAAAGACTTCACCCGAAAGCTGCCATGTTGGTTCTGATATAAAGAAGCCATGTGTTTCTCTGATTGGTTAATCCGCCTGTCAATCACGTCCGTCTGAAGTCGACGGGAACGACAGTCAGACCCGGATTTTTAAGACACATTTTAAAGCCTTGAACAAAGAAACTTTACACCAATCAACCAACTTTATGTAATATTTAACTGCAAAACTTTTAACCTAAACGCTCCATTGAAATGTGTAAAAACATGACCATTTGCCATATTAACATGCTAGTCTTATATAACGCATTTCCAGGTCTACGCTAAAAATCAAAAGTCGCTTCACTATTTTGTACGTTACTTGTTAAGCTCCTATTGTAGCCACAGCTGCCCCGAGACTGAAGTGAGGCTGCCAATCTGCGGCATCAGCCCCTCCAACCACCAACACGACACTCACAAACATTCAAACATTCTCCCTTGGCAAAGTGCAGAACTGAACCAAGACTAAACTGGGACTAAACCAAGGACTAAACCGGGACTAAACATGGACTAAACCGAGACTGAACCGGGACTAAAGCAGGACTAAAGCGGGACTAAATCGGGACTGAACCGGGACTAAACCAGGACTAAACCAGGACTAAACCAGGACTAAACCAGGACTAAACCAGGTCTAAACCAGGTCTAAACCAGGACTAAAGCAGGACTAAACCAGGACTAAACCAGGTCTAAACCAGGACTACACATAAGAAATCAGTATTTCAGTTTTGTTCAGTTTAAACCTGGAACATTCTTCCTGAAGATGTGTCACAGTCTCGACTTTGACGATGTTTAAATCCAGGTTCAGTTCTGTTCAGCTGCTGTGACAGAGTTTTATTCTGCACTTTTCTCCTTTAACGTTACTTTTATGATGATTATTTATGTTCTGATTTGTCGTATTGTGGGTTTAATGTCTTTCTTATTCTCTAAAACACTCTGAATGTGTGCACAGCTGCTCCGTACCTGCATGTTGTGGAAGACTCGTGGTTTCTCAAAGTGGAACTCGATGTCCACACTGGGCTGTCCCAGCGCCTCTCTGCTCCAGCCCAGGTAGTCATACCCAGCCCAGACCCGCAGCTCTTTGGTCTCTATGAAGTCATCTCCGCCCAGGACCCCGTCAACGAGCTGCCCCAAGCCTCCGAACTGCATCCTGCACAAAACACAACCAAGAGCTCAACGTAAACGCCCTGGAAACTATTCTCTTCCATGTATTTCTTTTGCAGATATGTATAAATATTTTGTAAGCTGTGTGGATCTGTGCATCATAGACTGTAAATATAAATGGACACAGCTAACCTGCTAGCCACCACGTTACAAACAGGAAGTGATCATGTGCGCACCTCTAGCTCCATCGACTCTGGCTCCAATTCACTTTCTATTGAAAAACTGTGTCTCTCTCTGTCCCTGCTGCTGTCAGACTCATTTTGGTCTTAAATGTTCAGATTAAACCTCCACATGATCCTGGGGTTTTTATTTTTAGTTACTTTGAGTTAGTTTTGTTTTTGTTTTTTGTTTTTTTTATAGTTTATTTATTTATTTTGTTATTTTTAGTTTTTTTTCAGTTATTTTGAGATTGTTTTTTTTTGTTATTTTGAGTTCATTTATTATTATTATTATTTTTTTTTAGTTATTTTTAGTTTGTTTTTTTGTTATTTTGTGTGTTTTTTTTTGTTTTTTTTGTTTTGTTTTTATTTTATTTTATATACATATTTTTAAAGATTTTTTTGTTATTTTGAGTTTTTATTTATTATTTTTTAAAGATTTTTAAGTTTTTTGTTTTTTTTTAGTTATTTTGAGTTTGTTTAGATTTTTTATTTTTTTATTTTTTTGTCATTAGCTTTATCGTGATGGCAGAAATCACTGAATAATTAGGACGTTCAGAAGGTGAGTGAGTAATAACCGTTTCACATGAATTTGTTTCGATTTTCACATTTTTAAGAGTAAAAATCAGGTGCGGCGCCTTTAAAACTGCAAACAGCACAGAAAATGATTTGTACTGGAAATAACAATGTTGTTTCAGGTAGTTTTGGCGACTTTAAATGTATTTTAAACCTGGAAAATGGAGTTTGAAGTTTATTTAAAGCTGCTGTGTGTTGTCCTTCTGGTGTGTGGTCTGCCACCTGCTCGTGTCCATGGAGCTTTTATTATTGCTTGACCTGGAATATTCCTGAGTATGGCATTAAACCGATCTAGCTAGTATTGTTTGTATTGCTCAAAATACATTAAAAACACGCATTTCAGTTTTGAGCGTAGTCGCCTTTCCGCAGATCTGACCTGCTGCTTCGCTGGGTGGTCCCATGTGACTGATTTTCTCATTGGAAATTGATGCTTTTAATGTCATACTGCGGAACATTCCAAGCAAAGTAATAATATTTCCATGGAGATAAGATTACCACTAGACTAGAGATCACGTTTTGCAGTTTGAGCGAAAAGTTTTTACACTTCGAAAGCAGATTTTACTTCCAAAACCGCTGCGTGTCAGATGTTTGAGTATCGCTCTGAAGGGTCATGCACATGGACACACATCTGTTATGAGCCTGGATTACATCACAGCGCGTTCTCGCTAGCTCGGCGGCTAGCAAAACATTTCAGCTCCATTAACCACCCAGACTATGTAAGCGTGGATCCAGCCAAATTTTTCATGCCAAAACATTATGGTCAGGAAACACGCCTCAAATCCCCAAGCGCTTAAAAAAATACTGTAATTCCCCTTCGATTAGGCGGACACCAGGGTAAGTTTCAGGGAAGCTCTCCGTGTTACTGTTAACAGATGTGACGACAGCTACAGACCGCAGCCCCCGGGAATCTTTATCTTGATTAAATTTGGAAAAACAGTGTTGAAAGTCCGACCGCAAACTCCGAAACCTCAGCGAGTCGTGTTCATGTGAGAGCCAGACTCCGAAAAAGGGCGAAAAAGTCGAGGTGTAGATCTGTGGAGAGGCGGCCCCGCTCACAAGAATCCAGGTTTTTCAAGGTTTTTTTCCCAATTCAATCACTTTAAAACAGCAGAGTGCATCATTTTAAAAACACAGATATATGACAGACAAATAACTACAAACTGTTCACTATTTTTTGCGTTTTAAGAGCTGATTTAAAAGTTTAAAGTGACAGTTTGGGACCAGCCACAGAGAAGGTCCCAGAGAAGTTTCCTCCTCGTTTGTGGGACACTAACGATGAAAGATCTGCAGACCTGAGCAGGAGCAGAGAGGAGGAGGTCGGACAGAGACTGTGGAGCGAGGAGGAGGCGTTTAAAGACAAACAGAAGGATTTTAAAGTTCGATAAGAGACAGAGAGCCAGTGTAAGGACGTCAAAACAGGTGTGATGTGTTCAGCTTTTTTGTACCAGTTAAAAGTTGAAGCCGTGTAAGAGAAGTTTGGTTCAGAGCGTCACAATAATCCAAATGATTAGTGATAAAAGCATGAATTCCAATCTCAAAATGATGCTGTGAAAGGACAGGTTTGACTTTCGCGAGTTGACGAATTTGAAAAAAAGCTCGTTTTGACAGCAGCGCTAATCTGGACGTCAAGTTTTAAATCATTATCCAGCCTCACGCCAAGATTTGTCACCACAGATTTCACATTTTGAGCCAAAGGTCCAAGATCAGTGCAACATGTAGCTGGACGAATGCAAAATAATGAGTTTGAGGTCATAATTTGGAACATTCTGAGCAAAGAAATAGCATTCTCATGGAGATTACAATGAGAAAAGTTACATAGAGCACCTTTAAGTTCATATACACCCTTAAAAAAGCTGTTTCGGGTCACTTTTTTGGGTTATTTTCACAGAATTGGGTTGTTTTGCTTAACTCAAACCAAAGGAGTAGCGTTTCCAGAGAGACCACAACTAGAAAGCATAAAAAAAGCTGTGTTGGGTCACTTTTTTGAGGCTATTTTCAGAGTTTGGTCGTTTAAATGTAATATAACGATGGATCTGGGTCGAAAAACACAGCGAAACGGGTCAAATACAAACCCGTCTCATCTGATGCTCACAGAAAAACTTATTTTAAAGATATTTATGTATGTTTAATCACTTTATCTTTGTGATTTCATCTGAAACGTTCCACAGTTTAATCATTTTGTGTCAGTTAAACTCACTGAATGCAGCTCGGAACCATAAAAGTTTTGTCCATTTTGGATTTAAATATTTATCGTGACATTTGTGTTTCACCTCGTCACATTTCTACCTGTGAATAATCGTATTTTACCGTATTTTCCGAACAATAAGCTGCACTTTTTTAATAGTTTGGCCAAGGGCGACTTGTAAGATGCAACTTATATGTGAAATATATGTTTTTTTCTTTTGCATTTTTTGGCTGGTGCGACTTATCCTCCAGATAAATGATTCTTAAATATCCCTGTGGAGGTTTTTATTAACATTAATCCATGTGTTAGGTAGAATGAACCCATCAGAAAAGTCAAATATAACACAGAATTTTATCATTAATCCTATATATGAAAGTTGGAACATTATTTTTTGGGGAAAGTATTAATCATGTGGACTTTGCTTTTTGCACAACTGGGACATTTTTTGGGTATTTTTTGTCGATATGATCAGATTTAACCCATAAAAGTTTGAATTAATAACTTGTTTATTACAGACTCAAACTAACGACTAAAGTGTTTTATTCTGCTGTTTATTTATTGCAGCTCGTGATTTTTAACGATATTGTAGATTTAAAGTAGTTTTTGTGGTTTAAATCTGCTCGTGTTTTATTTCAGTGGCATAAATTTGTTTTAATATTATCGTTTCTCATCTATATTTACTTCAAAATGTGTAATCGTGACGGGTTTGGCTAAAACACCGTTGGCTCGTTGCTTTGGTCCAACAGTGACGCAGCTCGGGGTTATTTATTTACGCAGGTTTGGTTATTTTTAAAGCGGCGAGTTTCAGTGCGTCACTCATTACGTCTCACCTGATAAAAACTGAGATTATGAGATTAGATCAACTTTATTAAACCTTTTCAGGAAATGATCTTGTTGCAGTGGCTCATTTATATTTAAGCTCCGTCACATCAGTCTGAACCATAGTTTTAACAGGATTTTACAGCAGAATTTTCCGTTTAAATGTCACAGTGGTTCATTCTGTGATTATTAAACCGATTCGTGTCACGCACAAGGTTCAACATCTCGTCTGTCGGCGCAAAGAGGAACTAATTTTTTCACTATAACTTCACAATGCTGTAAACTGAAAAGGTTTTAAGACATAAGGTGGCCCCAGTCGACATAAACAATCACAGTCAGGATGTAGATCAGGTCCAACCTACGGCCCAGGGGCTAAATCTGGCCCTCAGACCAATATTTCATGGCCTTTAGTACTTGAAAAATGTACCTTAATAAAGCTAATATCAAAGTTTAGTTTGTCCCTTTGAGGATCTAAGCTTGAATAAAGGTCTGGAGGCTCATTCTAACGATGCCGCTTGTGGCTTTAATTTTTTTTTTGGAATTCTTCAGACAGTGGCATATAGTCACAGGGCCAACCATCAAACCAAACATACAATTCCTCCACTTTCACAAAAAATACATACAAACAGAACTTTATACGAAAGGAAAGAGAGCAGCAGTAACAGTGAACCTGGACTGGACACGTATTATAATTAAAAAAGGAAAATGAAGTACAAAGGCAGACGTAAGAGTGAGGGGCATCTCTTCTACAGCAGCTCGTTGGGCCGGATCTCCACAAAGTCTGGCTGTAAAGTCTTAATATATTTAACCCAGTTGGACAATAATTTAATGAAAATTTAATGTTTCTTGAGACAAATTGTGAAGGTGATCGCTTCCAGTACATATATGTCATTCACAATGCCTATCCACTCTGAGCTCAGGAGGATGTAGATGTCTTGATGCTATTGCTGTGCCTAGAAAGTTTCACAGTAAGGCATTAAACGTGCCTATCTCCATGGAAACAAGCCCGTGACGCCACCAGACGAAGAACAGAAAGAATGCATGTTTTTTTTTTTAGTTATTTGCAGCAATGTCAAGCAAAGGAGTAGCATCACTGTGGAGATTATGTCATACCCTTGCTCTGTGCTTCCATCGTAGGTCGAGTCGTTGAGGTAAATGGGCATCCCGGACAGGTGCATGACGTGACCCACCGGAGCCGTGTACGCCTTCAGCCCATCTGGAGAAAAAAAACTTTAATCAGCTTTCGTTTTCATGTCATTATACCAAAATAAGAGCTCTGTATTTGACCCATCCTGCAATGCCACTTGGGTTAAACCTGTCAGGAGAGTGAGTACCTGAGCTGGAGAGTTCATACTGTTCAGGTTTTAGTCCTATGGGTGAAACTGGAGCACCCAAAGGAAACTCACTCAAACACAGGGAGAACACGTAAGAATCCTGAACGCCACAGAGCAGACATACGCTCTTCTGTTACTTCAAAATAAAATAACTCAGGTAGAAGTAAAAAAAAAAACTACAGTGTGTCATTCACGAAACGACACATTAAATCAAAATTGGGACTGAACTGGAACAAAACCGGGTCTAAATCAGGACCACAGACTGTATTGTGGACTAAGTGAGTGCGACGTCACCCACAGCAGTTATAGCGGCGAATTCAGAGCCAAGTTTCATATTAAGAACTATCAACGCTTAGCAACGCTGTCAATCAAACCTGTTGCTAACGCTAGTGAGCGCCATCTTGGGGAAAGAAGGCTTCTGATTTGTCTGTTATTAATGTTCATCTGGATTTACAGACACTGTTCTGCCCCAGTGGAAAAAGACATTTCTGTTTTGAGTTAATCTGTTTTGTCCATTCAGAGCTACCGTAGCCGCCATATTGTTACAGATTTTCAACAGTTCAGTCATTTTTCACCGTGTTTAAGCTGTAAACTGTCATTTGGCCCCATGCAAACATCTGTCTGTGAGTATTGTAACGTTATATCATGTTAGCTCGCTCTATAAACTCACTTCAGGCACATTAAGTTGGTTTACAGTGTATATTTGCTCTAAAATAGAAAATGCTAATAGCTCTAGCATGTCTATGGGATTTTCCATTCATGTTAGCATGATGCTAATCAACAGTTTTACACATGTTTTTATTAGTTGTAGCTACTTTTAAGCTAATGTTGTGCATATAGTATATTATAATAAGCTATTATATGTTGTTTTAAGTAGCTCTGCGTAATCTTTGCTCATAGGAATTAAAAAACATGATTGTAATATGCAGATATCAAACCATGACCAAATTAGAAGTTTTACCTCACCTCAAATTCAAATTCTTCACAAATTACTCAAAGGTGCAATGTGTAACTTTTCTGGTAAAGGGTCTGGACGTCATTAAACTTGTCTATCTCCATGGAAACAAGCCACCAGGCCAAGTTACAGGTCAGATCTGTGGCGAGGCGTCGTTTTCAATGTATTTTTTGAGCAATAAAAACACATCGATGAGAAAAAGCCAAACTGTGGAACAATCAAATCAGAAACTCCACTTCCACGGAGACGAGCAGGTGGCAGACATCAACACGAAAAGTTACGTAGTGCAGCTTTATGTAAATGTAAGCTATTACCCAGCACCTGATGAGAACGGCACTGGAACATTTCATGCATTTCAAATTAAGCTGTGAAAAATGGTGCGGGGATTGGAAGGAGACGCAGATTGAAAAAAAACAAACACGTCCCATTCAACAGGATCTAAATGGGCCAAAGTCATTAAACTCTGAAACTGAAACCGGCCGTGTGCACTCTCCAGCTAATCAGCCCACTCTGATACGTCAGGCTGGAGATTTACTTTCACTTTCAAATAATAAACAACTCAACCTCGACCATTAGACGACGCAGAGAGTGTGGACTGTACCGGATTAAAACAAACACGAGAACGACTGTTGGGGATAAACACACTGGGAAAATAACTTCTTCAAGCTGATAAATGTTGGGATTGTGGTTGGAATCGTGCGTTTTTAGAAATCAAATCCGACTTCGCAGAGCATATTTTAAACTCGGCGAGGTTAACGTTTGAAGAAAAGTATGAACTAATACAAGAATGCGTTTCAGAACTGCTTCGTAGAGGCTTAAACTACAGGGTTAGCAAGCGAAATAGACCTCAGAGTTGAATATAAAGATGCACTGTGTAGCTTTTCTGGTGGAGAGGTTTACCATACGCTTGTCTCCATGGAGATTAGAGATGGACCGATACAGGTTCTTCCATGGCTGATGTCGATATGATTGTTTAGAATCCATAGAAGCTAATGGCCGTTGAACTCGGACTATATTTTTGGGCTAATTTTGGTGATTTTCTCTCCGATTAATATTCTTTGAAATGACTATAAAACTTGTTTTACTGCCAAGTGGACACGAGAGCTGTGTAGTTATGTTTCGTACAGTGTCCTCTTCGCACTAAATTGTTCAAATTAATCTCTGTAAAAGATTTTAAGCCCAAAAATTACGCTAAAAGTGCAAATATTGGCCCTGTCTTTTTAATTTAGATGGTAAACGCCAAAGTTAAATCGGTCAACTGGGCAAAAAGTTGTAGGAGAAGAGAAAACGTTGGGCTGCTCCTCCAAGCTATTGTTTGCAATTTCAGCCTAAATGGGCCTACTGACTCGCTCTACTGTTCTCTTTGTTTGCTTTGTTTGCTTTGGGTCTGCGGATGGAGTTATAAATTGATTCCTGTTCAAGGAAGGATTGTCTTTCCTACCTGTCCCCAACTGATAACGCCATGCTCAGACCCAAAGCAAACAAATGAAACAAAGAGAACAATACAGCGAGCAAGTAGAGCCATTAAAGGTTGAAACTAAACAAAATCAGTGTCTTTAGCGCCTCCTTCAGACAAATATAAGGCAGTGTCCCGCCATAATCTGACCAGATCTGAAGATGAGCAGCCAAACCTCTTCAACTTTTTGTCCCATTGACAGATTTAACTTTGGCTCTAATTGAGATGTTATTGCATTGCCTGGATGTTCCACAGTATGGCATTCAAGTGTCCATCTTTTTTGAGCGACGCAAAGGACACGACCTGGCCAAGTTACAGGTCAGATCTGTGCAAAGGCGACCTGGCTAATGGAAGGAATGAACGTACTTCAAGACTTTTTTTAAAGCAACAAATACCTGCAAGATAAATAGTCAGTTTGTAGAACGTTTGAGCATTGATCTGAAGGTTGGCGGTTCGACTCCAGCTCTCGACATAAAAAAAAAAAGTCATTGGTTGAGTGGTCAGTTGGTTGTTGTGTCCTTGGGCAAGACACTCACTAGTGTAGTTCTTGTTGTAAAGCGCTTTGAGTGTCTTGAAGGCGGAAAAGTTCTTTATAAAAACATTTTGGGCAAAGCAAAATGGAAACAAGAGACACCAGAAAACGAGAAAACTTCCACCAACACCAGAGAAGTTACGCAGTGCCTCTTTAAACAAACAGAGGGGGTAATCCGACACAGGACGGGAGGTGAAAGACTTGACATTCAATCCTGAGTGTGTCATTGTTTCTTGCTTTTAAACCCTGTGGCTGCTCCTCTGAATTCCCAAATGGGGCATATTTAAAAAAGACGATCTCGCCGCAGATTTCTAACCTCCGCGACAGCTCTGATTTACAGCCGGGTCGTTGCTGCGTTAAGTTGGTAGATGGAGAAAGAGAGGGGGTGACCTAGCCATAAATACTCAGTTAGTGAGTGTTGTGCTTGGGGTAACACTGGCCCAAACCGTAGATCATCACGTGGCTTCTTTTTTAGTGTTCCAAACCCCGAAGAGGCCGTAAATTTGATGGAATGCTACGAGTCAATGCATCGTCTGTATGAGGAAAACATGCACATATTATAATCATTACAATGGGGTAAATGTGAACTGCGGCGAAAAGAAGGTTTACAGTAAGGAGGGCGCAACGATTTTGGAAAATAGATGTATATAACTGCAGGTTTTATCAAGTAATATTTGGTTAGATTTGAGGTTTATGTTTTTAAATGTAGAATTTTGTTCATAATTCATCATTTCAAGGTTGATTTTGATACTAAGGAATAGACTCGACACAGATGCTACTATAAAAACACTCTTTCTTTAGACTTTGGCCCGTCCTTCATGACTAATAAGCTCGTCCATAGATATATAATGAAAATCCTGATAGAAAATCTCGACATAAATCCATTTGATATAACGGCGAGTTTATTATATCTGTCTCCACGATGCATCAGACAAAAAAGTAGAGCCCAAAATCTTTGGAGAGCTTTTTTGCAAAGAGGAAAAGGCCAAACTGAGGAGCCAGAAGAGGAATGATTCATGTAAAGAGTAATCAGTTACAGCAGCATGCTAGCTAGCTCACTGTGTCTCAAAGCTAATGCTAACTTTTATTAAAAACATAAAATATAAAAGAAATAAACTATTAAAAATAAAACAGATTAATGTAAAGACTACCTGTTTTTATATGTATATTATTTCAGTTTGTGGTGTTATTTTAATATTGCCTCAAAATTAGCATTAGCGTTAGCATTGAGTAAGTGTCGCCCGACGAAGTTTTCACCTCATTTGTTTAATCAATTACCATGTTGCCAGGTTTCACTTCTGACTCTACTGGGAAAAAGTCTAATAAAGTTACAGATGGCAACTTTAACTGACTGGTCATAATCATCCTGATAAACCGCTGCAGCTTTACTTTGATCAACTGTTTTCTGAATGTGCTATAAAACAAATAAAGATGCACTCGACTCGACAGGTTTAGCTGCACATTATAATTCACAAAGATAATTTACGTCTCTCACCGTCCCAAACACAACCATAGAGCTCCACTCGGAGACAAACGCTCATCACGCGGTCGGACAGAGGGTGGAAGCGGATCATACGAGCCACGATCGGAGGGCCCAGGTCCTTCAGCACGACGTCGTAGGTGTTCTCGTTCCCCTGCACCACCTACAGGTAAGAAACAGAACAGCATTTAAATGGACAATATAAAAAATCTTCAAACTAAGTATTTTCCAGACTGTGTCACTTTTTTCATAGTTTGTCAGGAGGCGACTTATACTCAGACGTGACTTATATGTGAAATTATTCAAATCTATAATGTCACGTCTTCACCACACGAGGGCGCTCTAGGCTTGTACCAGTATCTGCTCCTCCTGAACCACTGAACATTTAACATTTACACATTATAATTTAAAAAGACTGAAGAAAAACGCCCCTAAAAGAAAATCATTCTGTTGAGTGTCGCTTCATCTACCTCCAGAATAATCTCCCTGTAGAAATAATAGTTATAGGTGAATTTAAAGGGGCATTGTGGAACTTTTCTGCTTTAAATACAGAAAAATACAAACAAAACAAGTCCTGTATTTTCTGGACTATAAGTGTCACTTTTTTCATAGTTTTTCCAGGGGGCGACTTATACGTGAAATTATTCAAATCTATAATGTCACATCTTCACCACACGAGGGCGCTCTAGGCTTGTACCAGTCTGACAGCCGCGAGGAAACGTAAGAGACACTACTTCCTCTGGAGTTGGTGGAGTTGTTCATCTTCGACACCGAGGATGAAGAATTCAGTGGATTTAGTGATTTTTGGTCTGAGATCCAGAGTAAACTTGTTGTTTTTTCTGCTTTAGTTTGTGATTAACTGTTAATATCTGACGTTAACAAACCAGACACGTGTCAGTTCTGTCTGTGCTTCAGCTCAAATATAAATGTGTGACGTTAGCCGCTGTCCTGATATTCAACCTGTTCTTCCACATTTTATTCTTATTATTATAACTTGACTTTAAAGATAAAATGTCTGTTCTTGTTCTCAGATTTTGTCAAATAAATTTCCCCAAAAATGCGAATTATATACGTTTTTTTCTTCATTATTTTGCATTTTTTACTGGTGCGACTTATCCTCCAGAGCGACACATAGTCCAGAAAATACAACAGGACTTTATATCATATTTTTGAGGTGAAACTTTTCCCAAATTTCCCCTTGAACCTGTAAGTGTCGCCACAAAAACAAAGAGAGTCTGGAGCGTTTAGTGGCAAAAGTGGGCCGGGGCTGGTAAATAAAAGGTCAATAAAAAGTACGACTTAAACTCTGGAGTGACGTATAGCCCAGAAAATATGTTAATAAGATCCCACATTGTGCTAAAGACGACATTTTGTGCTCGTGTTTGGATGTAGTTATAATCAATGACGCTCATGGATTGTTATATTAGAATTTCAACAATTTACATCGCAAATTTGATCTAAAACGACTTGATAAAACAAACAAGTCCATCGAGCTGGGAGCGAACATCGCCGTAAAGGTCATCACAATAATGAGCGGCGCAGCTGTCGGCCGATACGATGGATAACTGCAAAAATCACGCCGCAAGTTGTGATTTTTAAACATTTGTACCAAAAACACGTGTCACTGATTAAGAACAGACAGTGGGTGTGAACAGGTGGAGGTGAAAACGAGGGTTGATTGGAGCAAAGACGCCTTGAATACAGAAGTACATAGACTACTGCATGGATGAATCGCTCTAAATACAGGTGGCCCAAAAGTCACTGACAGTTGAAAAAACCTCATAACTCTTTTGTTTCTAAATATTTTTCTTTTATTTTTTCAGAGCATTTAGAACGACTCTTCCCACATTAATCTGAGCAAATCCAGCACCGAGGAACGAACCCTCATTGTACAGTGGTACTTTGAGTCACATGGGTCAAACTCACAAACCCAGTCGACATTTTAATACCAGAGATGCCCCAAGAGTAAATACCATTAAAGGAATAATAAGTGTTTTTCACAGACAGGGGGCAGTATGTGATCTCCACAGACCTGACTCGTCCTGATTTCTTCCTGTGGGTCTATCTTAAAGAAAAGGTGTTTGTGAATAAACCTCAGACAGTAAACCACTTCAAACGTGACATCAGGATCAAATAAGAGACATAAGACATTTTTACTTCTAGTTTAAGTCGTGATAAGTTCAAGTGTAAGTGAACAATTATAACCGTTTATATTACCAAAAATCTGGGAAGGTTCAGTTTATCTACGGCTAAAATTTGGTGAGTTTAACTTAAGAATTAAAGGAGCTACTGAAGATTTAAAAGTGTCAGTGACTTTTGGACAACTTCACGAGGGTAAATGAGCAGTTATAGCCTCACGATGGAGCTGCTAATACGAACACGTGAGGATAGAAGGGCGTCTGTAATGAGCCTGTAGCCGACACATCACAGAAGCGCTAAAACTACACCTGGCGCGTCCCTTTGCATAGCTGTGAAATCTATAAGCTCGCACATTCGTAATGAAAGAGCCGCCGTCGCATTGTGAGTGCCGCATTTGCATAATAATGTCCCGAAAATAGCACAAAATAAACAAAAACCCAACTATCAGCCACGGCGTTAGTGATTGTTTGCGTTCTTGGGCAGATAACTTTGTCTGGAGTGAAGTTTGAAACTGTATAAACTCATTCGTCAGCGCTTCTTAGCCGTTAGCTGTTAGCGCTTAGCTCCACGGGCCCTGGGGAGACTCTGGACTGTGCCCTTTACCCCGAGGTCGACGCCTTTATTCATGAGATAGACTATTTTAATTTTAATTTCAATTTCAGAGAGCCGTTGCCATGCCAACTCCTTTGAACCAGGAAAGTAATTTGTTTTTGCCTGAGACTCAACAAGGTCCCTCTGTGAAAAAGAGGTTTGGAAATCTGCTCCTGTGTGGCTTTCTTGATTAAATAAAGGTAAAACGTGATAAATAAATGAATAAATATATAAAAATGTTAATAGAAAGGCATAAAATTGGAGCTTTAAAGTGGAATTAAGTAATATTTTTCCATATATGGTGTTTAAACAGTGTAATCTACTGTGTAAGTGACATTTTTTGGCAATTATTGTGCAAATTAGGGAAGTTTGCAGCTTTCTGGTTAAAAAAAACGCTAACTGCCAAGTGTGTGCTGCCTTCAGTGGCCTCCATTTCAAGTAGTTGGTGACATCACACAAAACTGCCTTGATTACAAACACCTGAGTGCAGGGGCGGAGTTTGAAGTGTAAATACCTGTTAAGCCAATCACACTGTTCTATCTACCGCTAAACCCCGCCCTTCCTTCTTCCTCGCTCTTTTCTTTAGCGCTCCAGGCCCCGCCCACTTTAGCAAATCTGTTTGAAATGACACTGTGGGCAGAGTTTAGGTGTTTAGTCCCACTTTGATCTATGTTCTGACGCCGTTTCCTCATCAAAAACAGGCCTGGAGTTGTGTTTTATTTCATGTAACACACAAATATTTAAGATGAGTTCTTCTCTCAAACAGAAAACACTCTGTTCCACCTTGTGATGTCATCATGTGGTGATACAGGAAGTGCTCCACTGTGTTTTTAAACTCCATACAGCTTCACTAGAATCATTTTCAGAGCTGGAATTTCCAATCTCCACTGAAGTAAAGGTAAAAGGAGCTGTTAAAAACTGTTGAAAACTACCACTTCATGACATCACAAGGTGGAACAGAGCATTTTGAGCATTTAGACAAACGTGTGAATGAAAACACAACTTCAGGTCTGTTTTTGAGGAGGGAACAGCGTAAAAATATGACGTAAAGCTACAAAAAGAGGAAAAAGTTCAGTGGGAACCAAAAACATTAGCGTCAAACAGGTCTGGATGGAAAAGTAGATGGTACAAAACTGGATTGAACTAAACCAATTTAATTCCAGAATATTGGACAAAAGCTTGAAATGTAAAGACTCAAAACTCCCTGTTTCACTATATGTGTGTTTCACTGAATGTTCCCTCAGATTGTCATTTTGTAGCAGGATTTTGTTGTAAATTGTTGATAAAACTGTGGGTAATGACGTGTCTATTCATCTTAATCCCAAAATGTGTCTGTTGCAATATTTATCCAGTAGATCTGTCTAAAAATATTGCATCTTTGCTGAATATTTGTTTTCTAGAAGCCGAATGTTGTGGAAATCAGATGTGCTGCTTCTAAAAGACTGACAGGATTTTATATGTGGCACTGGAAAAGAAGATATTCTACAAAAAACAGGGAAATATGGACAATATTCGACAATTTTCTTGTGGATACAGTGGTCCCTGGTTAAACTCGGGGTTTATGTTCTGAAAATAACCCACAACAGGCAAAACAGTCCCTCAGCCAATCAGGACGCAGAACACAATGGTCTACAGTCCCTCAGCCAATCAGGACGCAGAACACAATGGTCTACAGTCCCTCAGCCAATCAGGACGCAGAACACAATGGTCTACAGTCCCTCAGCCAATCAGGACGCAGAACACAATGGTCTACAGTCCCTCAGCCAATCAGGACGCAGAACACAATGGTCTACAGTCCCTCAGCCAATCAGGACGCAGAACACAATGGTCTACAGTCCCTCAGCCAATCAGGACACAGAACACAGTGCAACATGCAAAATTTTACTAAAAAAATCTGCGAAACATCGTAATAGTGAGGGACGACTGTAGTAACTTACCTGTCGATGGCTGGGTAAATAATACAGTTTAATTATTTTGTAAGATTTATCATTTGTCATTGTCTTGTCTGTATATTTTATTGCTATTATCATTATTTTAATTAGTAATACAACCTTTTTTTTGTTTCATATCACGTTTACTGTCATTATAATGTTTATTTATGTGCCTCGTTTGTTCTGTTCATGTTGTTAAAAATGAAAAATCTCAATAAACATGTAAAAAAAAACCTCAAGAAAGTGTTTAAAATCCTCTTTAAACTTACGTCTTGGCCCCATCGATCTTTCCACGTGATCCACTTCACTCCGTCTCGTGAGTATCTGAGCCGGTAACTCCGAGCGAACTCCCGCCCGTGTCCATCGGCGTGACGGCCCTGAGTCCCCACCAGGGCCAGGAAATGGAGCTTACGCAAGTCCACCTGGAGACAAGACGCAGGCGAGGATAAAGCCACAGTGTGGGACTTTTTATGTCACTGAGTGAATGTATATAGAGTAAAGGAAACGACGTGTGAAAATGGGAAAAATCTGTTAAATAGCACTGTTTTATACTATTTTCCTACCTTCGAATGTTAAGTTGATGAAGTGTCTTGCCCAAGGACACAACAGCAGCATTAGAAAAGTATATAAGTACGCAAGAGCAAACTTAAAGATGCAATATGTAACTTTTCTGGTCAGGGAGTTACCGCTGTCTGCTTGTCGCCAGTGTGGGTTTTAAACTAAAATATTTGTCGACTAAACTAAACTAAACGTGTCTGGAATGTTCCACAGTTTAGCATTAAAACATTTCTTCAGAGACAAGCACAAGCACGGCAAGGTACAAGTCATATCTGTGGAGAAGTGAGCACATCTATACTGAGAATTAAAGCTGCTGTTAAAAAACTGCAGGATATTCTTTCTACTTAATTAGAAACAACAATCCACAACGACTTTTGTTACATGGAAAAAGACATTATGTGTTTTTTGAAATTGGAAAAAAATAGATAAACTTTAAAGAGAAACACAGCAGTTTTCAGAGACCTTTAGGACTTTTTTTTTTAATTATTTTGAGGGACGACAAACACGTCTCAATGAAGAGAACACGGACTTACCTGTACATTTGGTTTTATTTATTTATTTTTTTTTTTTTTTTTTTTTTTTTCCATTTTAAAATTTTTTGTTATTATTATTATTTTTATTATCATAATCAATTATATTATTTTTATCATTATTATTATTATTATTAATAGTAATTATTATTATTTTAATTAGTATGAGTACTATTATATTATTATTGTTTATTTAATTTATTTATGCATTTATTTTCAGTGCCGCATCATACACTGATTTTACCTGTGCATTTGTTTTTTTTTTGTTTGTTTTTTTTTCTATTTATTATTATTATTTTCTATTTCTTTTTTTATTTACTTATTTTTTTTTGTATGAGTACTATTATTCATATTATTGTTTATTTATGCATTTATTTTCAGTACTGCATCATACACTGACTGATTTTACCTGTACATTTGTTTTTTGTTTTCTATTTATTTATTTTTTTTATTTTTTTTTATTGTATTATTATTATTATTATTTTTTTTTTTTTTTTTATGAGTACTATTATTCATATTATTGTTTATTTAATTTAGTTATTTTCAGTATATTCTCTATATTTCATCCTTTCTTTGTCATTATTTGTAAAACTATCATTTCTATAACACAAAAATGACACAGTTGTAAATCTCGTGTCACCTCCTGGAAATTGTTGAAATGTGTCGAATGTTTGATGTAAAAAAAAGAATAAAAGTCAAATTTAAAAAGGGTGAAAACTAAACAAGCAAGACAAACATGTTTAAAGCCAAACTGTGGAGCGTCGGAGACAAAGTGAAACCATCTGCATGAAGACGAGCTGCTTCCTGAAAAGTTACATAATGCCTCTTTAATGGAGAAGGAAAAAAAAGAAAATCCCACCTGAAGATACTCTGATCCGGACGGGAAGACAGCTCCAGCAGGACACCAGGCTCCGTCGCCCTCTCCGGTGCTCAGCCTGACAAACACACATTTAAAGTTTGATAAAGTGAAAGGAAAAAGTTTTTGTTACACGAGATGACACAATATTCAAGTTACACAACCAAATCTGAACCAGAGATGTGAGAGCGAAAAGGCAACGAGAGAAAGAAACTCAGGCAGAACCGACTTCCCAACGTCTGGAAACAGGTCGACAGTCGCCCAACGAGGGGCTGGGTAAAGAAACACAGAGACGAACGATGGAAATGGGCTGGAATAAGGGAAAGTTTGAGGCTTATGAATAAATTAAACCGTGTTATATAAAGAAAAACATCAGAAACTTTAAGATACGGCAAAAAACTGTCCACAAACACCAAAGGCACCAGCGGGATTCAGGTTTCTGTGTTTTCAGCCATGTTCTAACGTCGTTTCCTCCTCAAAAACAGACAGAGTTGTGTTTTTGTTGCATTCACACATGTTTGAGTCATTCTGTTCCACCTTGTGATGTCATCAAGTGGTAGTTTGAGTTAACAGCCTCCGTTTGACTTTTGTCCAGCGCAGATTGGGCAATTCCAGGAGCTGAAATCAACCAAATGATTCTAGAAATGAAGGTGTGTACAGTTTAAAAACACAGTGGAGCACTTCCTGTATCGCCACATGATGACATCACAAGGTGGAACAGAGCGTTTTCAGTTTGACAGAAGAACTCCAGGTCTATGGTCTCTTTAAGTTTCATTTCTTATCATAAATTAAAGTGGAATTACTGATGTTTCAATTCGGTTAGCATGCTAATGTTAAGCTAATATGCTAATGCTACTGTTACTGTGCTTTTGGCAGCCATATTGTTTATGATTTTTAAGATTTCATGTCAGTGAAATAAGGTTATGTCGACAAAATGTGTAGCTGGGTCCCTGCAGCGCCCTCTGCTGGAGACAGGCTCCTGCAGCACTGAAGCATGCGTCAAATACAGAAGATTACACAGATTTTACTATGATTTGAAGTTAAAATGACACAAAACTCCTGATATTGCTGGATTTTGTAGTAAAACCAATTGGTAACATGTATTTTTTAAAAGAAAACATTAGAATAAATCAAAAAACACCGTAATATGAGCCCTTTAAGTACCGTGTATCCATAGCAACAAGCAGGTGAAACCACATGACCAAGTTTGGGATCAGATCTCTGGAGAGGCGAGCCGTTATTAGTAAAAATACATGATGAAAAACACCTGCTATTGAATAAAAATGCAAGTATGGTGACATTTACCCAACTCCAGGTCTGTTTGTGACGAGGAAACAGTATTTTCACATAAATCAGAGAACAGTGTGATACGGCCCCTTTAATTTTACTCTCAGAATATATGACGCTTCTCAGGGTCTGCGGCGGCTCTAACGTGTCCCCGGGATTTCTTTGAAGCTGCTTTGATACGGCCCCTTTAATTTTACTCTCAGAATATATGACGCTTCTCAGGGTCTGCGGCGGCTCTATCCGTCTCGCGTCCCGGGTAAAGAGTCGATATTTCAACGCCGCTGCTTTGATAACAGCCTGTTATTATCCTATTCGTCCTTGTGGGTCATTTTAAAGAGTTTAAATCAAAAGCTCTATTGGTGCACAAAATTACAGCAGCGATGTGCTAAAAGTTTGCACCTGTCTCTGCACCAAATGATCTCAGAGCTCAGAAGAGAAATGTGTGAGAGCAGCTGCGAATCCACCGCATCTGGATAGACCCGGGTTAGACCCGGTTTAGACCCGGGTTAGACCCGGTTTAGACCCGGTTTAGACCCGGGTTAGACCCGGTTTAGACCCGGGTTAGACCCGGGTTAGACCCGGGTTAGACCCGGTTTAGATCCGGTTTAGACCCGAATTAGACCCGGTTTAGACCCTGGTCTAGTCCCTAATTTAGTCCTGGTTCAGTCCCGGTTTAGTCCGGGTTTAGCCCCGGTGTAATCCTGGTTTAGTCCTGGTTTAGCCCCGTTTTAGTCCTCGATTAGTCCTGGTTTAGTCCTGGTTTAGTCCCGGATTAGTCCCGGATTAGTCCCGGTTTAGTCCTCGATGAGTCCTTGATGAGTCCTCAATTAGACCTGGTTTAGTCCCGGTTTAGTCCTGGTTTAGTCCTCGATGAGTCCTCAATTAGTCCTCAATTAGTCCTGGTTTAGTCCCGGTTTAGTCCCTGGGTTTCGTCCCGGTTTCGTCCCGGTTTCGTCCCGGTTAAGTCTCTGGTTCAGTCCTGGTTTAGCCCCACTTCCCTGTGTCTCGTCTGTATTCTTTCCGCTCTCACACTTTCAGACTTTCAGACTGTGAGTTTTGTGAGTTTTGTGTAAAGTTGCTGCTCAGACCAAAACGCTCGTCTCCATCGTGTCACAAGCAGCAGCTCTGCTCCTTTAATCTGAGACATTTTTATTTATGTGCACCGCAAAAAACTTCATTTCAAGATAATGCAACAAGCTGAAGTGAGGAGTTTGGCATCAGACGTCTCCAGCAGAGAGTTACTCCTCGAGTCAGACACTTACTCCAAACAGCAGCAGCTGCGCTAAATATGAGCCAAAAAATAAATACAATAACCAAAAGAGCCATGGATCAAACAACCGAACCACGAACACAGGAGCGGAAGGAACACTCGAGTTTGTTTCTGAAGTAAAAGTACAGAGCAAAAATATACTCAAGAAAAAGTATAGTAAAGTTTGGTAAAATGTAAGTATCTATTTTAAAATGTACTGTGCAGGTCTCACACATAAACAGACTATGAATGGATTTAGCTAACATGCTACAAACAGGAAGTGATCATGGACACACTTCCAGCTCCATCGACTCTGGCTCCAGTTCAGTTTCTATTGAAAAACTGTGTCTCTGTACCTGCTGCTGTCAGACTCATTTTGGTCTTAAATGTTCAGATTAAACCTCCACATGATCCTGGGTTCTTTTTTTTTTTTTTTTTGTTATTTTGAAGGTTTTTGGGTTTTTTTTTTATTTTGAGTTTTTAAATTTTTTTATATCAATACTTTTTTATTTTTCTGAGCAATTTTGAGTTAATTTATACATTTTTTTTGTTTATTTTCTTCATTTTCTAAAAAGTTATATTAAGTTTATTTATTTATTTATATTTTTTTTGTTATTCCGAGTTCATTTTTGACTTTTTTTATTTTATTTTTTTTATTTTGAGTTTATTTATTTATTATTTGAGTTTTTCTTTTTTTGGTTATTTTTATTTTATTTTAATTTTTTTTTTAACTGTGTCTCTCCCTGTACTTGCTGCTGTCAGACTCTTTTTGGTCTTAAATGTTCATATTAACCCTCTACATGATCCTGGGGTTTTTATTTCACGTCTGAGTCTGTAAATCAACATATGATCATTAATAACAGACACATCAGGTCTTTCTTTCTCTGATGTTGCTCCTGTTAGCGTTAGCAACAGGTTTGATTGACAGTTGCTAAGCGCCTGCACATAAGAATAATACTTTACTACTTTTACTTAGAGTCACAGTACATTTACATGAACTCAAATAGTTTACATCTTAAAACCACCATTGGTTTTGTAACTAGACCTGGAACGATACTGAAATTTAGCGCCACGATTATCACGGCCAAAATAATTGCGCTTAACAATAATATCACTATAACGATTAAATTTGATAATTGTTTAAAAAATGTTCTGGTTATGAATAATTATAATTTTACTGTTAATAATAAGTTCCGTGTTTAAATCAACTTTTATATAATCGTACTTTATCAGTGAAAACAACTAGAATATTATGAATAAACAGGGTCGTGGACAGTAACTTGGGGGCCCGGGTCAAAAACCTTCACATTTCTGGGCCCCCTAAGACCCTGGGGCCCCGGGCAACAGACCCGTTGTCCCCCCCCCTGTCGACGCCCCTGTGATAAGCAGCTTTTTCTGCACATTCTGCTGATATAACAGCGATTCTCACGATTATATAAAATGTCCCATGAATCGTCCATCTCTAATTGTAAGACGTGTTCACTCCACAAAAAATACCTCAAAACATGAAAAAACAGCGCAACAAACTGACATTTTAATCCAAACAATTAAAAAAACAACATGACAGTCTTAATTAAAGCCGTTTTAATCCAGGCAGATTTTGCAGAGTGGTGAGAACATAAACATAAAGCCACAAGATGAAATCAACCCATCTGTGATTCAGAGCGTCCCGGGACAGAGGAATGTGGGCACCGCTCACAGCACAAAGGCACCATCCAAAAGACTCACTTACACCACACGGAGCTGCCAACTGACGCATTTTCTCTTTTTTCTTTGGTATTTCAATCCGATAATGGCGACGTGACAAAATATTTCAAAAAAAGAGCTTAGGCCGTGGTTTCAGCGGTTTCAGAGTTCGCATGGTTCATTAGCGGATTTACTCTACAGTGTCAAACTTGTTCTGGTTTGGTTGTAGTTTCATCCCAGTTTAGTCCCGGTTAAGACCTGGTTTAGTTCTAGTCTAGACCTGGTTTAGTCCTGGTTCTGGTTTAGTGAACAGCAGTAAAGCAAAGTTGACTTTTCTGAGCTTTCAACCATGTTATAATGTTGTTCCATCGTTAAAAATATGGCTGAAGAGCTTTTAAATGTGATCCATGCATGTTTGAGTAATCTAGTGATCTCTCCAGAGCCTGGTTGGCTGTACGAGCTTGTGCAAGGCTCCGCCCACAAGCCTACGCTAACCACGCTCCAGCACGGCCATTGTGCACTACTATACAAAAGAAAAATACAAAAAACATACTACAACTTCACAAACCTGGTGTGATGTGCAGTAGTTTTATTAGCGGAAGGCATCTGGCTCTGAAGGGGAAGTGACTCAGCACAGAGAGCAACGGGAGGGAGGAGACTCAGAATGTGAAAAACAAAACGGAAACTACACTTTTAATACGTTATTTTAGGTGAATTTAGCATTTTCAAAACAATAAAAGGAAGCATAGCACTTCCTGTTTCACCACATGATGACATCACAAGGTGGAACAGGGTGTTTTCAGTTTGAGAGAAGAACCGAGTCTAATTATGCCTGTGTGAATGAAACAAAACACAAGTCCAGGTCCATTTATGAAAAGAAAACAAGAGAAAACAGTGTAATATGAGCTGTTCAAATGAAAAAACTCTAAGTTAATCTCATTTTGATTATAAAAAATAATAAATAAATAATAATCGCTGCGTTTCCTTGTTCAATCTCATCTCAGCTGCATCTTTACACCGCCCTGGTGTGAAGTGAGACCCACGAAACACCTTAAACCTCGACACAAACTTTAACAACGAGCTTCTGTGCGGCTCTGTCTCTGTTTCCCTCCCTCCTCTCACCAGATTAGGCTTAATTTCACAGTGTTTCAGGAAAGAGACTCAATGATCCAATTGTTAAAGGGATTTTACAGCTTTCATTTATTTAAAGGGGATGCATTATGCGGAATCTACTTTTAGTCATGTAACAGCGCCATTAAACGTCCACAAAATGGACTCTTGGGAGCGTTAAGATGTGTTATGATGCCGTTTCCTCCTCAAAAACAGACCTGTCTGCATCTAAAAGCTCAAAATGCTCTGTTCCACCTTGTGATGTCACGAAATGTTCAAGTTAACAGCTGCGTATTAGTTTTAGTTCAGTGGAGATTGGCAGTGAAGCAGAGATGAGCAATATCCAAATATAATACATCGTTTACTTTAAGGTGCAAAATGTTCTGTTTCCCATCATGCACCAGTGGAAATATATCGCACTCAGGGAGAAAAGGTCCTGTGTTCTGCTCATTTTGGTTAAGGCCACATTTCTTTTCTGTTGCTTCTTTTCATACAGTGACCCCCACGAAGGGAAGGTGCAACTTCAACACTTTGACTCTGCTTTAACCCGACTGTCGCTGAAAACAACAAACATCTACAGAACGATCCCCTTATTTTCTTTTTAACTTTGCAATTTTATTCTATTTTTTACTCAAAATCGCTGATTTTCTACATTTACTGTTGAAATCCCGAGAAGAGACACGCGGTGAGGCACAGGCGGTTCGTGCCTCACATGGACTGACTGTGACGCTGCTGCTTTAAGGCTGTGAAAAGGCACCGGGTGAGGCACGTAGTTACCCTGCCTCATGTTAGGGGGCGCTCCTGAGCCCAGGGATTCTTAGGGGATACAGGGGCCACAAACTACAATTTAGAGTTAGCAAGTCAACTTTAGCAATTCACTTTTTTCTTCTTGTCTGGCCCTACTTTTTAAATGGAGGAAGATACATATTAAAGCTCAGTTTTCTAAACTGGACTTTGGGTCGAAGCAGGAGGTTAGAATTAAAGGACCAACGCTAAAGGAGCTAAAGGAGCTAAAGGAGCTAAAGGGTTTGATCCAGACGACGGGACAAAGACTCGCTCTTTTCAAACAGAGACGAACGAAATGGTAAGAAATTTAATGATTCAATCCACTGAAAATTGGGAAACAGAATAAGGATAAAAAACAATACAAAACCAGCTTTTTATTTCATACTATCAGAGCTATTTCATACGGACTTTGGAACTTTTATTTTGAAATTCTTTTTTATTCTGGCCCCAAGTCACTGGGAGAGAAACTGACCCGGGACAAATGTGAGACACCGGGTTTATATGTTTGTGAATCTGTGACGACATCAGAGCCTCATGAACCTCACACACGTCACTGGAGATAAATATATTTGGCCCACGAGATCAGATCATGTATTAGAGCCGCCCGACCGTACAGGACATGCACTGCTAATACTATAAATCCCAGAATGCTTTGCAAATGTGTTTCCGCCAGCCCCACCACTTCCATTCACACTTATTAGCATCTTCTACCTGTCGCCTCGCTCAAATTTAATCCACCCCTTCGCAGATGTTGTTAAAATCTTTCAATAAATATTTAGTTTGGCCTGTGATTTAGTCCCAGTTTTTACTTTTGGCCTCTGTGAATCTGAGTTTGACGCCTCCAGAACAGACACCTGCTCCAGCCTCGATTATCTGAGTTATAGAAATGTGTCCAGTCTAATTTTTTTGTCGACTGCTGTAATTTCGTCAAATCAAATCAGCAGTTTTATAATTAAAGACCTGGAACATGAACTGTAAAAGCACCGGCCAAAGCCCCTCACACTGTGCAAAACCACGGAAATGTAGAGTTTAAACAAGCTGACAGGTCAATTAAAGTGAAACACGCCTGTCCTCCCTGGCATTTAACACTAGACCCGCCTCTTCTCCCTGGTATTTAACACTAGCCCGGGAGACCCCAAGAACGCTTTTATTCTTTGGGAATTATGAACATTGCATTAAATTACTGCTATTAAGATCAAGGAAATATCCACTTTTTCAATTTTAACCCTTACTAACCTTTATTACCCTTTATTAATATAGGATCAGGGCCAAATTTGACCCAAAAAGAATATAAAGCGTACTTCTAGACATTCTGCAAGCTATTACTAAAAAGATTGATAAAAAAAACTCACACAATTTTACCAACCGCTGGTGCTGAGAAGACGATTTTGTTTGAAGAGTTTTCCATCTTGTCACTACGACTCTGCCTCATTTTAGTTCAATATTCATCCACTAGGCGTCTCTACGCAGGGGTCAGAAGTGGCACTCTGGGATTTTGAAGTTAAATTTGACATATATACTTTTTTTTTTGTTCATTTTAGGTAACAGCAATTAACTGCGGCCAAATTTGAGCCTGTGGGTTCTTCAGGGCTAGACTCTTCTCCCTGGCATTTAACACAAGCAACACAGGATATCTTAGCGTTTTGTTTTTCTTTTCCTTTGTATCGTGTTATCTGTATATTTAGGTGTTTTTCGTGAGTTTTATGTGAAGCACTTTGGCTCGGCTGAAGTTGTTTTAAATGTTTTAAAATAGAAATAAATGCTTTGTTACCTTTGAGCAATACACCTTCACTGTTTTCTTTTAAAATAACTGCATAAAAAGTGAAAATAATGTGTTTTTTGATGGAAAATAAGAGCTTTTGTTGGTTAGTTGTATGAATATAAAAACAAAATGATGAGCTTCATTAAAAGTTCATAGATTTAAAAAGTCCCATGTTACACAAAATTGACTCTTGGGAGTTTTTACATAGACGAGTTTCTATAATTTTTGATGAATTTTGACTCGTGTGTGACGCCGGTTTTATCCATAAGGAGGAAGTAAATAAATATATAAATCTGACTTAAACACGACTCGTTTTTGTCGTGCAGCTGAAGGAATAAGACGACTCACATTTCTGTACAGCCCCAAGAAACGTCGCGTTTTTCCAAATTAAACTGCGCCGACTTGAATTGAAAACTCACCTTCCGTGTTTCGCTTCCGTGGAGTCGGACCAGGCACTGGAGGCGCTGATGTCCGAGTCTGGGATGGTCCCGTCCTCCATCCCCAAAGCGTAACGGCACTGAGCTGAAACAGACGGATAAAACATGTGAGCGCAGAAATAATCGAGTGAAAGGACGGTACTTTTTACGGTGGGTACTTTTTACTTTTACTGCAGGGGGGTAAGATGGAGACGATAGAGGAGAGAGTTTATACAGAGTGGCCCAAAAGTCACTCTTTTCTTTCTAAATATTTTTCTGTTATTTTTTCAGAGCATTTAGAACGACTCTTCCCACATTAATCTGAGCAAATCCAGCACCGAGGAACGAACCCTCATTGTACAGTGGTACTTTGAGTCACATGGGTCAAATTCACAAACCCAGCGGTGTTACCGTCGACATTTTAATACCAGAGATGCCCCAAGAGTAAATGCCATTAAAGGAATAATAAGTGTTTTTCACAGACAGGGGGCAGTATGTGATCTCCACAGACCTGACTCGTCCTGATTTCTTCCTGTGGGTCTATCTTAAAGAAAAGGTGTTTGTGAATAAACCTCAGACAATAAACCACTTCAAACGTGACATCAGGATCAAATAAGAGACATTAGGTCATTTTTACTTCCCCGAGTTTAAGTAGTGATGAGTTCAAGTGTAAGTGAACAATTATAACCGTATATATTGCAAAAAATCTGGGAAGGTTCAGTTTTTCTACTGCTACAATTTGGTGAGTTTAAACTTAAGAATTAAAGGAGCTACTGAAGACTTAAAAGTGTCAGTGACTGTACTAGTAATTTGCAAGTGAGAAAAGAAGATATAGAGAATGTAAATGTGGGGGGAAAATTAAAAAAAATAAAAAAATAAATAATTAATAAATTAAATAAATTAATTAAAACTGAAAAATAAAATAAATAAATAAATAAAAATTAAGTGTTACTTCACTACATTTTGAAAAGTATCTTAAGTATCTGCGTATCGCCTTTAAGAGGAAACAACAGAATAATAATAATTCTTGTCATTCACACTTCCCCGTGATTGGTTAAGCCGCCTGTCACTCACTCAGACCATAACACAGCCTGACCAATAGGAGCAGGAGGGGGCGGGGACGAGTGTAGAGCTGCTTTAGACGAACTGTGCAGAGCTTCAAGGGAAACTCTATATTTACGAGAGACTGTGCAGCGCCTGGTCAGGGTCAAATATGTCGCCGTTTTCTGAGGGAAAACATGAAACTGGGACAGAAACATCTTCATCATGTCTAAAGCGGAGAATATTTACAATGTTTGGAGACGTTTTAGACCAATATTATCTGATTTAACAGGCTTCAGGGCGTTTCTACTGATTATAATCGAGTTTTACTTATTCCAGCCGAGGTTAAACATCTTTGTTTCAGCTGGAGTAATAATCAAAGAGAAAAGAGCTGCAGATTTTAGGTAATAAAATGTAAACCATCCATTTATTTTCTTCATCTTCTCCAGGTCTCCACAGTCTAACCGGGATCTCCCAGACTCCCTCCCCTATTTAACTGAAGCGTATTTTATTTGTGTTAGTTCTTTTTTTATTGTCTAAAATGGAAGATTATTGTGATCGTTACAGTCGCAGAAGCCGGTGTAAAAAACGCCAAAACGCTGTGTACTTATCGAGACTTTACCCCGACACCGACATAACCTGAAGAAATGTGCGTGTGACGTCTGTGAGCAGCTTTTCTCCACCATGAACTACGTCAAAAACAGACATCAGGCCTCAGACGACAGACAGGCACAGCCCTGAAACATGAAACTTCAGCCCGACAGACGTCACATCAACCAGGGAAAAGACACATTATGCAGAGTTTTACAAATATTATAGATGTTTATACAAAGTGTGAAGGTAAAAAACTCAAGACAAGTTTATTTCAAGTCATTCGAGTCATTCAAAGTGCTTTTCGGAATAAAAAAAGACATTAAAATCACAATATAACAAATGAAAACATAAATAATCACAAATATTTACAGTGTTATCTTCATTTTAGATTTTAAAATATCTGCGGCTCCCAGTGGTTTTTTTTTTCTGTATAAACTGGGTCCAAACGGCTCTTCGGGGGATTAAAGTGTCACACAGAGACAAAGGTAAAGTGACATTTCTGCACCTTCGACGAGGGATAATTACGAAAAGTCTTGAAATTACAAGAAGTGACGTCAATAGTTCAGCTCAAATCTGTGTTGAAAGGTTTGGAAATGAAGTCTGTGATTTGTAAAAGCTTTTATGAATCAGTTTTGTGATGTGTTGAAATGTCTGTGATGTAACTGTGCTGGTTAAATAAAAAAATAAAAAAAGGTGGCTGCCTCCTGGACCAGATGCTTCTTCCAGTGAGTCCACCTGAAGAACATCGTCCCTCTGCTGCGTCCTGACTCCTCCTGGCGCCTCCTCCTGGTGGGACATCAGCACCTCCCCGGGGAGTCGTTCAGGGACAACGTGGAGGAGCAGCGGCTCTACCCCGAGCTCCTCACCCCGTCACTCTGTGGAGGAAGCTCGTTTAACCGCTTCTACCTGCGATCAACTACAACCAACTAAATATTGTGTTGAAATCTTTTCAAATGGGACTGAAACGCAGGAGATTCTTTGGTTTAGTTTCATTTTTCTCTCAGATATTCCCCGTGTTCTTGTGCGTCTCCGTTTCATTGTTGATCTTCTAACTTTCCGTCGGTTAAATCGATTCTCAAGTTCAGCCCGAAGACGCAGCTGCTGTTGTGATTTTGGGCTTTACAAAAATAAATTGAACTGAACTAAAGTGAATCAAGATTAAAAAACATCATTTGAAAAACTAATCGCAGGAAAAAAATTAAATAAATCAACTTTCAAAAGGTGCAGCTGTGAGGAGGAGGCGACAATACTCAAAAAATCAACATGTAAATGAAACTCTAAAACGAATCTGAAAACGCTCTGTTCCACCTTGTGATGTCATCAAGTGGTAAGACAGGAAGTGCTCCACTGTGTTTTTTACCTCCATACACCTTCATTTCTAGAATAATTTGGATGATTTCAGACCTGGAATTGCTAATCTCGATTGAAATAAAGGTAAAAGGAGCTGCTAACTTGAAAACGACCACTTGATGACATCACAAAGTGGCAGTTCTTACGCAGAATAAGACCCCGAAGGAGACACAGGCGCGTTTCTGAACACATTTGTGCAGATTTAAACTACAGGGTTGACAGTTTTATGCAGAATACGACCAAGATTTCGTTGTTCGTGGAGAAAATTGTGGAGCTCAAAAACTAAATTGCAGCCTTTGTGATTTTCAGATTGCGATTGTGATGAGTCCTGCAGCCAGACGCACAACCGAAATCCACGTTTTCAATATTAAACCTGCAAAAACACAAACCCAAAAACCCAAACTACCAGAAACGAGCCACAGCATCAGCCCAGCTCCATCTGAGTCTGTGTTACTGCTGCTCTCAGGGGAACCGGCTCTAATGAGTTCATGTAAAAAGCAATTGCATTGTTTTGCATCATTACCTTTAACCAGCGAGGTTCGCCATCACTCAAGTTTATGTGACAAACCCTCAGCTCGTAAATTCAGACGACCAGGGACCAGGATGTGGCGACGTAAAAACCAACGTGAGCCGCACCAAAGTGAAAACCAGTGACAGCTGCACCGGCGAAACCAGAGGGAAAAGAACGAAACTGTAGATGCAACAAACCAGGAGGATGTTTTAAAGAGGGTAAGATCAACTCAGACTAAACCGGGACTGAACCGGGACTGAACCGGGGCTAAACCGGGGCTAAACCGGGGCTAAACCGGGACTAAACCGGGACTAAACCGGGGCTAAACCAGAGACTAAACCGGGGCTAAACCAGGGACTAAACCGGGGCTAAACCGGGGCTAAACCGGGGCTAAACCGGGGCTAAACCGGGGCTAAACCGGGGCTAAACCGGGGCTAAACCGGGGCTAAACCGGGGCTAAACCGGGGCTAAACCAGGGACTAAACCGGGGCTAAACCGGGGCTAAACCGGGGACTAAACCGGGGACTAAACCGGGGACTAAACCGGGGACTAAACCGGGGATTAAACCGGGGACTAAACCATCTGATGACACCTCCTGAACATTTTATTTATCTGTTTGGGGCTGGCTCCAAAAATGTGTCATTATTAGAGTCTTTTCCCCTGACGACTGCGGTAAACGGTCACATTTTTCCACCTTGAAGTCACTCAGAGAGTTTCACATTCAGGAAACACTCACACACTCACACAACAGTCACACAACAGTCACACAGTCACACACACTCACACAACATTCACACAACACTCACACACGAGCGCACACACACACTGGGGCGAGGGGGGGTGAGTGTCTTGCTCATGGACAATCGCACCCCCGACCTGTCTGTCATTGGATCGAACCGCTCAGCCGATGGTGTTCATGTCGAGAGCAGCCTTCAGATCACTGGACAAACACTCACCAACCACCGAGCCACTGTCGCCATGACAACGATCAACGATCAGGTCGGCACGTCTCAACAACAACTGTGTGAAAGATGCTTTAGATTCGGTTTTCGTTTTTCCCTTAATAGTGTCACAATACGACACTTTTTCATTTTCTCATGTGGCCAAAAACTAAACAGAACTAAACCAGGATTAAACCAGGACTAAACGGGGACTGAACCAGGTCTAAGCCAGGACTAAGCAGGACTAAACCAGGACTGAACCAGGACTAAACCAGGACTAAACCAGGACTAAACCAGGACTAAACCTGGTCTAAACCAGGACTAAACCAGGGACTAAACCAGGACTAAACCAGGGACTAGAGCAGGACTAAACCAGGGACTAAAGCAGGACTAAACCAGGACTAAACCAGGGACAAAAGCAGGACTAAACCAGGACTAAACCAGGACTAAATCAGGGACTAAAGCGGGACTAAAGCAGGACTAAACCAGGACTAAATCAGGTCTAAACCAGGACTAAACCAGGGCTAAACCAGGTCTAACCCAGGACTAAACTGAGACTAAACGAGGACTAAACCAGGTCTAAACCAGGTCTAAACCAGGCCTTATATGTGTATACTCCTCAGTGTGCAGTAGTAGTAGTAGTAGTAGTAGTTCAGGGGTACAGTGGTGTATATACTGGTCTGTGAGTCTTAAACTTCTCTTTCATTCTTCATTTCTGTCCTGTGAATGTGACTTTTTATTCGTATATATCTTGGACATTAGCTTTAGCGTCAGATTCTCGACATTTTTGAGTCGAGCAGTAAATCCCAGCACAGACCCGTGAGCCGTCCCCGAGGTGAGACTCGAGGGGCCCCGGGCGGCTCTGAGGTGACAGGAGCCCACCCCGTTAGAGCGAGAGTGAGAGGACAAAGACAGGGTGCAGATTTATGGCCTGTCCTCCGAGGGGCGCCATCATCTGATACTGATCACATGGTCCCGGGCGGGGATTACCTCCACCCTGCTTATCTGCACAGACAGCCACCAGCCCACTGCACTGCAAAAACACAACAGCGGCTTTAAAGTGTGTTCAGATCAAAATGTGGAACTGTTTAAAGGTCCTAGGCTACTCAAAACACTCCGTTCCACCTTGTGGAAATGATCCAAATGATTCTAGAAATGAAGGTGAGTGGAGTTTAAAAACACTTCCTGTATGACCACATGATGACATCACAAGGTGGAACGGAGTGTTTTTTAGGTTTAGCTGTTAACTGAGGAATTTGGACCAGCTTTGATCTGTTTTGTGAGTCGGTCTAGTGTCAAAATACTGAAATTTCAAACTCAATTTCAGTACGAAGGTAAAAGTTAAGATAAATACAGGCCCGTCAACAGAAATTCGGGGGCCCGGGGCAGGAAGCTTCACATGGGCCCCTCTTGAATAGAAATTAATAGGCAGAGGTTCCGATTCTGGGGCCCCCAAACACCATAAATACAACAAATACGGGCCCATCAACAAAAATTTGGGAGCCCGGGGCAGGAACTCACATGGGCCCCCCTCGAATAGAAATGAATAGGCAGAAGTTTCAATTGTGGGGCCCCCGAACACCATAAATACAGGCCCGTCAACAGAAAGTTAAGGGCCCGGGGCAGGAAGCTTCATATAGGTCCCCCTGAAATAGTAATAAATAAGAGGTTTCGATTCTGGGGCCCCGGGACACCATAAATACCATAAATACAGGCCCGTCAATAGAAATTTGAGGGCCCCGGGCAGGAAGTTTCACATGGGCCCCCCTCAAATAAAAAATAATAGGCAGAGGTTCCGATTCTGGGGCCCCGGGACACCACCAAAAATACAGGCCCGTCAAAAGAAAGTTGAGGACCCAGGGCAGGAAGCTTCATATAGGGCCCCCATGAATAGTAATAAAGAGGCAGAGGTTCTGATTCTGGGGCCCCAGGACACCAGCCCCTTTGTCCCCCTCACTGTCAACACCCCTGCACAGATTTATGTCAGTTTTTACACGAGTTCTGATATTTAAAAAAACTGTTTTCTGAAAAGATCCTATTTCGTATTTGTGTATTTTTTCAGTATTGATCCTTCAGACGAGCTTCAGTCTCGATACTAGTTTCAGGTTGGCTCTTTTATTAGGTTATATTCAAAACTAACCCAAGTGTTTCAACCGTCTGGAGCTTCTTCTTCTTCAGGGAATTCCACTTTCACTTTTATTTCTTATAGTGTTTGAACTTTTATTCATGAAACGCGGCGCCTGTTGGAGAATAATTTTGAGTTATTTACATTTAGCGCCGGGTGATGCAACAAAAAAAGTTTCCTCGACTTGATTTAACACAATTTTACCCCCCGAAAATGTGAACTCTGCCCCAAACCACATGTTTTTATTCAAAAGCACCGAAATAATAACACAAAACTGATTAAAATTCAAGCGGCTCTGTGCACAGTAGCATGTTAGCTAGCTCGCTGTGTTCAGTCAGTTTTATTAAAATCGAAAAAATATGAAAAAGCTGATTGTGAACGAGTCGGCTCTTTTGAACGATTGGATCCATTTTTTAAAAGAACCGAGAAAGAATTTAAAAGAATCGAAGAAGTTCCAAACATTTTTATCCCGATTAGCGCTGAACCGACGCAAGAATCGGAAGAAAAGCCGGAAGAAAAGACGATTTTTATGATTTTAAATTGTTTTTCTCGTCCAAACTCGTTCCCAGAACCAGTTTAAACACGTCTGAGCCTCGGTTCTTTCTCTCCGTGATCAGTTTAAAGATAAAATAACTTCTCGGTTTGGCTTTTGTTGTATAAATAAACAGTAAAAGAGCCAGTCTTTGGAACGGCTCTTTGAAATGAACAGATGCAAAAGATTCGGATCTCGTAAAAGAGCCGAAAGTCCCGTCACGAGTCTTTAAACTTTATTTTCTGGATTATAAGTGTCTCTTTTTTCATAGTTTGTCGGGGGGCGACTTATACTCAGATGTGAAATGATTCAAATATATAATGTCACGTCTTCACCACACGAGGGCGCTCTAGGCCAGTATCTCCTGAACCACTGAACATTTAAAACTTCAACATCACATTGATTTAAAAGAGTCTGACGTCAGACATTTCTCAAAAAAATGCGACTTATATATATTTTTTTCTACGTTATTCTAAATTTTTTGGCTGGTGCGACTTATACTCCCGAAAATACTGTGTGTTTAAGACGGAGAGAAAGACAGAGACAGAGAGAGAGAGAAAGAGACAAACACAGAGAGAGAGACAGAGAGTCAGAGAGAGAGAGACAGACAGAGAGAGAGACAGAGAGAGA
>JAIEZT010000124.1:1987772-2044632 GCA_019594935.1 Periophthalmus modestus
CTCTCCTCCTCCTCTCTCTTCCCTCTCTCCTCTCCTCCTCTCCCCCCTGTGACACTTTGACGGCTGAAGCTGCATTAACAGTCTTCCTCTCTCCTCCTCTCCTCTCTCTCTCCTCTCCTCCTTCTCTCTCCTCCCTCTCCCTCTCTCCTCTCCTCCCTGTGACACTTTGACGGCTGAAGCTGCATTAACAGTCTTCCTCTCTCCTCTCTTCCTCTCTCCTCCTCTCCTCTCCTCCTCTCTCCTCTCTCTCTCTCTCTCCTCTCCTCCTCCCTCTCTCCTCTCTCCTCTCCTCCTCTCCTGCCTGTGACACTTTGACGGCTGAAGCTGCATTAACAGTCTTGACGAGCCGAGGGGGAGCGTCCAGAATGTGAGTGTCGGGTTTCGGCGGAGGGCAGAGGGACGAGAGGAACGCGTGAAGAATGAACTGTACTAAAGACGAGAATGTGGATGAAATGTCAAACCAAAACTCAGCGAAACACAAATCAAAACCAAACGGAGTCGAGACTGAACCTGGAACTGCACCAGAATCAGACTCTGTAAGACCACTTTTCACAACTTTTCACCGCAGAGATTCAGGTTTGAGTTTAATTTTTAATCCGCTATTTTGAAGACGCCATTTTGCCAAAAAATCCCTGTTTTCACCTCCACTGTGACACGCCCACTGTGAGGTACACGCCCACTGACACGCCCACTTTGGATTATTTTAAAGGGCCGATGTGCTAATGTTTCCTCGTCAAAAACAGACCTGGAGTTGTGTTTTGTTTCTGCAGATTTAGGCCGAGTTCTTCTCTCAAACTGAAAACACTCTGTTCCACCTTGTGATGTCATCATGGGGTAATACAGGAAGTGCTCCGCTGTGTTTTAAAACTCCACATACCTTCATTTCCAGAATCATTTGGATCATTTCAGGCCTGGAATTGCCACTTAACCGCTACCTTTTTAGTTTTAGTTCAGTAGAGATAACTTGAAAACTACCACTTCATGACATCACAAGGTGGAACAGAGCGTTTTGAGCTTTGGAGATGTTACAGACTAATAATTAAGTGTTACTCAAACATGTGTGAATGAAACACAACTCCATGTCTGTTTCTGAGGAGGTAACAACAGTAGAACATGGATTAATGCTCATCAGAGTCAGTTTTATGTGATGTAAAAGCTCAAAACTCTTCTTCGCTCTAGACTCTGAGGAGCTGATTTTATAGCCACAGCTGCCCTGGGGCAGACTGCCTGGCGGCTGAAGTGTCTTGCCCGAGCGCACACAGGTTGGAGCAGGTGTCAGGGAGAAGCTCTGGTGGCGGGTCGTTACCTGGGTTAAAGTGCCACTCGTGGTCGGGATGGTCCGGAGCAGCTGTGATGGTCAGAACCAAGAGCGAGGAGACGAGGAGGAGGAGGAGCTGCAGAGCCATGACAGCAGCGGTGCTCCTGGTTACCTGTCCGGACACGCGCTCGCCACCGGCATACCTGAGAACGAGAGGAGGAGGAGAAGGAGAAGAAGGAGAAGAGAGGGAGAAACTGAGTTTTAACAGGACATTTATGTGTCACTTAAAGATAAACAACAAAAACAAAGTCAAACAATCGCACATCCACATGTTCTGTGTTTTCTGTTGCATTTGCTGCACTGAACTGGGCTTTTGTCCTCCTGCTCCTTCTACACGGAACATGTTGCAGAAAGACTAAAACTTGACAGAGTTGATTTTCTTAAACACTTTTAAATCTAAACTGAGATCTCGAGACTCCACATCCTGCACTTGTTTTTTTAATAATGTTTTTTATATAATCTCTTTGTCTTTTCTTGTTATCTTGTCTTTTTGTAATTATGTAACTGTATTTTTTATTTGCTGCTGCTGCTCGGCCAGGACTCCCTTGAAAAAGAGGTTTTTAATGTTTTCTGTTTTGTTTATGCCTTAATGTTACTTGAAGCGTTTGCACATTTCTTTTTTGTGGTTTGCACATTTCTTTTTTGTGGTTTGCACATTTCTTTTTTGTGATTTGCACATTTCTTTTTTGTGATTTGCACATTTCTTTTTTTTCTTGTTTGCAAATTTTTCATTTATTGTTTTTATTTTATTTTTTGGCACATTTAATATGTTTGCACTGAGGTGGAGAGGACAGCAATTTCATCTGCGCTATTCATCTTGTTTGTATATGCACATGAGACAATAAAGAGACATTGAATTGAATTAATCTCAGTGGGACTTTCCTGGTTAAATAAAGGTTAAATAAAATAAAATAAAAATGTGTTCTGGCCCCTCCTACAGGTGGAGCACTAACTGCCCCCCCTACAGGTGAGCACCATTATTGCAGCTGCTGAAATGGGACACGGCAACAGTCTGGTTAGCATGCTAGTTGTTGTTAGTTTTACTGTTGCTGGTGAAAAGTGCTTTTAAAGTCATTGCTGTGAATACTGAGGATGGTCTGATGCTCGAGGTCAGTGAGGAACGTCTTTGAAAATGAAACACTTCTGTTTTTCATGGTTTTCAGACAGATTCTAAACACGTGGTTCGTTTGTCTCGCGGGGCCCGATACGTCTTCATCAGTAACTCCGCTCAGCCTCGTGTTCATCTGTTTCGGCAGAGATGCCACGATAAATAATGAACAGAAGAAGAAGAAGAACAAACGAGGGAAACGGGGGAAGAGTTCAAGAACGAGAGCAGCTACTACGACGACGACGGAAACTACTACAACTCAGACACATCAGAAATGAAACTTAGAGAGATAGCAAGAGAGAAAGAGAGAGAGAGAGACAGCACAGAGACAGAGAGAGACTGACACAGAGGCAGAGAGACAGCACGAAAGAGAGCCAGACTCAGAGAGAGAGAGACAGAGAGAGACAGCAAGAGAGAAAGAGAGAGAGAGACAGCACAGAGACAGGGAGACAGACGCAGAGACAGAGAGAGAGAGCACAGAGAGAGAGAGACAGACAGAGAGAGAGACAGACAGAGAGAGAGACAGAGAGAGATAGCAAGAGAGAAAGAGAGAGAGACAGACACAGAGAGCGAGGGTGAGCAGTATTGGACTCATGCAAAAGCAGCTTCTTCTCAGAGTAAACGCTTCATTGTGATTGGTCAAATCCACCTGTCACTCAAACACATGCTCCACATGAGACGAGCCGTGTGACCGACGAGTACAGCAAACTTTATCTACCCCATCTCCATCCGCTCCCCTCGTTCCACCCACTCCCCTCCCAGAGTAGCAAGAGACAGAGAGAGAGACAACACAGAGACAGGGAGACAGACACAGAAAGAGAGAGAGCACAGAGAGAGAGCGACTCGCAGCCAGAGCTCCCCTCGAGCGACTCGAGAGACCCAGACACCTCGAGCGACTCGTGAGGAGTATTCCCCTCATGCAAAAGCAGCTTCTTCTCCCAGTAAACCCTCATTGTGATTGGTCCAAATCCACCTGTCACTCAAACACGTGCTCCACATGAGACGAGTCGTGTGACCGACGAGCTTTTTCTGCTTTTTACAGAGACGTTAGTCTGTGATCAGATCTTCTCTCCCAGAGATAAAGTACAGCAAACTTTATCTACCCCATCTCCATCCGCTCCACCCACTCCACCCGCTCCCCTCGTGCCACCCGCTCCCCTTGTTTCACCCGGTCCCCTCGTGCCACTCGCTCCACCCGCTCCCCTCGTGCCACTCGCTCCACCCGCTCCCCTCGTGCCACCCGCTCCACCCGCTCCCCTCGTGCCTCTGGAGCAGGTGAGCCTGGGTGTGTCATGTAAATAATTTCTCTGAGCTCTCTCGTGGCTCATGATTTTGGTGTGAACGAACAAAACTGACCCAAAAGTAAAAAAACATGATTAAATCCAGAGCCACTGACATGAAAACCACAAACACCGGACCTCCACCACATTCTCCGAGACTCAAACCGAGAAGACGAGCTGCGACGCTAATGTCCCCAACTCAAGTATCAGATTTAACTCCACACACTTAGACAAAGGCTTCCAGTGGTGGAGCAGGGCGGAGCAGCTCGGAGACAGCTGGAGGGGCCGGGGTGTCCCACAGGCCCCGTGTGTTTGGGCTTCAGGGGACGGGACAGAGGACAGCTGACATACAGCTGCACGGACAGGACACGGAGACGAGTCCAGGGACGAGGGGAGAAAGCCAAGACGCGAGGAGCCAACTGGGTGGAGCTCATGACAACAGATACAACGACACGCTGCATGTGTGCGTCTGCGGGAGGAGGGCGGAGGAGGAGGGCGGTGTGCCAGCATGACTTACGACCCTACGACGTGTGTGTGTATCGCTTTGTGTGGACCAAAAACTGTGTACGAGCTCACGTCACAGGACTTTGGCTTCGCTTATGGTGCAAAAATCAGCTTTTCTACATGTTAATTGGTTATTATTAGACCAAAATGGGTTAAAACAGGTTAAGGCTTAGGTTAGTATCTCTTTGTGTGGACAAAATCTGTGTGAAATGGTTGTAAATGGTTTATAATTGGATCAAGAAGGTGATTAAAAGTTCAAAAATTGGTTAAAATAGGTTAAAGCTTAGGTTAAGTCTCCAGAAAATGAATGTAAGTTAATGTAAAGTCTCCGAGGAGTATGGAAACACAACCTGAGTGCGTGTTTGTGTGGACCGAAAACTGTGTACACGCTCGCTCACAGGACTTTTGCTCGATTATGGACGCAAAAATCAGGTTTTCTACATGTTAATGTTTTATTATTGGATCAAGAAGGTGATTAAAGTTGAAAAATGGGTTAAAAAAGGTTAAAGTTTAGGTTAAATCTCCAGGAAATGAATGTAAGTTAATGTAAAGGAGTATGGAAACACAACCTGAGCGTGTGCGTCTGTGTGTACATGTGTGTGTGTGTGTGTGTATGCGTATGCGTGTGTTGTGTATGCGTGTGCGTGTACATGTGAGTATGGCGCTCACAAATGCAGAGCACGCCGGCCCCAGCAGCTGTCCGCAAGGAGAGACACGAGGGAGGCCACACGCTGGGGTTTAATCAGATACAAACTGATGGAAAGTTCCCTCATCAGAAGAAAAACTTTATGAACAGAGGTGAAAATATCAGATTTACGGTGTTTTCTGGACGATAAGTGTCACTTATACTCAGACTTATACGGTCTCGGATTTTGCTAAATAAATTTCCCCCCAAAAATGCGACTTATATAGGTTTTTTTCTTCATTATTGTGTATTTTTTGGCTGTCACATCTCTAAAATCACTTTTCTGATGTGTTTGTTCCTCGTCCACCAAAAAAAAAACTGTGTTAATGTGACTTAAACAAAAATATAAAAAGCGTTTAACCTTCAGCTTCAACTTATACGACTTTATTTAACTTAAAAACGTTCAAGATTATTGTTTTAGTTCCTTAGTTAAACTCTAACCTGAAGAATTACATTTATCAATAGGCTCTGTGCACAGTAGCATGTTAGCTAGCTCCTAAAGCTAACTCTGAGACACTTTAATAACTTGTTATTTTATGTTTGTTTTTTTTTAAATAAAGTTCAAATACTAAAAGCAAAGACGACACAATTATTTTTAGCCCTAAACGTCGAAAACTTCAGTTTGTGGTGTCGTTATTATGCCTCAAAATTAGCATTAGCATTGAGACACAAACATCTCTCTCGTGTTGTTTGGTGAAGTTTTTATTTTATTTGCGTAGTTTTTAACATCCACCCACAGCTCCCTGTCCACTGTCTGACCCTAACCTCTGACCTCTGACCCCACCCACAGCTCCCTGTCCACTGCGTTATGTTTAAATATTTATTCATTTTAGCGCAACTTGTAAAAAAAACCCACAGAGATACAGCTGGACAGGAAGTAGTGATGCTAACAGTGCGGTTGCCGGGCAGATTTAGACGAATATTAGCCGCATATATTTGTAATTAAGTTTGTTTTATTGCTCAAATGGAAAAATCTGCCCCCCTGCGTTTGCCCCATCCTTTAAAACCGCTGGGGACGACCTTAGCGGACGAGTTGTGCACGTTTTTACATCGACGAGAGAGAAATATCCAAAGTTATGATGTGAATTGTTTGAGATTAGCTCCACAAACGTCGGGTTTTGGCTTATACTGACAAAAATCACATCTTTGGGGTTGAAAAACAGCAAACGCCACCACTTTCGGAAGCTATCGTGTTTGGTTTGATGGATAAAACATGGATCGTGCCATTAAATACAAAGATATTAATGAAAATAATAAGCAAAACTGCAATCCGACAGCTAAACTTAAAGAAAGAACCTCCACTCGGTTCAAAACTCGATCAGAAAATCCAAGAATCTGTCATGATAATAAACTACGCCATGTGAAAACCAATCCTTAAGTGTATGGTTTCAGTTTCCTCAACGAGACCGAGAGACCACACAACAAAGAGCGGAGAGTAACGCGAGGAGGCTAACACGCCAACGGTTTGACAAATGTGTCTTTGAACAGGAACAAAAGTGGCAGCGGTCTCGAGAATATTGTTGTGGGGAAAGTCAAGTGGTGGTGAACAGCTGTGGTCTGAGCGCGAAGCAGAGAAACCAGTGTTCTCCAGAGGTCACGCCGTAGAGACCGGCCAAACCTGCAAGTAAAGACGCACTGTGGAATTTTTCAGCTGTGTCGGTTTGTCTGGAATGTTTCGCTGCGTCCATGTGCTCAGAAGTGGGCTAAAGTGAGCGTGACGTCACTTTTCAGCGTTCTGATATCGATACTGGTATTAGCAAAAGCTCTGATACTACGCATTTTTCAAGTATCGGTATCAGCGAGTGCTCAGACCGAATCGCCGATCTGATACCGCTCTGTATTTTCCAGAATGAGGACTCAAAGATGTGAGAACTGCCGCTGTTGATGTCCATGGCTAATGCTAACGCTAACATGTTTATTCTTGTAGATGTTTTTTAGAGAAACTTATTTTTTGCTGCAACAAAATCGAGTTGCTTTAGTCGACTTCTTCACACTACGTGGTATCGGACTGGTATCGGTATCGGCGAGTACAATAAGGTCAAGTATCGTTTCAGATCAGATCCAAAAAAAAAAAAAAAAAGGCTAGCAGTTATAGCGGCTAATTTGGAGCTAAGTATTATAGTAAAAAAAGAGCCAATCCTTCCCGTCCACACCGCTGGTTTAGCAGGAAACAGGCGCATAGCAACGCTGTCAATCAAACCTGTTGCTAACGCTAACAGGAGCGACCTCGGGAAAAGAAGGCGCCCGATTTGTCTGATATTAATGTTCATATCTTGATTTTAAGGACACTACAGCAAAATAAAAACCCCAGGATCACGTAGAGCAGGTTAATACGAACATTTAAGACCAAAATGACGAGTCTGGGCTGCAGTTTTTCAATAGAAAGTGAATTGGAGCGAGAGTCGAGGTTGATTTACACATACAGTTTAAGGTTACAGAGCATTTTCTTCCTGAATAACACCCAGACAAATATGCAGTCTTAATTAACAAAAGTTGGGTCACCACTCCACAGATATGACCTGTAACGTTACATGAACATAGATCCATTTAATGCCATACTGCGGAGCTTTCCCTAAAAACGCAATAGCATCTCCATCGAGACAGGACCATTTGGGAACAACAGGTTTAATATATCCCCACAGCTACAGAACCTGAAGGTGGAGGTGACAGTGACAAAAATAAATACATTTTTGTGTCGTCTCGAAAACAATATTCAGAAGTTTACAACATTCCATTTTTATTTTGCATTTTGTTTTCTTATAAACTGTAGCGAGTGTTCAAGTTCTGCAAAAGTTTACGGTCCTCTTGTTAGGTCTGTCCAAAACCCTGAATGTGAACATTGTTAAATAAAAGTTGTTTTTCCTACTCAATTTTTATTAACATTTAGATGTATTATTTCTGAAAACAACTTTTTACAGGAAAAAAAAAGGAAAAAAAGTTGTTTTCAGAAAATAATACAACTAAAAGGAAGGAAGGAAGGAAGCAAGGAAGAACGGAAGGAAGGAAGAAGGGAAGAGGAGAGGGAAAGAGGAGAAAGAAAGAAAGAAAGAGAGAAAGAAAGACAAAGAAAGAGAAAAAGAGGAGAAAGAAAGAAGAGAAAGAAAGAAAGTGTCTCTGTGCAGGTCCTCTTTAAACCCGTCGCTCTGTGGGTCCTCTTTAAACCCGTCGCTCTGTGGGTCCTCTTTAAACCCGTCGCTCTGTGGGTCCTCTTTAAACCTGTCGCTCTGTGGGTCCTCTTTAAACCTGTCGCTCTGTGGGTCCTCTTTAAACCCGTCGTCTAAACCTGTCGCTCTGTGGGTCCTCTTTAAAACCTGTCGCTCTGTGGGTCCTCTTAAAACCTGTCGCTCTGTGGGTCCTCTTTAAACCTGTCGCTCTGTGGGTCCTCTTTAAACCCGTCGCTCTGTGGGTCCTCTTTAAACCTGTCGCTCTGTGGGTCCTCTTTAAACCTGTCGCTCTGTGGGTCCTCTTTAAACTCGTCGCTCTGTGGGTCCTCTTTAAACCTGTCGCTCTGTGGGTCCTCTTTAAACTCGTCGCTCTGTGGGTCCTCTTTAAACATGTCGCTCTGTGGGTCCTCTTTAAACCTGTCACTCTGTGGGTCCTCTTTAAACTCGTCGAGTTACTGCAGCCCTAGACTCCTCCCAGAACCTTGAGGTCAGAGGTCAAGACCAGAGAAGACGGAGCCTTTTCTCTGTCAGCGCCCAGACTATGGAACAGCGCCCTCTACCTGTCACATCCTCTCAGTCTTTAACACAGTTCAAAACTCGACCGAAAACCCCCTCTTCTCCCTGGTATTTAACACTACACAGGATATACAGGTGTTTTATTGCTACTTTTTTCTGTTTGCACTTTGTTCACCTGCAGTTCTTTTAAACGTGCTACATAAATAAACTTGAATTGAATTATCATTATCTTCCCATGACACCTAAAGACTATAATTGTAAAACAGAGACAGTAATACTGGAAAGACAGACACAGGAGAAGTGTTTAGAGGCGAGCCGTTACATCACTGCAGACAGTTTGCAGCCTCTCTATAATTAGACCCCACAGTAACACAGCACTATGTCTTGGCAAAGGCCTGGGGCATTTCTAGGACACCTCTGAAGTGAACGCTCAGATGTTTTTCAGCGTTTGTGCACCAGATTTTTTACCCATAAGGTCAGAAATGTTTAGAATTTTAGAGGAATTCAACCGTCTTGTTGCAGAAGTTATATCAATTGGAATTTCGCCTTTTTTGCGGGCTTAAATTCGTTACAGACGTGCAGAAAGAATGATCAAAATCTTGGCGTTTGCACAGTCTTAAGTGTCTTGCCCATTGACACAACGATAGAACCATCGATAAAGTTTTCATTGCTCTTTTGAAACTATGCTAACGAATAGGAGTTTGGTTTGTGTTTTTGCATAGAACTGAACTATAATTTAACCAAAACAGCAGCAGAAATCAGATCACAACAGGAGTTTCACCATCACTGCGCCCCCTACAGGTGCAGCTTAATACAACGTACAGCTCTCCAAGTATCTGGCCATTATGAATGTATATGAATGAAGTATACATCTCTGAAAATAAAAGGGGGTGTGGCATGGCACTGGCAAAAAGTCTAAAACAATGTGTCAAACTCAAGGCCCACGGGCAAAATGTGGCCCGCCAGGTCATTTTATGTGGCCCACAACAAGGTAAATTAAAAGGTATGACGCAGTGTTTGTGTCTCAATGCTAACACTAATGCTAATTTTGAGGCACAAGTCATATTAACACACCACAAACTGAAGAATTCTACATTTAAAACAATCGAGTAGTGGAAATACATATGCAATATTTGTAACTTCAATAAATAATAAATGCAGAACCAGTAAATGAACAAGTTAAAAAGGTAGTTACATGTATTTTACATTATATCTGGCCCTTCGAGAGCGACCGTTTTGCTGATGTGGCTCTCGGTGAAAATGTGTTTGACGCCTCTGGTCTAAAATTAATTCAAATCTCGCTGTGTACTAGTATTTCTGTATATACATAATATATATGTGTATACTTTGCATCTGCACGAGCTTCATTAAACTGTCCAGTCACTCCCAAACCTCTGCTCACTCTCTCCATGAATTCCCCGTTCTGCTGTGGTCCATATAAATCCTTATAAGCCTAATAAAATAACCACAGTTCTGTTTTGTCCATTCAGAGCTACCGTAGCTGCCATATTGTTACAGATTTTCAACAGTTCAGTCATTTTCCTCTGTGTTTAAGCTCTGTAAACTGTCATTTAGCCCCATGCAAACATCTGTCTGTGAGTATTGTAGCATTGTTAGCATGTTAGCTCGCTCTATAAACTCATTTGAGGCACTTGAAGTTGATTTACACTGTATATTTCCACTAAAAAAAGAAGACACTAATAGCATGTCTATGGGATTTTCCTTTCATGTTAGCATGTTAACAGTTTTACACAAGTTTTCATTAGTTGTAGCTACTTTTAAGCTAATGTTGTGCATAAATTACATTATAATAAGCTACTATAGGTCGTTTTATGTAGCTCTGCATAATATTTGTTCATAGAAATATAAAAACATGATTGTAATATGCAGATACCTTCTTTGTATGTTACAATCTGCTCTTAAGTAAATGTTCAAAACAGCAAGAGGCTTCCTGGCTGTTCGCATCTGTAAAGTGATACCACACATTTTTCAAGTATTGGTATCGGCGAGTCCTCAGACCAAACCACCGATCTGATACCGCTCTGTATTTTCCAGAATGAGGAACTGTAGACGTGAGAACTGCCGCTGTTGATGTCCGCGGCTAATGCTAACGCTAACATGTTTATTCTTGTAAATGTTTTTAAGAGATACTTGTATTTTTTGCTCTTACTGTAATAAAATTTAGTCACCTTCTTCACACTATGTGGTATCGGACAGGTATCAGTATCGGTGAGTACAAAAAGGCCAAGTATCGTTTCAAATTGGATTTAAAAAAAAAGGTATCGGAAAAACCAGAGACTGTGTAAAGAAGTGGACTAAGTGAGTGTGACGTCACCCACAAGTTACAGCCGTGAGTATCGTAGCAACCAAAGAGCCAATCCAGAGAGAGGCTTTTGAAGGTGGGACCCTGGGGTTTTTATTTCACTGTTGTGTCTGTAAATTAAGACATGAACATTAATAACAGACAAATCAGGTCCTTCTTTCCTCAAAGTCGCTCCTGCTAGCGTTAGCAACAGGTTTTGATTGACCCTTCAACAACCTCTCTCTGGCTTGGCTCTTTGTTGCTATGATACTCAAATTGGTTGCTATAACTGCTGGCCTCAATGTGGCTGACGTCACACTCACTTAATCCGCGTCTTTACACAGTCTGTGGTTTAGAAAGAGACATGTTTGTGTCTCAATGCTAACGCTAATGCTAATTTTGAGGCACAATTAATATTAAAACACCACAAACTGAAGAATTCTACATATAAAAACAATTGAGTAGTAGTACAAAATGAGTCTGACAGCAGCAGGGACAGAGAGGGGACACAGTTTCTCAATAGACAAAAAATAAACTCAAAATACCAAAAAAAAAAAAAACCCTAAAAAATCTCAAAATAATAAAAAAAAAAAAGTTAAAAAAAAACTGAAAAAAGAAAAATACTCAAAATTTAAAAAAATATATAAATAAACAATAAAAAAGAAAAAACTCAAAATAACTTAATTCAAAATAACAAAAAAAAAAAAAAACAAACTCAAAATAACAAAATAGAAAACCAAAACTCAAAATAAATAAAGTTAAAAAACTTAACTGAAAAAAGGAAAAAACTCAAAATAACAAAAAATAAGTTAAAAAAACCAAACAAAACTAAACCTCAAAATAACTAAAAAAAAAAAAAAATTACCAAAAAAAAATCAATCCCAGGATCAAGTAGAGCGGGTCTGAATCTGAACATTTAAGACCAAAATTACAAGTCTAACAGATAAATTGGAGCCAATTCGAAGTCGATGGAGCAGGAAGCGCGCCCATGCTCACTTCCTAACGCCGCCGCTAGCAGGTTAGCCATGTCCATTTATATAAACAGTCTACTGCAACAACACAAAAGTAACTAGCTGACTAATAACTCCATGGACTGTAAACTAAAAGACGTCAACTCTAAAAGTGCTTCCAAAGTTTTTAGACGCCTTAACCGAAGCAGGAAATGGAAGCTTAGGCCCGTCAGAGCCCAGTGTGCCGTTTGGTGTCTGTGCTTGGTTAAACATGACTAATGTCTGCTGTACTGAGCATGGTGAGCGCTTTGTTTTGGGTTTCCTTGGACATAGAGACGCAGCTCACACCCCACTGCCCTCCCACTCCGTCCCAAACAGACAGCCTCATTAATCTTCAGTCTGAACTTTGAACAAGACGAGAGCTCTTCCGGGACACTACAGGGATTCTTTGGGACGGGACCAAGCGTGACAGACAAGAGGCAATTTAACTACGGAAATGTGTCAGTGGGTTTTATCTTTTAGCAGGATCCTTTTGCTTTGAGTGAATACTTTGGGTCGGATGTCACTTGTTAGCGATGTAAAGGCCCCCCCTGTGCGGCTGGAGATGTGCCCGCCTGCCACGATAACGACCACATCGACATCGTTTAATACACGAAACCTGGGACAATATAGATTCTTGAGCTCAGTATTTATCGTGTGCACATTTTCGTTGCAATAACAGGGAGATTTTTGCTAGTTTTGTCGTGATGTGATGAGATTTGACCTGTAAAAAGGGTTGAAAATGTCACTTAGAAGGCAATAATTAGCCATATATTTTTATTTTTTAATGGTTTTCTAGGATTAAACCATAGTCTGTCTACTACTCGCTTGCTTTTATATGTAGAATTCTTCAGTTTGTGGTGTTTTAATATGAATTGTGCCTCAAAATTAGCATTAGCGTTAGCATTGAGACACAAACATGTCTCTTTCTAAACCACAGACTGTATAAAGAAGTGGATTAAGTGAGTTGTTGTGGCTAGCAGTTATAGCGGCTAATTTGAGTATCATAGCAACCAAAGAGCCAATCCGGAGAGAGGCTGTTGTATGTCAATCAAACCTGTTGCTAACGCTAGCTAGAGCGACGTAGGGGAAAGAAAGCTCCTGATTATTAATGTTCATATGTTGATTTACAGACACAAAAGTGAAATAAAAAACCACAGGATCATGTAGAGGGTTAATACGAACATTTAAGACCAAAATGACGAGTTTGACAGAGACACAGAGACAGTTTTTCAATAGAAAGTGAACTGGAGCCAGAGTCAATGGAGCAGGAAGTGCGCACGATCACTTACTGTTTGGAGCGCGGCGGCTAGCAGGTTAGCTATGCCATTATATTTCTTTAGCGGTTAATTATTTATGTTGCTCTTCAGAATGTTGTCGTGACAGGTCATGCTTTTCAGTTTAATTTAGTCCGAAAACGAATAAACCGATATTAATTTACTGAACATAAACGAGACAGATTTTAAAAGCTGCCATTTTAAACACAGAAAAACTCAAATTTCTCTCCCCAAAGTCTGAACTCTGCTTCAGATCACTGCCTTTCACTGACAGATTAGAAACAAACTGAGGCCATTAGACATGACAGAATCTTCATCTTAATTAAAATCTGAATTATTCCACAGCTCCAGCTCCACATTCGGCTAAACTGGATTTTTTGCACGACTAAACATGTTTTATTTCGGAGATAAAGCTGTTCCCTCGTCCATTCACACGTCTGAGCAGCAGAGGTGCAACGTAACGAAGTAAAACTAGTAAAATACTGCATTTAAGTAGAGAAAACATCGGTATTTGTGCTTTACTTAAGTACATTTCACAGTGTGTACTTTTTACTTGTACTTCAGTACATTTGAGAGTAGTATCTGTACTTTCTACTCCACTACATTTTTGAACCTGACTAAAAAGTAAAACAGCAGCAGGTACAGAGAGAGGGGACACAGTTTCTCAATAGACAAAAAATGAACTCAAAATACAAAAAAAAAAAAAAAAACAACAAAAACCCCCTCAAAATAACTTTAAAAAAAAAATAAAGAAAAAAAAAACTCAAAAAGAAAAAAAAACTCCTAAAAAAAAAGATAAAAAAAAAAAAAAAAAAAAAAAAAATAACTTAACTAAATAAACAAAAAAATAAGTTAAAAGAAGCAAACAAAAATAACTTAAAAAAAAAAAAAAAAAAAAAAAATAAGAAAAAAAGAATCCCAGGATCATGTAGAGCGGGTTAATGCAAAAATTTAAGACCAAAAATAACGCCGAAAAGTAAAAGTATTTTTTTTATTTGAGACCTGCTGAAAAAGCTGAGTTTTTAAAAATTATTATTTTTTGTATTTTATTTTATTTTTGATTTATTTATTTATCTGAGGGTTTATTTTAACACATTCAGAATTTCAGCTAAAATAAACAAATAAAAATATCTTGAAAAAAAATGTATTTAATTGTTTTCCGTTACACAAAATTTAGCTCAAATCTTTATCAAAATCACATTTGAAGGTTTATAAAACTCAAAATCTGCACAAAATACTTTTAACTTTTTACCCTTTATGTACATTTTTAAATAAGTACTTTAATACTTTTACTTAAGTAGATTTTTTTCATGTTTTACTATTATTACTTTACCATCACTAGCATTATACTTACTACTCCGGTATCTGTACTTTTACTTAACAAACCTGAGTCCTTCTGTACTACACACGCAGTAGTCGTGTACTTTTCACATTACACACACCTTAGGCCACACCCCCTCTCCTTCACGTCGTCTCCTCTGTGTTTTTAAAGTCCGTTCATCTTCACCAGACTCACTTTTATTATTTTCGCTGCGTCGCCTGAGCGTTTCCAAACTGTTTTTAATTAAATCTCCAGCGATTACTTCAGCCGTCGAGTAGTTTTCAGCACTTATGTTTTCAATAAGTTCAGACGTCACTATAGACTCTCGAAAACAGAGCTGTGTTTGTGATAAAAATATAAAAAAAAAAAAACTCTTTTCCAGGAAATGGCCTGTTCCAACCCGTTTATGGCCCAGATAACGATTCTTCAGGATGTTTTTAGCCTCATTTGAACTGCCTCGCTCTCACTGCTCAATCCACTGTGATATAACGCAATAACATTTACTTTTAATATCCGTGTTGTTTAAACAGTCTCGGGCTGTAATTGGCTCTGTGCAGTGCGCTCGCTCGCTAGCTCGCGGTGCTTCAAAGTTTACGCAAACTTTTATTGAAAGTGTAAAATGTAAAATAAGCAAGATAATAACATTCAAATGAATTAAAATAAAGACTACGCAATTGTTTTTATATGTAGACCGCTTCAGTTTGTGGTGTTTTAATATTAACTGTGTTTCAAAATTAGCATTAGCGTTAGCATATGTCGCTTTCTCGCCCACATCGTTCAGCTCCAAATGAAGCTCATCGAGGCTGAAGCAGTTTGAGCAGGATCTGGAGCAGAGTTTCGACCACGAGTATCATAGCAACCAACAAGCCAATCCAGAGCGACGATGTTGAAGGTAACGCCCCTTTTAGTTTGGCAAGGCGCTTAGCAACACTGTAAATCAAACCTGTTGCTAACGCTAACAGGAGCGACGTCGGGGAAAGAAGGACCTGATGTGTCTGTTATTTATGTTCATATGTTGATTTACAGACACAATAGTTTCTCCGTGTCTTTCTTCCTCTGTCTCTTTCGCCGTCTGTCTCTGTCTGTCTCTCTTTGTCTCTGCCTGTGTCTCTCTCTCTCTCTTATGTCTCCGTCTCATGTCTCTCTCTCTCTCTCTCTTATGTCTCCGTCTCTGTCTCATGTCTCTCTCTTTCTCTCTCTGCCTGTCTCTCTCTTTCTCTCTCTGCCTGTCTCTCTCTTTCTCTCTCTGCCTGTCTCTCTCTTTCTCTCTCTCTCTCTCTTCTCTCCTCTGTCCTCTCTCTCTCTCTCTTGTCCTGTCTCTCTCTTTCTCTCTCTGCCTGTCTCTCCCTCTTTCTCTCTCTCCTGTCTCTCCCTTTCTCTCTCTCCCTCTCCTGTCTCTCTCTTTCTCTCTCTCTTCTCTCTCTCTCTCTGTCTCTGTCTCTCTGTGTCTCTGTCTCTCTGTCTCTCTGTCTCTCTGTCTCTCTGTCTCTGTCTCTCTGTCTCTCTGTCTCTCTGTCTCTGTCTCTCTGTCTCTGTCTCTCTGTCTCTGTCTCTTTGTCTCTGTCTCTCTGTCTCTGTCTCTTTGTCTCCGTGTGTGTCTTTCTCTCTGTGTGTCCGTCTCTCCCTCCGTCTCTCCCTCCGTCTCTCCCTCCGTCTCTCCCTCCGTCTCTCCCTCCGTCTCTCCCTCCGTCTCTCTCTCCCTCTCTCTCCCTCCTCTCCCCCTCCGTCTCTCCCCCTCCGTCTCCCCCTCCGTCTCCCCCTCCTTCTCTGTCCGTCTCTCTTCACAGACACAATAGCGACATAAAAACCTGGCCGCTGGCAGTTTAGCCATGTCCATTTACATAGAGTCAATGTTCTATCTCATTTCATTTGCGTCGTGTTCAACATCCACCTGCAGCTCCCCGTCCCCCGTCTGACCCTAACCCCTAACCTCTGACCTCTGACCCTTAACCCACCTGCAGCTCTCTGTCCTCTGCCTCATCTTTACACATTTATTCATTTTAGCGTCACTCTGAGATAAAACTGAACAGGACGTAGCGACGCTCACAGTGAGGTCGTGCACAAAGCCTCAGTCGACCCTTCGTCTCGTCACATCTTAAACGACTGAAGAACCACATCCCTGAAACAGTCCCAACGGAAAAAACCCAGCGCTAAAGTGTTTAAGGCTGAAAACGAACGTGAGCGTAGAGTCTGAAGTGAAAGTCACAAGGACGAAAAGAGTTTGGGCAGCGGACGCAGAACGAGTAACTCTGAGCCAGCAGTTGGTGACCACAGCGATAATGCATCATCCACCGCTCTGGAAACGGCTTTTTGTCCTCAGAGAAGTTCATTAAAACACCGTCACTAAAAAGAAAAGGGCAGCAACGAGCGTCTCATAAAACCTCGTTAAACAAAGGAGGAAAAAAACGTGAAAAAATAAAACACGATCAAGGACTTGTGGGTAGTTTTGAGAGCAGCTTAGACAAAACCATACATCACATAAGGAAGTGTTTCGGTTAAATACTTCACAATAACTACATCTTAACGTGGCCTTGAAGTGATATTATACAATTTTCCGAGCGTAGAAAGTCAACTCCGTGGAAATAGCACATTAAAATCTCATTTTGGATGTTCCAAAGTGTGGTTTTAGACATGTTTTTTCGCCATATTGTGGAGCATTATAGCCAAAAGAACAACACTCGCTTGTTTTTATATTTTTTATCCATCCAATAAACACATCCATAAGGGTAAATGAGCTTCAAAAGAGTGTCTTGCCCAAGGACACAACCACAACTGTCATCTGTGGGAGCTGGAATCGCACCTCCAACCTTCGAATAAAGCATCTGAGGTACATTATGGCGCCAATAATGAAAAAAACATGCTTTAATTTGAGTTACACACTGAGGTTTTAATAAAGCAGGAAGAAAGACTCAATTCATAATGAACTAACAGTTAATTAACAGTTTATTAAGAACAATTCAGGCTTAGTAAATATTTTATTCAAAGGTTAGGAGTAGGAATGGTGATAAAAAGATAAAAGATAAGATAAATAATTTTTTTTTGGGACATTTTATATAATCGGGGTCCAGAACTGTGAGGCTTTTTGACCCAGGCCCCCGAGTTTCTGTTGGCGGCCCTGCTTATTCATAACACTCTCCGCTCGATCGTACTCGTTTTCACTGATAAGTACAATTGTATAAAACTTGTTTAAACATGGGGCTTGTTCATAAAATTAAAATGATAATTATTCATATCTAGAACATTTTTTAAACTGTTAGCAGCTTTAATCGTTATAGTGATGTTATCGTTAATCGCAATGATGGACATAATAATCGCAACACAAAATTTCAATATCGTCCCAGGTCTGGTCGGGCGCTAGGAGATAGAAGAAGCTAGAAGACGGAAGTACGAGACGGAGAAGCTAGGAGACAGGGCGCTACGACACGGCGCTACGAGCTAGGCGGACGAGACGGGCGCTACGAGACGGGCGCTACGAGACGGGCGCTACGAGACGGGCGCTACGAGACGGGCGCTACGAGACAGAAGCTAGGCGACAGAAGCTAGGCGACAGAAGCTAGGCGACAGAAGCTAGGAGTAAAGCGCTAGGAGTAAAGCGCTAGGAGTTCGGAGTTCGAAGCTAGGAGCAGGTTTACATAGCTACAAAGCCTGAATTCTTAATAAACAGTTTGTTCATTATAAGTATTTTCTAAAGTTCTTTTCTTCTTCTGTGTTCTTCTTCCCGACTGTACAGAACAGAGGTTGACGGCAGATAAAGATTTGAAGAGAAGCTGAATTTCTCTTTGGGGATAAATAAAGTCTTTTGGGACTTTTTGATGTGATATTTAGAACTCAGTCGTAGTGAATCTTAAGAGCGTGAAGACGAGTAAAAGGCATCGTCCAGGACCACCGTGTTCTAGTGACGCTGCAGAACACGACGTGACTCATTAAGGAACTAAACCAGATTCAGAACAAAACGAGACCTGTGCAAAGAAACACACTTGAGGAGCGCAGCTAGGCAACGAGACGGACGGAAATGTGAAGTTTGAACTGACCAAACATGACAAATGGACATAATGGATGTAATCAGTGTGGATCGTTAGCATACGGCTACATAAACCAGAGCTCGTTCCAAACTGTCGATAATAACGGCCGATAATGAGGTGGGAGTCCTGCTTTTGGAGAGTGAGGAGCTGGAGTTTTGCTAAAGCTACAAAGCCAAAAGTATAAAATAACAGAACGGGACTGCAATTTACTTTAATGAACGATAAACATCTCGTCTTCGTCGTCATGGAGACCGTCTCGAGTCGCGTCTGGTGGAAATTGTTTTGTCTCGTCCCTAAATAATAAATAATTCTTAATAAACATCATAAACAACAATTGAAAACAGTGGCTCCAGTCAAATGAAGCTTATCGAGGCTAGCAGTTATAGCGGCTAATTTGGAGCACGAGTATCATAGCAACCAAAGAGCCAATCAAACCTGTTGCTAACGCTAACAGGAGTGACCGCGGGGAAAGAGAGAGAGACAGACAGAGAGAGAGAGAGCCAGACAGAGAGAGAGAGACACAAAGGCAGACAGCGAGAGAGACAGCGAGAGAGACAGCGAGAGAGACAGACAGCGAGAGAGACAGAGAGAGAGACAGACAGAGAGAGACAGAAAGACAGAGAGAGAGACAGACAGAGAGAGACAGAGAGAGAGACAGAGACAGAAAGAGAGAGAGAGAGAGACAGACAGAGAGAGAGAGAGAGAGAGAGAGACAGAGAGAGAGACAGACAGAGAGAGAGAGAGAGCAGAAAGACAGACAGACAGAGAGAGAGAGAGAGACAGAAGACAGAGACAGAGAGAGAGAGAGAGAGAGAGAGAGAGAGAGAGAGAGAGAGAGAGAGAGAGAGAGAGAGAGACAGACAGAGACAGACAGACAGAGAGAGAGAGACACAAAGAGAGAGAGAGAGACACAGAGAGAGAGAGACAGACAGAGAAAGACAGAGAGAGACAGTGAGAGACAGAGAGAGACAGAGAGAGAGACAGAAAGAAAGAGACAGTGAGAGAAACTTTTGTGTCTGTAAATCAACATATGATATATATGATTAATATCAGACACATCAGGTCCTTCTTTCCTCGACATCGCTCCTGTTACCGTTAGCAACACATTTGATTGACAGAGTTGCTAAGCGCCCGCTCCCTGTTAAACCAGTGTTGTGGGCGGGAAGGGGCGTTACCTTCAACAGCCTCGCTCCTGATTGGCTCTTTGGTTGCTATGACACTCAGATTAGTCTCTACACCTGCTCTGGCCTCGAGGAGCTTCGTGTGGAGACGTCAGACTCGACAGTTGATCACGTCATGGTCCTGTTTGTAAAGTTGAACGTGGAAAGCCTCAGGTGCAAACTCTGCGTGACTCTTTATGCTAATTCTCTCACGATAAAAGACAAAAACTCGTATACATGCGTGCGTTTTTGAGGAAACTGGTTTTTGACTGACAAGTAACTGCAGCTGGGTTTGTTCAGGAGGTTTAAGCTCCTCACAGGTCGGAACACGCCCCGAGAGTCTGTGTGCTTTTCCCACACGCCATTATCAACCCGACTGTACTGCAAAAACCTCCAGAGAGCACTTTAAAGGACTGGATACTCCTCCGTCTAATCCGCCGCTTATATCCTGAACAAACGGATACTCGAGATGGAAAACATAACGACAATCTGCAGCTTAAAATGTAAAATCAGGCCTTTTTACACATTTTAAATCACAATATTCATCTAAAACGACGCCATAAAAGAAACAAATCCAGCTGGGTTCAAGTTAGAAAACGGCAGTGTCCAGTGGGAGCCGACGTCGCCGTGAGCGTCATCGCGACAAAGCGGCGTGGAGCTGTCGGCGCCCCCTGTGGACAGCTGCACGCCGCACTAGAGCAGCGGATTTTTAACAGTTTGTACCGAAAAGACGATGAATCCTACGAGTATCAGCGATAAGAAAATAAAACCGGGGAAGGAAGTGCGGATGTCACAGGGGGCGTGGCACAGGGGGCGTGGCACAGTGGAGGTGAAAACGAGGGTTGAACTACAAAATGGCGTCTTGAAAATTGAATTAAAGATTACTCAAACATGACTAAAACCTGGTTAAAATCTTTGAAAAGTCTAGTAAAACTGAAGCAAACAGAATAATGATATTGGCAAGACACATTTTAGTTTTTCTTCTCGCAGATAAACGAGACAAACTAAACACAATCTGAACTTTCAAAACACTTTAAACCGTTTTTAAAAAGCTCATAAAAGTTCGATTATGGAGCAGAACAAATGAAACGTGGTTCACCTGAGACGAGAGAGTCACAGCTGCAGAGAGACAAACGACACGACGATTCTGACACTGAGGTTTTCAGAGACGAGTGAGAGGACTCAGGGTTTAATGTGCACAACCATGAAGGAGGGAGGAGGAGAGAGGTAGGAGAGAGGAGGAGAGAGGGAGGAGGAGAGAGGGAGGAGAGAGGGAGGAGAAAGGGAGAGGTCTGAGGGAGGAGGAGGAGAGGGAGGAGAGGAAGAGAACGGCAAGAAAGGGAGAAGTGTGAGAGAGGAGACTGGGAGAGGTGGGAGAGAGTGAGACTAGCAGAGGTGGAAGAAGGAGAGAGGAAGAAGGGGAGAAGGGGGAGAAAGGGAGAAGTGTGAGAGGAGACTGGGAGAGGGGAGAGAGAGGAAGACTGGGTGAGTGGGGAGGGGGGAGACAGGGAGAAGAGGGAGAAGAGGGAGAGTGGGAAAAGAGGGAGAGGGCAGAGAAAGGGAGAGAGAGAGAGGGACACTGGGAGAGGAGAGAGGGTTAGAGGAAGAGGGGGAGAAAGGGGAGAGAAGGAGAGGTGGGAGACTAATTGAGGGGAGAGAGAGGGGAGAGGTGAGAGGGAAGTCTGGGAGAGGTGGAAGAAGGAGAGAGGAAGAAGGGGAGAAATGGGAGAGAGGGAGAAGTGTGAGGGAGGGGACTGGGAGAGGGGAGAGGGGAGAGAGAGGGTAGAGGCAGGAGAGAGAGAGACTGGACGAGCTGGGAGAGGGGGGAGAGAGAGAGGGAGGGAGGGGAGAGAGGGAGAGCGGGACACTGGGAGAGAGGGTTAGAGGAAGAGGGGGAGAAAGGGGAAGTGGCAGACTAAGAGGGGAGAGAGAGGGGAGAGGTGAGAGAGGTGGAAGAGGGAGATGGGAGAGAGGGGGAGAGTTAATAATAATAATGCCTCACATTTGTAATGCGCTTTATCAAAGCCTCTCAAAGCAAACTACTACAATGAAATCATTATTCGTTCACTCCACACTTGGTGATGGTAAGCTACTATTGTAGCCACAGCTGCCCTGGGGTAGACTGACGGAAGCGAGGCTGCCAGTTTGCGCCATCGGCCCCTCCGACCACCACCGATCATTCACGCACACACTACTTTCATACTAGGCAATGTGGGTGAAGTGTCTTGCCTAAGGACACAACGACAGAACTTGGTCCGAGCTGGACTCGATCCTCCGACCTTCGGGTTGGGAGACCAATGCTCTAACCACTGAGCCACTGTCGCCCCAGCCGAGTTGTGAGAGGTGAGACTGGGAGAGGTGGAAGAAGAAGAGAGGAGGAAGGGAAGAAGGGAGAAAGGGTTAGTTAGGAAGAGGGGAAGAAAGGGGAGAGAAGGAGAGGTGGGAGACTAAGAGAGGGGAGAAGTGTGAGGGAGGAGACTGGGAGAGGGGGGGGAGAGAGAGGGAGAAAGGGTAGAGGCGGGAGAGAGAGGGGAGACATGGAGAAGAGGGAGGAGAGGGGGGAGAGGGAGGAGAGAGGGACACAGGGAGAGAGGGTTAGAGGAAGAGGGGGAGAAAGGGGAGAGAAGGAGAGGTGGCAGACTAAGAGAGGGGAGAGGTGAAAGAGGTGGAAGAGGGAGATGGGCGAGAGGGGGAGAAGAGGGAGAGAGGGAGGAGACTGGGAGGGAGGGATAAAGGGAGAAGAGGGGGAAAGTTAGTTAGGAAGAGGGGACAAAGAGAGAGGACGAGAGGGGGGGGAGAGAGGAGGGCATGTGACATCACTGTGCCAATGTGACAAAGGACGGAGAGAAAACGAGAAAAAAAAAAGAAAAAACGACAGACTCAAGAGCGCACTGCGATAAAATAAAAAAATAAAATATACATGATTTAAAGGTGCAGTGTGGAACTTTTCTAGTGGGGGGAATGACACAGACAGACCAACTGTAATGTCTCATAGTCAAAGAAACGCCGTCTCCATGGAAACAAGCAGCTAAAAAGTGACTTACTGCACTTTTAAACGGCTTAAATTCTGATATTCAGTGGATTTGAGTCTCTGTTTTACACTAAAATAAAAAGTAAAATAAATTAGGCTCAAACGAACACGACATTATGACACGTTTATGGGCCCAGGAGAGATCTCTAGATTACTCAAACTCGCCCGGTCGACGTGTAAACCTCAGACGTGTGTTTGATGAGGGAACGAGAGAAAGACCCCAAAAAAGACGATTATGTAAAAATATTCATACTTTTCTTTTATGGCAGTGAGTGAAAGTCGCAGGTAAAAGGCGAGAAACAGACGGACGACGTGAGATTATTGAGAAGAGAGTTTTATTAAAACAGAGTGAAGTCAAAGACAGAGAGAGAGACAGAGACGGAGAGAAAAAGAGACAGAGAGAGGAAAAAAAAAAAACAGAGAGAGACAGAGACGGAGAGACAGAGAGACAGAGGGAAAAAAACAAACAGACAGAGAGAGAGAGACAGAGATGGAGAGACAGACAGAGAGAGGGAAAAAACAGAGACAGACACAGAGAGAGAAAGAGAGAGGGAAAAAACAAAGAGACAGGAGAAGAAGAAAAGAAGAAGAGGAAAAGGAAGAAGAAGTAGAGGAAGAAGAAGAGGGAAAGAAGAAGAGAAGGAAGAAGAAGAAGAAGAAAAGGAAGAAGAAGACAGAAAGAAGAAGAGGGAAAGAAAACAACACTTTGAGCTTTGATGTTCGGAGCTGGTTTCCTCCATTTTCTCACGAAGCTGCACTTGTCCAGGAGCTTTGAGTAATTATCCGCTGTGTTAAGAGCCGACAGAGAGACGTACGAACAGGAAGCGGCACGAGAACGAGAACGAGCTCAGCAGGACCCGAGAACGAGAGAAGAAGAGGAGGAAAGAGGAGGAAAGAAAGAACACGGCAGACGAGAAGTCACTGCACACGTTTCCTCTCGTACAGTCAGACGATCGCTGAAAGATCACGCACAAATCTGAATCAAAACCATCCGGATCGTCGTATTAAAGCGCTTGCGTTATGTATTTTTACTGAGGAGAACGGCTCGCCTCTCCAGAGATCTGATTCCAAACTTGGTCATGTGGTTTCAGCTGCTTGTTGCTATGGATACACGATACTTAAAGGGCTCGTATTACGCCGTTTTCCGATCTGTTCTAATGTCGTTTCCTCGTCACAAACAGACCTGGAGTTGCGATTTTTTTCTTTTTTTCTCTCTCAAACTGAAAACACTCTGTTCCACCTTGTGATGTCATCATGTGGTGAAACAGGAAGTGCTCCACAGTGTTTTTAAACTCCACACAGCTTCATTTATAGAATCATTTCAGCTCTGGAATTGTCCATTTCTACTGAACTAAAAGGTAAAAGTAGCTCAGTTTGGAGAGGACATCAACGCAGTGACTGATTGCATCACGGACTACATAAACTTCTGTTTTGAAAACATCGTTCCCTCCCAGACGGTGCGGTGTTTTCCAAACAACAAGTCGTGGATCAACCCTGACATAAAAGCTCTGCTGAAGGAGAAGAAGAGAGTTTTTAGGTCAGGGACCAAGGAGGAGCTGAAGACAGTACAGAAGGAGCTGAGGAGGAAAATCAGGACAAGCCAAGCCAGCTACAAGAGAAGGATGGAGCAACAGCTACAGCAGAAGAACATCCAGGGGGGGTGTGGAGAAGTCTAAAGACCATTTCGGGCTTCAAAGCACCCTCTGCCCAGACGGAGGGGGACCTGCGGTGGGTGAACGACCTCAATTCTCACTTCCTGAGATTTGATCAATCACCCACCCCTCCCCCGACCCAGCTGCCTGCTCTCCCCTCCCCGGCTGGACAATGGGGAACTCCTGTACCTCCTCACACCTCTGCCTCTGCTCTTCAGTCCAATACACATGGACTCATACATCCCCCCCCAGCCTGCCACTGTCATTTTCTACAGCCCAGGTGAGACTTGAGCTCAAGAAGATCAAACCCAGGAAGGCAGCAGGACCAGACGGCATCAGCTCCAGGCTCCTTAAGTCCTGTGCAGATGAACTGTGCGGAGTTATGGAGCATGTCTTCAACATGAGCCTAAAGCTGAGGGTGGTACCACAACTCTGGAAGACCTCCTGCGTGGTACCGGTGCCCAAGACGCCACAGGCCAAGGAGCTCAGCAGCTTCAGCCGGTGGCTCTAACATCTCATTTGATGAAGACACTGGAGAGACTGGTCCTTGGCCACCTCCGCTCCACCGTGAGCTCAGCGATGGATCCGCTGCAGTTTGCGTACTGGCCTGGCATTGGAGTGGAGGACGCCGTCATATACCTGCTGCACCGCTCACTGTCTCACCTGGAGAACCCCGGCAGCACTGTGAGGATTCTGTTTCTTTGACTTCTCCCAGTGCTTTCAAACACCATCCAGCCTCTGCTCCTGAGGGACAAGCTGGAGACCGCCGGGGTGGACTGTGACCTGGCAAACTGGATCCTGGACTATCTCACAAACCGGCCCCAGTTTGTGAGAGCCAAGAACTCTGTGTCTGACCTCATGACCTGCAGTGTGGGGTGCCCCAGGGCACTGTCCTCGCGCCCTTTCTTTTCACCCCTTTACACTGCAGACTTCAGACACAACACGGACAGCTGCGTCCTGCAGAAGTTCTCTGATGACTCCGCCATCATTGGCCTCATCAAGGATGACGACGATGTGGAGTACAGAGGACTAACGCAGGACTTTGTGGACTGGTGTCAGCAGAACCACCTCATCATCAACGCAGGGAAGACCAAGGAGATGGTGGTGGACTTCCGCAGACGCCACTCTACTGCCCCCTCAGTGAACATCCAGGGAAGGGACATTGAGAGAGTGGACTCATACAAGTACCTGGGTGTTCATTTGAACAACAAACTGGACTGGACTCACAACACAGACGCACTGTACAGGAAGGGCCAGAGCAGGCTCTATCTCCTGAGGAGACTCAGGTCTTTTGGAGTGAGAGGGCCACTCCTGAAGACCTTCTATGACTCTGTGGTGGCATCAGCCATCCTGTACGGTGTGGTCTGCTGGAACAGCAGCATCACAGAGAGGGGAGAGGAAGAAGCTGGACAAGATCATCAAGAAGTCCAGCTCTGTCCTGGGCTGTCCTCTGGACTCAGTGCAGGAGGGTGGGGGACAAGAGGGTCCTGGCTAAGGTCATCTCAATGCTGGACCATGAGTCTCACCCCCTGCAGGACGCTCTGTCTGCCCTGGAGAGCAGCTTTAGTGACAGACTGATTCACCCTCGCTGTGTGAAGGAGAGGTTCCGCAGGTCTTTCCTTCCTGCTGCTGTCAGACTATACAATGAACACTGTTAACACTGAACATGTGTCATTCAACCATATTTAATCAAACCCATGTGCAATACCCAAGTCACTTTATCACTTTCACTTTGTATATCTATATGTATATATATGTGTATATTAGAGTTTTATTTTTGAATCTATTTCTTAAATTATTTCTTACTATTTATCTATTACCCTGTTTCTTCTGTTCTCTATGTGTGCCTGTTCTCTATGTGTGCGGTGCAATGCTGGAATTTCCCCACTGTGGGACTAATAAAGGCTTATCTTATCTTATCTTTACTTGAAAACTACCACTTGATGACATCACAAGGTGGAACAGAGCATTTTGAGCTTTGCAGATGTGGACAGAATGAAGCAGGTCTGTTTTTGAGGAGGTAACGGCGTCATTTCACCACTTAAACCTCACAAATGTCAGTTTTGTGTAATTACGAAACTGCTAAATGTCCCTGCGTCTCCTTGGGGCTTAAACTTTTTCTAAAACTTGCTAACCCTGTAACCCTTCCACTAGTTTAGCAGCTCATGTTTCAGTCTTCTCTCAAATATTAATAATCGTGGACGTGTTTAAAATGTCTAAGCTGATGGATGCTCTGCTGCCTGTTTGTCTGGAATGTTCCGTGTTATGGCATTAAAAGGTTCTATATAACGCAAAACTGACTCTTGTGAGCGTCAAGTCGTGTTTTAATATTGTTACATCCTCAAAAAACAGGCCTGGAGTTGCGTTTCACTTTTGAGTAATACTATTAATAGTCTGTACAAACCTCAAAATGCTCCGTTCCACCTTGTGATGTCATCAAGTGGTAGTTTTCAAGTTAACCACAGCCTTTTTAGCCTTAGTTCAGTAGAGATTGACACTTCCAGAAGCTGAAATGATCCAAATGAGTCTAGAAATGAAGGTGTGTGGAGTTTAAAAACACAGCGGTGCACTTCCTGTATTACCACTCGATGACATCACAAGGTGGAACGAAGCGTTTTCAGTTCAAAGTCTGAAAGCGCTCTTAAATATGCAGGGTTTTCTGTGCTAAACATGTGTGAATGAAACAAAAAACAACAGTTATTATTTGTCTTGGTCTCGCTCCGTAGACGCTGCACTGTGGAACATTCCCGGCAAAAGCGATAACATCTCCATGGAGACGAGGAGATGCGGGCGATGCGCTAGGATGTTTACAGCGCATCTTTAAACATCCATTAGCATATCCCGTTTCATCATTTGAGGCAGTATCTTCGACGGATTTTGGAGAACAACACGCTCACTCTTTAAACATATTGCCCTGTATCGCCGAGGGCCAAACATGGCGTCTTTAAAGAGGAGACTTCTGGGACGTATTGGACCCTGAGGGGGAATGACTCGTCCTTATCGCGTTTGCTTACATCCAGGCTGCCGGTGCTATCTAAGAAGAGAGGCGCCTTCAAAGCCACGCACCGAAAGACAGATAAGGAGGGATGAGACGGATGAGTGCGAGAGGATGGATCTCCTGCAGCTTCAAAAGGAAACGGGGGGGGAAAAAAAGGGAACGTCGCATGACTTTGAGTTCGAATTGCAGGGATTTGTAATGTTAATGCTGTTTTTGCTAATGTCTAGAGGATTTAAAGACGTAAAAGGACTCGTTTACATTGCATTATTCACTTTCTACACTTGTGTTGTAAGCTAATTCTGTAGCTTACAACAGAATTAGCTGTTGTTGAGGCTAACGGAGAGATATATCTGCCAGTTTGCCTTATGAAAACTATCAAAAGTCAGATGCTAATCGATGCTAAAACTAGTATTGAAACTAGATACTCATTTGTAAGCTAATTCTGTAGCTTACAACAGAATTAGCTGTTGTTCAGGCTAATGGAGAGATTTTGTCTGCCAATTTACCTTGTCAAAAGTATCAAAAGTCAGACGCTAATCGATGCTAAAACTAGTATCGAAGCTAGATACTCAATTGTAAGCTAATTCTGTAGCTTACAACAGTATTAGCTGTTGTTGAGGCTAACGAAGAGATACGGCTGCCAGTATACATTGTCAAAAGTATCAAAAGTCAGACATCAATCGATGCTAAAGCTAGTACTAGACACTCATTTGGACAAGTATCGATACGAAAAAGACAGAAATTAACCTTTAGTGATTAGCATTAGTAGCACATTTGTTGTTGAGGTGTTGTAAGCTAATTCTGAGGCTAACTGATGGAGATGTAGCTGCCAGTTTAGGTTGTAAAAGTATCGAAAGTCAGATGCTAATCAATGCTAAAAATTTGTAGCAAAACTAGATACTCGTTTGTAAGCCAATTCTGTAGCTTACAACAGAATTAGCTGTTGTTGAGGCTAACGGAGAGATATATCTGCCAGTTTGCCTTATATGAAAACTATCAAAAGTCAGATGCTAATCGATGCTAAAAACTAGTATTGAAACTAGATACTCATTTGTAAGCTAATTCTGTAGCTTACAACAGAATTAGCTGTTGTTCAGGCTAATGGAGAGATTTTGTCTGCCAATTTACCTTGTCAAAAGTATCAAAAGTCAGACGCTAATCGATGCTAAAACTAGTATCGAAGCTAGATACTCAATTGTAAGCTAATTCTGTAGCTTACAACAGTATTAGCTGTTGTTGAGGCTAACGAAGAGATACGGCTGCCAGTATACATTGTCAAAAGTATCAAAAGTCAGACATCAATCGATGCTAAAGCTAGTACTAGACACTCATTTGGACACAAGTATCGATACGAAAAAGACAGAAATTAACCTTTAGTGATTAGCATTAGTAGCACATTTGTTGTTGAGGTGTTGTAAGCTAATTCTGAGGCTAACTGATGGAGATGTAGCTGCCAGTTTAGGTTGTAAAAGTATCGAAAGTCAGATGCTAATCAATGCTAAAATTTGTAGCAAAACTAGATACTCATTTGTAAGCCAATTCTGTAGCTTACAACAGAATTAGCTGTTGTTGAGGCTAACAAAGTGCTATATCTGCCAGTTTACCTTGTCAAAAGTATCAAAAGTCAGATGCTAATCGATGCTAAAAACTAGTATCGAAACTAGATACTCATTTGAGTATCGATACTAAAAAGGTACATCAACCAGCCAGAAATGAACCTTTCCTGATTAGCGTTAGTAGCAGATTTGTTGTTGTTTTGTAAGCTAATTCGGAGGCTAACTGACGGAGATATGGTTGCCAGTTTACGATGTCAAAAGTATCAAAAGTCAGACACTAATCAAAGCTAAAACTAGTATCGAAACTAGATATTCATTTTGACAAATATTGATGCTAAAAAGACAAAAATTAACCTTTCCTGTTAGTGCTAGTAGCTGTATCAGAACAAGTTTAAAACCACAGTTCTTGTTGTGGTGTTGTAAGCTAATTCAGCAACCGCAGCTGCCCTGAAGCTAACTGGCAGAGTTATAGAAGCCTTTGGTGCTGATTGGCAAACATATCGCTCCAGTATCACACTTTAAGGTTCAATGTGCAACTTTTCTAATGGAGAGTTTGGCACCTTCTTGTCCCCATGGAGATACTATCGTTTTTGCCAGGAATGCTCCACATTAAGGCATTAAACTCCACTCTATGGTGGCAAGAAAGTGACGGCACCAGGCCAAGTTACAGGTCAGATCTGTGGAGAGACTCCGCTCAAAGGAGGATCGACTGTTGCAGATAAAAACATAGCTCAATACTGTAGAACATTCCAGGAAAAGCTTTTTGTAGCATCTCCATGGAGACGAGCAGGTGGCGGAAAAGTTCCACCAGAAACGTTACGCAGTGTGCTTTGTCTGGGACGAGGAGGAACTCGGTCTGGGACGAGGAGGAACTCGGTCTGGGACGAGGAGGAACTCGGTCTGGGACGAGGAGGAACTCGGTCTGGGACGAGGAGGAACTCGGTCTGGGACGAAGGAGGAACTCGGTCTGGGACGAGGAGGAACTCGGTCTGGGACGAGGAGGAACTCGGTCTGGGACGAGGAGGAAACTCGTCTGGGACGAGGAGGAAACTCGGTCTGGGACGAGGAGGAACTCGGTCTGGGACGAGGAGGAACTCGGTCTGGGACGAGGAGGAACTCGGTCTGGGACGAGGAGGAACTCGGTCTGGGACGAGGAGGAACTCGGTCTGGGACGAGGAGGAACTCGGTCTGGGACGAGGAGGAACTCTGTCTGGGAAGGAGGAACTCTGTCTGGGAAGGAGGAACTCTGTCTGGGAAGGAGGAACTCTGTCTGGGAAGGAGGAACTCTGTCTGGGAAGGAGGAACTCTGTCTGGGAAGGAGGAACTCTGTCTGGGAAGGAGGAACTCTGTCTGGGAAGGAGGAACTCTGTCTGGGAAGGAGGAACTCTGTCTGGGAAGGAGGAAACTCTGTCTGGGAAGGAGGAACTCTGTCTGGGAAGGAGGAACTCTGTCTGGGAAGGAGGAACTCTGTCTGGGAAGGAGGAACTCTGTCTGGGAAGAGGAACTCGGTCTGGGGAGGAGGAACTCGGTCTGGGGAGGAGGAACTCGGTCTGGGGAGGAGGAACTTGGTCTGGGAAGAGGAACTTGGTCTGGGAAGAGGAACTTGTCTGGGGGAGGAACTTGTTTCAATTCGTTTAACTTTTCGGGTGGAACCTTTCTACCATCTGCTCGTCTCCATGAAGATGCTATAAAGCTTTTCCTGGAATGTTCCACAGTATTGTTCTCTGTTGCGTTCACAGTAAATAGTTAACATCCCCATGGAGACGAGCAGGTGGCAGAAAAGTTCCACCAGAAAAACCTCCATATATTGAACGATCGGTCGATGTAGTAACTATGGCGACGGGCCCAGCTGCAGTCGCACAGTTTGGTGTTAGATTTGATGAGAAGCTGATTGGAAAATTAATAAGGAAACTCAAATCTATCACATACAAACAGAACTATGAGTGTTCAGCGTTTGCACTTCTTCAGATCTCAGTTTCAGCTGGTCCCAGGTCAGTAGGAGGCGCTCAAACGTCTCAGATCTGTCTATGATCAGGTAGTAAAGGCACTCGATAAAAACTCTTCGTTATCACCACTTAAGTTAATACAAAATGTTCAGTTTCAACAATTTAATTCTGTTTTCAAGTCTAAGAAATGTCTTCAAACTTATGAATAATGCAGCTTTGTTCCATTGTTCCATGTTCCTTCTCTCACCTATGATCATGAGCTTTGGTTAATGACCGAAAGGACAAGATGGCAGATACAAGCGGCCAAAATGGGCTTCTTCTTCTGGAGGAGGTGGAGGACGTGTCTGGGGTGAGGGAAGTCTGGGACTACCTGCTTAGACAATCAAATGTGTCACATGAGTCTGGTTCATTTGTTCTGTTTCACTGAAAACCTGCACAGAATGATTTTTATATTGGTTTGGACTGAAGGAAACATCATGTACTGGACATTTTATTGGATTTAACCGTTTATGTTAATGATGAACTGACAGTTATGAGTTTTATAATGTAACTGTAATAAAAATGTAAATGTAATAAAAGTTTTTTAATGTGAGTTTATCTGATCAGGATCTGCAGAGGGAAAGAGACAAGAGAGAAATCTGGAACAAATCAGCTTTTGTGAGATTAACGAATTTGGTTCAAGGTCCCTGACAAATAAAGAAAAAAGAAAGACAGAGAGAAATAAATAAAAAAGAAAGAAAAGAAAGAAAAAGAAAATTAAAAAATAAAAAAAGAAAGAAAAATAAAAAATTAAATAAAAGAAACTAGTATCAAAGAATAAAAAGAAATAAAGAAAAAGAGAAATTAATAAAGAAATAAAAGAAAAAGAAAGACAATAAAAAATACAGAAAAATAATAAAAGAAAAGAAAAATAAAGACAGAAAAATATATAAATAAAAAAGAAAGAAAAATAAAATAAAAAAATAGAAAAAGAAATAAAAGAAAAAAATAAATAAAAGAAAAACAAAAATAAAAAAATGAAATAAAGAAATAAAAGAAATAAAGATAAAGAAAAATGAATAAAGAAATGAAGAAAAACAAAGAAAAAAAGTTAAATAAAAATAAAGAAATAAAATAAATAAAAATAAAGAAATAAAAGAAAATAAAAATAAAATTGAATAAATAAATAAAGAGAAAAAGAAAAAGAAAAAGAAAGAAAATAAATGGTAAGAAATAAAGATAAAGAAAAATGAATAAATAAAGAAAAAAAAGAAAAGAAAAGAAAAGAAAAAAAGAAAGAAAGAGCACTCCAAACTGTGCTTCTGCTCCAAACCAGAGGCACATTTTGAATTCTGCTCATTTGACCTGATCTTGACATTCACCGTGAGGCGTTAGATCTGAAGAAAAATCTATCTATGGATCAATAAGATGAAAGGATGGAAACAGGAGGAGGGAGTGGACTCTCGGAGCGAGGGATGTGTGGTGGAGGAGTGGCACGAGTGTGAGATGAAGAAGCAACAAGAGAAAAATCAGATTTGAAAACCCAGCGAGCGAGAAACACGGACTCTGCTCAGACCTGCCTCCACCTGTTACACAACTACACGACTATTCACGTCTTCAGCTTCATCGTTCAAGCTCACAGTTATCGATTCTCCAACTGCGGTACTTCGGCTGTGTACCAGTGTTACTCCTGCTTTAAAAATGTACTGTGTAACCCTCCTGCGCGTCTCCATGGCGATGTTACTGCCCGAAACATTCCACAGAGCAGCATTAAACTTAAGCTCATCGTCTAGTCCTGGTGATAAATAAAAACGTCGCTTTTTAGGTTTTCTACTGGTTTAACCAAACTATAATCCTGATTTACATTTAAACCAACAGTATGCATTCCTACACACCTGGAATGTTCCACAGTATTGCATTAAACTTGTCCATCTCCACTGAGGCAGGCAGGTGGCGCTATTAAAAGGTTCTATATTACACAAAACTGACTTGTGAGGTTTAAGTCGTGTTATAATGTTGTTCCCTCCTCAAAAAACAGACCTGGAGTTGTGTTTTGTTTCATTCTGACATGTTTGAGTAACTTTATTATTTGTCTGTAACATCTCCAAAGCTCAAAACGCTCTGTTCCACCTTGTGATGTCATCAAGTGGTAGTTTTCAAGCTAACCGCTCCTTTTTTAACTTTAGTTCAGTAGAGATTTGCAATTGCAATTGAATAAATAAATAAAGTAACAAAAAAAGAAAAAAAATGAATAAATAAAGAAAGAAAGAAAATAAAGAAATAGAAATAAATAAAAAGAAAAATGAATAAATAAAAGAAAAAGAAAGAAAGACAATAAAGTAACAAAGAAATAAAGTAACAAATAAAGAAATAAAAGAAAGTAATAAAGGAAGAAAGAAAGAACACTCCAAAATGTGCCTCTGCTCCAAACCAGAGGCACATTTTGAATTGTGATTATTGTCGACCCTTTTCATCACGATAAATGATACTTCTGTCGTCTTTCAGTATCAGATCCCTAAATTAACTGGACCTGGACGTGGTTTTGTTTCTTTGCGCCGTCGATAATAAGAGACACAAGTTTAATCTCACACTTTGGACCGTTCCAGGCAGAGCAATAAGATCAGAAAGGTTACACAGTGCAACTTTAAATTGGATCTGATTCTAATTAAAAGTTGAGAAAGTTCAGACGGCCGCTCTTCTGCTCTTCTGCCGCGTCTTCACTCACTTTCAGCTCGAGATTGAACCAATTACTGAAAAGCGCAGTTAAAGCGGCAGCATCGTCCATATCTCCACAACAGCTCGATGAACTTTATCAAACGACACACAGTAAACTCATTAAAATAGCTCCACTTTTCACTTTAACTCCGTATCTACCTGCTAAAAGTCTCTGGTCAACAGTCGTAAAACAGAAAAAAACAAAGACAGTCGCATAGCAAAGCTGCCGCACGAACAATGGATGAGCCAGGACAAAGACTCTCGGGGTCAAAGTTCACACCCGGGCGACTCGAGGTGAGCCGGACCGTGAGCCTTTGTCTGTGTTTACGACGGACCAACCAAACCGCCATAAAACCACCAACACAACTCCTTTACAAGAGGCCGTTCACGCGTCGTAAAGTGCTCCACACGCTCCACGTCACGGCTTTAAACGTCTCAATCTGTGGAGGAAGAAAGTGACGCTGCCAGGTCAGATCTGTGGAGAGGAGAGCTGCTGAGCCAGGCCAATTCATCATATTCAGCACTTTTAACAGCAAATTCAACTATTTCTACTATATCCTCAAACATCACAGCAACACAGACCTAAAATAAATGTTTCAAGCTTTATTAAAACACAGAGACTTTCAAAACTTTAAAGCACCAAACTGAAAAAAAAAAAAGTTTGGGCACCTCATTTACAGCATCTCCATGGAAACAAGGAGCCAGAAAAGTTCAAAAAGTTACATAGTTTGTCTTTAGTTTAGACTATTTAAGTTGTTCTTAGGTTAACATCTCCACAGAGACAAGCAGGTGGCAGAAAATGTTACATATTGTGCCCTTTTTAAAACTATTGAAGATGGAGACGAGCAAAGTTCCAACAAAAAAAAACAAAAAAAAAACGCAGTGCACTTTTAGTTTAGACAACCCAACAACAACTAAACCATCTTAAATTGTCTCTCCCTGTCTGTCTCTCTCTCTGTCTCTCTCTCTCCATCTCTCTCTCTCCGTCTCTGTCCGTCTCTCTCTCTCTCTCTCTCTCTCTGTCCGTCTCTCTCTCTCTCTGTCCGTCTCTCTCTCTCTCTCTCTCTCTGTCTGTCTCTCTGTCTCTCTCTTCACAGACTCAATAGTGAAATAAAAACCAGGATCATGTGGAGGTTTAATCTGAACATTTAAGACCAAAATGACGACTCAATAGAAACTGAACTGAAGCCAGAGTCGATGGAGCAGGAAGTGCCACATCCTCATATAAACATCATAATTAGTCATATCCACAACATTTTTTAACATTTTTAATAATTAATCGTGATTACTTTGGCCATGAGGGGGCGACAGTGGCTCAGTTCGTAGAGTTTTCATCCTCTGACCTAAAGGTTGCCGGTTCGAATCTCGCTCTCGACATAAAAACACATTTGAGTGACGTGAAGCTGAATAAAAACCTGCTCGTGTCGGAGGTGAGAAGACGACAGCTTCTCCTGAGGAATTGTGGGTAAATATGCAAATTTTCTGACACGTTTCGGGTTTAGACCCGAGGTTTATTTTTGAAAATCAGGATTCGTGTCTCAGTGAAAGTTTCAAACAAGTTTCAAACACGAGGCTTTTGAGACGCGACTCAAATGAGATGTTTGGAAAAGTCTGAGCCCAAGAATAATCCTAGTTTTTAAATTTTTATATGTTTATTCGCTTCTATGTGTGTTTTTATTGGTCAATCGCAATTTGAATTTTATTTTGACTTTTTAAAACGAATAAATTGGCTGCAGGAGACATTTTCTGAACATAAACCAGCCGTTTTTTGTTTTTTTTTCTTAACGTCTAAATTCTGCTGCAAACCACAGAAGGAATCAAACAGAACGAAGTACAAGTAGTAAAGTACGTTTTACAGTGGTACTTTTTACTTTTACTCGAGTACATTTGAGAGCAGGATCTGTACTTTTTAGTCCAGTTTAAAAGTCTAGTGGAGTAGAAAGTACAAAGTATTTTTCATCATTATTATTATTGTTCAGAGCAAAACATCAACATTTTTATCAAAAGTATCAAGTATTTTCATTACTATTGTTCAGAATTTGAGCAAAAGACAAAAATAAATAAAAAGAATCGATTCAAAATTCAGCTCAAATCTGTATCAAAATAACTTTTGAAGCTTTATAAGACTCAAAATAAGCGCAAAATACTCTTTCTGAAGTAAAAGTATTAAAGTATGTGTTCAAAAATGTACTTTAAGAGTAAAAAGTAAAAGTATCACATGAAAACATCAACTCGAGTCACTTTTTACCTCTGTATTTGTGCTTTTACTTCAATAAAAACATGTCTGAAGTACAAACCGTGTCTGGACCTCCCCTTTAAAAAGCCAAACGAGCGAATTTTTATCTTGATTAAAATGTAATTAACGGCTCCAAACTACAGCGTCGGCGAGTTTTATACAGAAAAACAACACATCTCTGTAAAAATAATCTATGATCTAACCACCAGAGGAGCCGATCAAACACGAGCTCCATCTGAACCGGCGACCCCGTGGTTCTGAGGTAAATGCTGATCCTGTTACACCACAGTGATTACAGCCTGTGTGGCTTTAATGACTGACTGATCTGGATTCAGCTGGAAACAAAAGCAGCAGGATGTGACGCCGCTGGATTTGAACCGGAAACCCTCTGGAAACAAGGTGAAACAAGGCTTAACGCACTACACCACAGGGCTGCAGGTCATTCACCGTCAAACTGAAACCAAGACGTGGATGGACGAGGTTAGAAAGTCGTGAAAGGTTCAGGTTGGGGCTTTTTTTTCCACTCCTCAAAAAAAATCACGTCTTTATTTTGCATAAAAACTGCTCACCTGGAGTTTAGATCTGCACAAACATGAATGTGAGGCTTTCTTTCTTTCTTCTTTCTTTGTCTTTCTTTCTCCTTATTTTTTCTTTTTCTTTCTTTTTGTGTTTCTTTGTCTCTCTGTCTCTCGCTCTGTCTTTTTGCCTTTTTTGTCTTTCTTTCTCCTTATTTTTTCTTTCTTTCTTTGTCTTTTTTTTTTTCTTTTTGTCTTTTGTCTGATGGGGCTGATCATTAAGTTTCCCAAAAGTCTTTATTTTTCCCTGAATCGTATCGAATCGATTTGAAATATATCGTATCATATCAAATCGACAGTGCACAGTATCGAGGTCGGTATCGTATCAGCAAAATCTTAATGATCCTCATCTTTGTCAGTTTATCTTTCAGTCTTTTTGCCAATTCTTCTGGACTCGTTTAAAATGTTTTTTATTTTTTGTTTACTAACAAAATTTATTCGAGATATAAAATACCTTAAATTTAATTTTCATTTAATTATTTTTATTTATTTTATTTTTTTTACTTATTTAATTTATTATCATTTCATTTTATTCTATTTGGTTGTATTTAATTCTATTTAGTTTTATTTTATTTTATTTAGTTTTATTTTATTTAGTTTTATTTTATTTGAATTTGTAGTGCATATTTACAGGTGAGACAGAAACCGTAAGTGGATTAATGTGACCTTTGAACAGGATTGTCATTAAAACATTGTAAATCTAATCTCAATGCTTTTATCAGAATGTTTAGTGGCTCAGTCCCGTAGAGCGTTTGCCCAGTGACCTGAAGGTTGCTGGTTTGAATCCCGCTCTAAACATCACTGGTTTTGAGCAGTTTTGAGGAAAAGCCGCTTCCGTTTATCCCGTTTTCGCTTTAGGAATGAGCCAAACCACACATTTCGGTATCGATATCGACACCGAAAACGTCTGAATGTGCATTTTTGATACTGATACAGATACTCGATACTTTGTCTAACCTCACGAGCGAAGGCGTTTTAATAAATATGTGTAAAAAAAAAAAAGGTTCAAACTGTCTCTAAAGGACAGAGGTCAGTGCAAAACGCAGCACCTGAAGTGTCTCTCTAAAACCGAAGCTCCTTCAGTTCCTTTGAGCGTCTTAAAACTGGAAAAACGCTGCATAAAAACACGGATTAAACCGTCCTTCATATCGCTCCGGCTCATTACACAACACTCACTCCCGCCGCAAATCTTAAACGACACTCACGAAAAAATAAAATCCGAGTCCAACCGACCACATCGTACAAGAAAAAACAAAAGCGAACGGCTCTCGGGGGGACGAGCTCGGCACCAGAACGACCATTAGACCTTTAACGACATCCGGAAGAGTCTTCACTTTACACCACGGAGCGGCGGCGGAGGAGGCGGGGCCGACTTTTATTACCTCTGTGCCAACCGGCGAAGAGCAGAGCGGCCGAGGCAGAGCTGCGAGCGCCGAGCGACTCTACGCCGGCGATTTTAGAGTCCAAGTCGAGCAAATTTGAATTATCGCTTTATTTTCACATGTTTCTTGGCTGTAAAACCCCTCACCACACACTTTACACACTTTTCTCACACATTTCTCACATTTCTCTTTAAACACAAAGTTCAAACCTTCGTAGGAGCCTCGATGTTGTATTTTTATGAATTTATCTGCAAAATGTCAGATTAAACTAACGACTCAAGGCGCTTTATATAAATACATTGTTTTTATATAAGTACCAGTTCTTTTTTAAATGATAAACAGTCAAAGCACCACTCACACACGAGCGAGCGCCTAGCAACGGCATCGATCAAAGCTGTTGCTAACGTTAGCGAGCGCGACCTTGGGGAAAGAAGGCGCCTGATTCGTCTGTGATTCATATTTTCATTTACAGACACAATAGTGAAATAAAAAACAGTTTGAGACCAAAATGACGAGTCTGACGGCAGCAGGTGCAGACAGAGAGACACAGGTTTTACAATAGAAAGTGAACTGGAGCCAGAGTCGACGGAGCAGGAAGTGCGACATGATCACTTCCTGTTTGCAGTGTGGTGCAGGTTACGTCCATTTATATAAAACGTCTGTGGATCAGACGCAAAGTTTTGAGAATCGATCAGCAGGACGTGTCTTTAGCCGACTACAGTACTTCATCCTCGTTTTTCCTCCTCCTTCTCCTGCTGCTTTTTTCTTCCTCCTCTTTCCTCCTCCTCCTGCTGCTGCTTTTCTTCCTCCTCTTTCCTCCTCCTCCTGCTGCTGCTTTTTCTTCTCCTCCTTTCCTCCTCCTGCTGCTTCTTCTTTTTCCTCCTCCTCCCTTCCTCCTCCTCCTCCTCCTCCTCCTGCCGCTTTTTCCTCCGCCTCCTCCTTCTTCCTCTCCTTATTCCTCTTTTCTCCTCCTTTTTCTTCTTCCTCCTCCTCGTTTTTCTTCCTCTTTTCCTCCTCCTCCTCCTTTTTCCTCCTCGTTTTTTCCTCATGTTTCTTCTTCCTCCTCCTTTTTCCTCCTCTTTCCTCCTCCTCCTTTTTCCCCTCTTGTCTCCTCCTCAGAGACATGTCCTTGGACTAAAATCTTCATGTTCAGAAAGTTTCTCTGAACCTTTTTGTCATGAATTTAAGCCATTTGACTGTAAAAACTACTGCAAAAACTACTGCAAAAACTACTGCAAATAAATACTGTAAATACTGTAAATAAATACTGTAAATAAATACTGCAAATACTGTAAATAAATACTGTAAATAAATACTGTAAATACTGTAAACACTGTGCTGAGGTGGAATAACTCAAATGTTTTAAAAATCCATTTTTGTTTCGTTTGTCTGAATAGAAATGACACGAGTTTATTCTTAATAAATCACGAAATCGACTTTTCGTTCAACACACGACACGAGACGTTTTAAGTTCCTGTTTGTGTAAATGGACGTAGCGAACCTGCCACCGCCGATATCTGCCGATTCCACATGATACCAACCGATACCAGAGCAAAGACTGAAAACATTTATTTCCTTTAGACAAAAATAAAACATGTTCTGCAGCTGTTTCTCCAGAACGACTTAAATAAAAGTTCAAACATTATGAGACTTTCTACCACAACTACGACCAACAGTGACCGAACGTTCAATCGACTGAACCGATATTTGGAGGCCGATATTGATACCAGTTTACAGGCCTGTCTCGATAATCACTTTATCGACTTATCGTTCTGTGTTTGAAAGATGGAACAGTAGATTTTTGGGGTCAGTGTTTATCGTGTCGACTTTTTCTTTGCACAACTGGGACATGTTTGGTTATTTTTTGTCTATTTTATAAGATTTAAGCCATAAAAGTTTGAATTAATAACTTGTTTGACTCAAATTAAGGACTAAAGTGTTTCCTTCTGCTGGTTTTTAACAATATTGTAGATTTAGAATGGATTTTATGGTTTAAATCTGCTCTGGATTGTTGCGTCAGTGGCAGAAATTAGCTTTAAAACACTTTGAATTACCTTGTACGAACTGTGCTATACAAATAAACTCGCCTCGCCCTCAGTATCATCGTTTATCGTCTGCATTTACTTCTCGTTGTTCTCGTGAGGCGAACCAGGTCCAAAAACATTTACTATTGTGTCTTCAACACTTCGGCCAGTCGAGATGCTCGTTTTTGCCGCGTTTCCGTCCTTCCTTTGGTCTTTAAACCCACATAAACCATGTCACTCGTTCATAACCGCCTCTCTTTCCCCCCGCCATGTTGAGGACTCCTTTGCCCAGACGTCGCTGTAGTTTGGCCCCGTGGTTCTGACTGATCGCCCCAAAGAGAAGCACCTCGTTCGGGGGCAGAGGTGAGGGGGCTGCGGGGGCCGATGTTCAAACCTGAGGTCACCTGTAGCACCGAGAGGGTCGCTTGGGGGGTCGACGTCTCAGATGATTGGCCGCACCTGGAGCCGAAGAAACTACAAAACGTGAGACTTTTACCACAGAAACGTTTATCCAGCTCCAAGGACGAGAAGGTGAATCACAACGGAATCGAAATGGAAGAAATTTAAAATAATAAATCAGAAGAGCGTGTCGTTTTAGATGTTCGATAGTGTCCAGAAAAATACATTAAAAATAAATTAAAATCCAGTTTTATTCTGCATAAAACCTGCCTGTCCCTGCAGATCTGTGCAAACATGTAAAGAGTCACATTTTATACAATTTCAATGGTAAAAAAAAATACAAATTTAAAAAACACAAGAGCGTGCAGTTTTTTGAAGTTCGATAATATTCCTAAAAAAATTAATAAAAAGTTTGTCTTATTCTGCATGAAACCTGCCTCTACCTGAAGAAATTTTTTTTTTTTTTTAAAAACAGAAGAGCCAGTGGTTTTTGAAGTTCCATAATGTCCTAAAATAAATAAATAAATAAATAAATAAATACAAAAAAAAAAAAAAAAAAAAAATCAGAAGAGCTTGAAGTTTTAGAAGTTTGATAATAAAAAGAAAATAAAAATCCAGTTTTATTCTGCATAAAACCTGCCTCTCCTTGTAGTTTAGATCTGTGCCACATGTTCTCGGTAAGTGGGAAATCGTCACTTTTATACAATTGAATGGAAAAAATTTAAAGAAAAAAAATCAGAAGAACCTGCAGGTTTTGAAGATTCATGATATTCTAAAATATACAGAAAAATCCTGTCTAATTCTGGATAAAACCTGCTGATTCTGTGCAAACACATGTTCTTAATAAATGGAAATTCGTCACTTTTTATACAATTTGAATGGAAGAAATTATTTTAAAAATCTGAAAAGCAGTTTTAGAAGTTCAATAATATCCTAAAGAAAATGTATAAAAATCGAGTGTTATTCTGCATAAAACCTGATCCTGCAGTTTAGATTTTCTCAGTTAATGGTAAATCCTCATATTTTCGCAGACAGTTTGCGTTTAAAGCTGCGCTGTGTAACTTGCTCGTCTCCATGGCGATGTCACAGCCGAGCCTTTGATGTTCTACAGTTTGGCGTTAAAGCTGTGAGTTTTACGTCATGTTCTAATGTCGTTTCGTCAAAAAACAGACCAGGAGTTGGGTTTTGTTTCATTCACACATGTTTTAGTAACACTTTATGTTTGTCTGCATATCCAAAGCTCAAAACGCTCTGTTCCACCTTGTGATGTCATGAAGTGGTAGTTTTTTTTCCAAGTGAACAGCTCCTTTTACCTTTAGTTCAGTAGAAAATTGGCAATTCCAGGACTGAAATGATCCAAATGATTCTAGTGAAAGTGTAAATGTGTAATGTCTCGTCTGATTGAAGCTTCAAAACGTGAGAGTTTTACCACAGAACCAAACCGTTTAGAAATGTCCAAGGACGGGAAAGTTCATCGAAATTGAATCGAAATAGAGAAATCTGAATGAGAGAGAAATGAGCAAATCACAAGAACCTGCAGTTTGGAAGCACCATATCCTCAAAAATAATCAAAAATCCAGTGTTATTCTGCATAAAACCTGGGATCTCGTAGTTTGGATCTTTGCAAACACATGTTCTCGGTAAAATCGACATTTAAACAGACAGTTTGTTTTTAAAGCTGCGCTGTGTAACTTTCTGGTCTGGTGGAGGAACTGAATGGAAAATAGTAATCTGAACAGAAGAGATGTGAGCCGGCGACGACAACGTTCATCTGCTCTACCCATTATGTTTTATGTCAAGAGCAGGATTCGAACTCGCAAACCTTCAGATCAGCGAGCGACTTCTTATTGGACTAAACCAGGGACTAAACCAGGACTAAACCAGGACTAAACCAGGGACTAAACCAGGGACTAAACCAGGGACTAAACCAGGGACGAAACCAGGGACGAAACCAGGGACTAAAGCAGGGACTAAAGCAGGGACTAAAGCAGGGACTAAACCAGGACTAAAGCAGGGACTAAACCAGGGACTAAACCAGGGACTAAACCAGGGACTAAACCAGGGACTAAACCAGGGGACTAAACCAGGGACTAAACCAGGGACTAAACCAGGGACTAAACCAGGGACTAAAACCAGGACTAAACCAGGGACTATACCAGGGACTAAACCAGGACTAAACCAGAAACTAAACCTGGACTAAACCAGGACGAAACCAGGGACTAAAAACAGGACGAAACCAGGGACTAAACCAGGACTAAACCAGGACTAAACCAGGACGAAACCAGGACGAAACCAGGACGAAACCAGGGACTAAACCAGAACTAAACCAGGACGAAACCAGGACTGAACCTGGACTGAACCAGGACTGAACCAGGACTAAACCAGGACTAAAACAGGACTAAACCAGGACTAAACCTGGACTAAACCTGGACTAAACCTGGACTAAAAACCTGGACTAAATCCAGGACTAAACCAGGACTAAACCAGGACTAAAATCAGTGAAAAAAAAATGAACAAACCATTAAAACATAAATCACAAATCTAATCCCATCGCGACGCTCGTCAGATTAAAAATCCAAACTCGATATTTTTCCCAGTTTTTTCCCCCGACTGTTAAAAAATTGAAGAGCGGGACAGTCCCCAAAGAGGAAGAGTCGTGTTAGTTTAACGTCGGGGGCTTGTGTTCCTGGTTTGTGAATGACTTGTGAAGAATAATAAACGATGGAGCGAGTGGAAACTCGGTGGGTTTTGTGTGAATGAAACCAGGAAGTGCAGCTCGGACGTCGAGTAAATGAAGGAACGTTACGATTTTAAATAAACACAGAAGACAATGTTTTGGCAGAGCGTCTGGGACGTGACCTCAGACGGTTTTAAGACTTTAACCTGAACCAAAGAGTTTAGAGCAAGTCTAGACCTGGGACTTTAGCTTTCACTCGTTTGGGCCCAGTTTAGTCCTGATTTAGACCCCCGGTTTAGACCCCGGTTTAGACCCCGGTTCAGACCCGGTTCAGACCCGGTTCAGACCCCGGTTCAGACCCCGGTTCAGACCCCGGTTCAGTCCTGATGTAGACCGGGTTTAGTCGTGGTTTAGACCCCGGTTTAGACACGATTTAGCCCCTACTTTAGCCCTGGTTCAGTCCTGGTTTAGCCCTCTCTTAGCCCTCTCTTAGCCCTCTCTTAGCCCTCTCTTAGCCCTCTCTTAGCCCTCTCTTAGTCCTCTCTTAGTCCTCTCTTAGTCTCTCTCTTAGCCCTCTCTTAGCCCTCTCTTAGCCCTCTCTTAGCCCTCTCTTAGCCCTCTCTTAGCCCTCTCTTAGCCCTCTCTTAGCCCTCTCTTAGTCCTCTCTTAGTCCTCTCTTAGCCCTCTCTTAGCCCTCTCTTAGCCCTCTCTTAGCCCTCTCTTAGCCCTCTCTTAGCCTCTTTTTAAACCTGTTATAGATGTGGTTAAGTTTACGTTGCAGCTCTTTGTCTTGGTTTCTTCTCTTATCTCCGTCCTGTCTCAGTCCTGTTATTACGCTTCTTGTGGAGGTGTGAGTCAGTTCTATTCATGTTTACTTCTCCTTCAGGCTCATCCACATTTAGACTTGGTTTAGTTCTGGTTGGTCCCCATTTTAGACGTGTGTAGTCCTGAAAATAGTCTGGCATTAGTTCTGGTTTAGTCTCAGGTCAGATCTTGTTTTCAGGACACTTGGTTTAGTCTTTTCTTTTGCATTTTGGTCCTTCATGGCACGAATCTCCTTTTAGACCAAACCTGGTTTAGTTTCACACCCTCTTCACATCTCTCTTTCGTATTGACATGTTGTTTTTCAGTCCTAATTAAACTATCACTTGCTTAATTAATTCCTCATCCTGGTGAAACTTGAAAAGCCCAAACATTCCCCAAGGCGACAGCAGAGTCGAGTCACGGCTCAGAACAGCTCAGAACGGCACGGCTCAGCGACATGTAAGTGCCACATGAACGGACTCTGAGGACTTCAGGGGCCTGGACTAAACCTGGACTAAAACCTGGACTAAAACCTGGACTAAAACCTGGGACTAAAACCTGGACTTAAAACATGGACTAAAACATGGACTAAAACATGGACTAAAACATGGACTAAACATGGACTAAACCAGGTTTAAACCAGGACTGAACCAGGACTGAACGTGGACTAAAACATGGACTAAGACATGGACTAAACATGGACTAAACCAGGTTTAAACCAGGACTGAACGTGGACTAAAAACATGGACTAAAACATGGACTAAAACATGGACTAAAACATGGACTAAAACATGGACTAAACCAGGACTAAAACCAGGACTAAACCAGGACTAAACCAGGACTAAACCAGGACTAAACCAGGCTTAAACCAGGACTAAACCCAGGACTAAACCAGGTCTAAACATGTTGAATGTTTGAGTTTTGTTCAGTTTAAACCTGGAACTTTCTTCCTGAAGAGATGTGACACAGTCTCGACTTTGATAATGTTTAAATCCAGGTTCTTTTTTCTGCCTGTGACTGACAGTTTTTATTCTGCCTTTTCTCTTTTAATGTTTTATTCTGATTAACGTTTTAATTTGTTGTATTGTGACTTTAGAGTCTTTCTTCTCTCTCTAAAACTCTGAATCCCCCTGTGCCACATTGTGCTGCACAGATAAACTTGTCTCTCCTGTTACCAAACACCACAATAGCATCTGCCCCACAGCCGCGCGTAAAGCCCGGCGCAACGTTACACCTCCCGCGTGCGCGTCCAGCAGCCCGTGGCCGGAGTCCAGACCTCCATGGATCCTTCCACCCCGAGACACGGAGACGCCAAGCCGCAAGAGAGAGAGACACACACCGCCACAAACACGCAGACAGCCGGGGACACGCGCGCTGACACGTAAAAAACACAGAACACTCACCGAAAACAGCACGTCCGAGGCGCAGGGGGCGAGGGCGGCCACAACTTCCCAAAACTCCGTGACAAGTGGCTCACGGTGAAGAAATGAAGGAAATAAACGTCCAAGAGAGTTAAATCCAAACGCGAGGGTCTTGGTTTCAGTCCGCGTCAGTGTGGAGCCCCAAAAGTCTGCGCCGAACAGATTTACGCAGGATTTGGAGACGCCTTTTACGCACAGCCGTGAGGACGCGTCTGCGCTCAAATCTTCTCTCTGAAAACGTGGAAATATCTCGTGAAACTCGTCCTGCGCGTGTCTCTGCGCGGAGCTTCTCTCAGGCTGCGCTGCTGCTCCAGACTCGCCGCGGACAGACGAGCAGCGCGGCGCCACCAGGTGCTCATTTACATAACTGCACCGGCTGCAGCCAATCAGCGCGCAGAGCCAGGTGTCTGATTATAAATGCCAGAAGCTCCACAGCCAATCAGAGCGCGGCAGAGGCGGGACCAGAGGCTTTAACAAACACCAGAGTGAAATCCAATGTGAAATCTGTGGAGAGTTGTGTTGTTACAGGAAAAATGAGATTTGGGGAATAAAAGTCTGTGGCACATGAGGCTGCGCTGCTACTTTAACTGTTTTGTGTCCACAGTCTGCGGCTTTTTACCTTCAAATCACTTTAATTGTGGTTTTTAAACGACACATCGCACCAGTTTACAGTCAGTTTTTCTCAAACTTTTCAACCGTAGAGCGTCTGTCCATTGATCCCAAAACTTGTTTCAATCTGAACTCGACATCACACCCGGGAGATTGAACTCTAGTGTCACGATTATCCGCCAAAATAACTGCGATAGATGTGAATAATTATAATTTTGATGTATTTAAGCAACTTTTATATGAAAAAACTACGATCTAAAGGAGAATATTGTGAATAAAACAGGGCCGTCGACTGAAATTTGGGGGCCCGGGTCAAGAAGCTTCACAAATCTGGGCCCCCTAAGACTCTGGGGGCCCCGGACATCAGCCCCCTTTGTCCTTCCCTGTGGACGCCCCTGTGGTTCAGTCGTTTTTTTTTCTGCACATTCTGCTGATTAAAACGGCGATTTTCTTTTTGTTGGCGATGCTCCCGATTCTATAAAATGTCCCCGTGAATGATTATCGTCGATCTTTTTATCACGATAAACGATGTTACAGATGAATGCTGGTGTTGTGTCCTTGGGCAAGACACTTTACCCACGTCGCCCCCAGTGTCTGTGGAAAAGCACTTTATAAAAATGTGACTTTTTATCACTTAAAAAACAAGAAAACTCAGGTTTAAAACTAGGGCTGAACTTTCCTGAGCAACAACTTTTACAAATTAGCATCTTATTAGCATTTTATTATCCGTCTGTAACATCTCCAAAGCTCAAAACGCTCCGTTCCACCTTGTGATGTCATCAAGTGATAGCTTTTTTCAAAGTTAACATCTCCTTTTTTAACTTAAGTTCAGTAGAAATGGGCAATTCTAGCGCTGAAATGATCCAAATAACTCTAGAAATGAAGGTGTGTGGAGTTTTAAAAACACAGTGGAGCACTTCCTGTATCACCACACGATGACATCACAAGGTGGGACAGAGGAATAGGGGAAGAAATTAGTTTTATTTAAGTGAATTTGTGTCATTTTAAAAGTAGAAAAAACTCAAACTTTAATATAAAAAGTATTAATTATGACAAAAGTTCATTAATATCGTCACTTTTTCACTTGTTTTTTAGAGTTTTTGATGAAGTTTCCGTCTTTATCGTGTTGTTCATCCTTTGTCTGGAATGTTCCACAGTCTGGCATTAAACTTAAACGTCTTATATCACACAAAACTGACTCTCGTAGCTTTAAGTCGTGTTATAAAGGCAAAAAAACAGACCTGGAGTTGTGTTTTGTTTCATTCACACATGTTTAAGTACCATCTCCAAAGCTCAAAACGCTCCGTTCCACCTTGTGATGTCATCAAGTGGTAGTTTTACAAGTTAACAGCTCCATTTTTAACTTTAGTTCAGTAGAAAGTGACAATTCTAGCGCTGAAATGATCCAAATGATTCCAGAAATGAAGGTGTGTGGAGATACACAGCGGGAGTACTTCTGTTTTTACCACTTGATGACATCACAAGGTGGAACAGAGTGTTTTCAGTCTAAATCTGCAGATATTTGTGTTAAACATGTGAGAATGAAACAAAAAAACACAACTGCAGGTTTGTTTGTGATGAGGAAACACAGGCTCTTTATAAAACTTCAGTATTTCCAGTAAGAATGAAGTCTTCAGGTTTTATTGCTGCCGTTATTGTCAAATCCAAATGTTTTATGGTTTAAAAAGTCTCAGCGTCGCCGTCTCTTCACCATCAGCTGCCCTGAAACGTGTTTTTAGTGTTCGGCAGAGACTACGGAACAAAACGTCACTGTTATTACTATAAACGTGATTAAACTTACACAAAAACTGCCCCCTGCCCCCTACGGTTTGAATTTTAAAGCTGCGCCGTGTAACTTTTCTGGTGCTTGTCTCCATGGCGATGTTGTTGCTATGCGTTTGATGCTCCACAAATTAACTCTTGTGAGCGTTTAAGTCGTCTTATAATGTCGTTTAAGTCGTCAAAAGTCTGTTTGCGACGACGAGGGGGAAACGACATGGAAAAACGACATTAAAAACAGATCAGAAAAATGACGTAATCTTTCCCTTTAAGCGTATCCATAGCAACAAGCAGGTGAAACGAGAGACACGAGGTTTGGGATCAGATCTGTGGAGAGGCGAGCGCCGTTCTTAGTAAAAATACATGATTACATTGTTTTTCTTCTTCTTAAAAACAATCTGTTATGGAAGTAAACGCAGGCAAAGCCAGGGCCGGCCTAGCCTTCAGGGGGCCCTAAGCAAAATTGTCCCCCGGGGGCCCTCTCCACTTCAGTGCCACATATTCATATCTGACAATATTAAAACATAATCACACCAGTTGTTAAAAGACTGAAAAATTCTAGGCTCACAACAGCAATAACCACAAGTCTAACAGTATATAAAACATGGAACGGGAAGGGGGGGTCTGCCAGAGACATTTTTAAATTCTGGTGCATTTAAATATGTTCCAGTGACTAAAATGGACTTACATTTCTCATAAAGTGCAGTACTGGATAGAGCAGCCAAAACAGGTACACTAACTTCAAAATCGTATCACTCAAGAAGTACAAAGTAGTGCTCCAAGTTAAGAGTAGCATAAGAGAAACAGCCTGGACATGACGTCAGATGTATCATCAGATTTATAATCATCAGATTTATAATCATCAGATTTATAATCATCAGATCATTTGGACTGAACATTAAATAAAAGGGGATTTTAGGATCACATATTTTTATGTTTGTTGTCAGGCTTGGATGGGAGATTTCGCCTAAATGCTCATATTAAATGAGTAGGATGCCCAGATATTGATACCAGCATTGGGTGGTACTCATCAATGAGCTGCCGATACCAAAAGCCGATACCACTGTATCTGTGCTGCTGTTTGAGGCTCACAGCTCGCCTCTCCACAGAGCAGATCTCTGGACATAAAGATGCACACTTTAGCACAGCTGTGATCATATGTGACTGTCACATATACAAATAAAGGTCTTTATAGTTCACAGAGGACACTAGCGCAGTGCTTGTGTTTACAGTACTAGCATGCTAACGTTGCTAAGTGCGATGGCGTTTATTTGCTTGTGCTGCGATGTAACTGTTATAATGGACAAACACATTTAGACGAGAGTCAGAGCTTTTAAAAGACAAACAGCAGGAACATAAGTGAAAAAGTGGCCGTGGTACAAGTAACAACAGTCACTGTTATGTTAACAGTGGCTCTGTAGCAGTTAGCGCGTTAGCAGCTAGCATGTTAGCAGCTAGCGTGTTAGCAGTTAGCGCGTTAGCAGTTAGCTCGGAGGAGCGCAGTCTGCAAAGAGGAAGCGGTAAAGCCAGGAGCTTTAGACCAGATCTAAATAAATTATATTTAAATTATACCTAACTACAGTGATAAGTTTTCTAAGATGAAAAAAGTGGCTATACTATAAAATGAAATGAATTAGACTCACTATTATAATCAGACACCAGTAAAAATAATGTCTGGTATCGGTATCTTTAGTCAGTATCGGCGAGTACTCAAAATGAAGTACTCGTACTCGTTTGCAAAACATGGTATCGATGCATCCGTATTAATGAGTCGTTAATAAAACACATTCAGAGTCGTTCACAGGTCGTTCTTTCGTTCAGCAGATTTTAACAGAGATTTGTGCAATATAAACAACGATGATGTGAACAGAGACACTTTAACCAAAACTCACGTCATCTGAGGTTTAGAAACAAAAGGACAAACCACAGTGTAATAAACGGACTCACCTGTGTCCTCTGTCCCTCTGAGGTGTGTCCTCTGTCCCTCTGAGGGTGTCCTCTGTCCCTCTGAGGTGTGTCCTCTGTCCCTCTGAGGTGTGTCCTCTGTCCCTCTGAGGTGTGTCCTCTGTCCCTCTGAGGTGTGTCCTCTGTCCTCTGATACATGTCCTGTCTGCACATTCTCTCCGTTTTATCTGCAGATCCACTGGTGTAAAATCGTGTCATATTTCGAGTTCTCTGTGAAAAATCCTGTCCCCAAACGATCATCCTCTGGGCTCTTCACACATTGTCCCATCGCTAACTTAAGTCTTTTAGTCTGTAAAACATCCACTCAAATGTCCCTCTGCTGCTCAGCCTCCCAGAATGCACCTGGGGGGGGGGGCGCGGGGGGGAGGGAAGGCAGGGGGGGGCCGGGGGGGGGGCTGGGGGGGGGGGGGCACACCGGTGTAAACACGTGGCTGTCCTCACCACTGCACCGATTAGAAAATAAATGTAGGAAGCACATGTCCAGCTAATGGAAATAAAACACATCTAGTCGTGTAAGAAGGATATTTAGACTAGTTTACACACCCGGGCACCGTTTAGTTTTCAGAGAAAAATGTTTCAATCATTATTTTCAATATAAATGTAGGGCTCTTGGGGGCCCTCTGGTGGCCTCGGGGCCCCTAAGCAGCTGCTTAGTCTGCTTATAGGCTGGGCCGGCCCTGGGCAAAGCGATGACGTTTCCATGGAGACGAGCAGCAGGTTGCCGTCTGAAAAGTTACACAGTGCAGCTTTAACACTGTCTTATATAAGTAAGATTAGGTTTTTTTCCTCCCGCTGTTGATTGAATAAATGCAAGTTCCTGTAGTAATGTCGTATGTGGAGCGACCCAGGCAAAAAACAGCGAGCAGGCTCCTTTCTCCACAGATCTAACCTGTAACCTGACTTAACGACACCACCTGCTCCTGCTCTACGTTTAATCCAATACTGTGGAACATTTTAATCAAAGCAATAACATCTCCATGGCAACTGTATCCTCCCACAGCTCGTTGCTCGTGTTTCCATTTATCTTTTTAGCAAATATTGTTAAAAACTGTGTTTTCTCAGATCTGAGGCCAGTGTTTTCTGGAGCTGGGGCTGGTGTTTTCTGGATCAGGGGCCGGGTGTTTTCTCATATCTGGGGCTGGTGTTTTCTGGATCTGGGGCTGGTGTTTTCTCGTATATGGGGCCGGTGTTTTCTGGATCTGGGGCCGGTGCTTCTCTCTCTGGATGTGTCTGGACTCGCTCGCCGCTCGTGGTGGATGAAACTTTAGCCTCAGTCAGAATAAAGGTCGTTGAGAAACCAGCCCCACCTTTGACAAACAGAAACACGAGGATTTCGATTTCAGATTGAAAAATGTTTTTTCGTCTGAGCTTCTGAGGCGGGAGAAGTTTTCAGACGAAGTTTATGGTGATTTTGTCCAATTTTACAAGTTTCATTTAAGTGAATTTGTGTCGTTTTAAAAGTTTCCAAAATCAAACTCTAGTATAAAAAGTATTAATTATGACAAAAGTTCATTAATATTGTCATTTTTTCACTTGTTTTGTAGAGTTTTTGATGAAGTTTCCGTCTTTATCGTGTTGTTCATCCTTTGTCTGGAATGTTCCACAGTCTGGCATTAAACTTAAACATCTTATATTACACAAAACTGACTCTTGTAGCTTTAAGTCGTGTTATAAAGGCTCAAAAAAACAGAACTGGAGTCGTGTTTTGTTTCATTCACACATGTTAAGTAACATCTCCAAAGCTCAAAACGCTCTGTTCCACCTTGTGATGTCATCAAGTGGTAGTTTTTACAAGTTAACATCTCATTTTTTCACTTTTAGTTCAGTAGAAATTGCAATTTTAGTGCTGAAATCATCCAAATTATTCCAGAAATTAAGGTGTGTGGAGTTTAAAAACACAGTGGAGCACTTCCTGTATCGCCACTTGATGACATCACAAGGTGGAACAGAGTGTTTTCAGTTTGAGGGAAGAACTCAGCCTAAATCTGCAGAAACAAAAACACACACCCCGGGTCTGTTTGATGACGAGGAAACGACATTAGAACAGATCAGAGAACAGCGTGATGCCACCCCTTTAATGCCCCTTTAAAGCCTCACTGTGGAGCTTTAACGTCTCCATGGCGACCAGCAGCAGGTGACAGACCCGACCCAAAAGAGTTACAAAGCTCGTCTTTAACTGAGCTGGAGTTTTTGTGTTTTTTGCAGCGTAAAGGCTCAAATTTCCTCGTTTTTCTTTCTCGTTTTTCCTCCTCGTTTTTTTCTCCCTCGTTTCAAAGCGACATAAATATGATCCGTCCGGGCGTTTCAAACTGTTCACAAACGAGACCGAGCGCCACGGTGTGAATAGGGTCGTGATTTCTGCAGGGGGATTTGCCGTTGCCCCGACAACGCTCAAAGCAACGCCGCGGTCGCACAATGAGGCACCAAAAAAAAACGACAGAAGAAACGTGTTTAAGAGCGAAGGGAACGACCGGGCTGAGATCTGGGGCGATGACAAAACGAGACGAGGGTTTGTCGGTGTAATCTGAGAACGAGGACACACCCGCCCGGGCGCCGCCGCCATTTTGGACGAGGTTTTGTGAAGTGAGCGCGAGGAGGAAACGCTAAAGAAATACAGAGAAAACATTTAAATATTTAGACTTTTTTCTCTCCGTTTAGCCCCTCGTGCCAAAGTGAAACCAGTCGCCAGGTTTTTAAAGCCAGATGCCCTCCCGGGAAAACGACGTTTCGGGAGGGGCACCGATTTGAACTTTGACCCTCCATTTTTGCATTAAAACAGTGTTAAAGCCGCACTGTGTAGCTTTTCACACCTGCTCGTCTCCATGGAAAAACGTCGTCGCTTTGCCTGCGTTTTATTCCACAGCAGCAGCAGCGCGTTTTGAGAAGAAAAAAAACTATGTAATCATGTTTTTTTTTTTTTAAACTGAGATCGGCGCTCACCTCTCCACAGATCTGATCCCAAACTTCCTGTTGTCAAGTGGTTTCAGCTGCTTGTTGCTATGGAAACACGGTACTTAAAGGGGTCGTGTTACGCTGTTTTCTGATCTGTTCTACTGTCGTTTCCTCGTCACAAACAGACCTGGAGTTGTGTTTTGTTTCTGCAGATTTAGGCTGAGTTCTTCCCTCAAACTGAAAAACACTCTGTTTCACTTGTGATGTCATCAGGTGGTGATACAGGAAGTGTCCACTGTGTTTTTAAAAACTCCACACACCTTCATTTCTAGGATGATTTCAGCCCTGGATTTGCCGACTCAGCACATTTAAAGTTTAAACCCGATGAAATCACCTTATATATTTTCATTTCTATCTCTCCTCACACGTGAAAAAGAAAAAACAGAAACAAAATTTAAAAATAAACATTTAAATTGTGCAAATAATTCTTCAAAATCTCAAACTCGTAAACGTGTTATAACATCGCTAAAAACCTGCACATTTTTGGTTTTATTTTGTTGATTTTTTTCCTTCTGATCCCATATTTCCAGTGTTATTTTAGGCTTATTCTTCTGTCAGACGGAGGGAAAAACCACTCTGTTCCACCTTGTGATGTCATCCAGGTGGCGATACAGGAAGTGCTCCACTGTGTTTTTAAACTAACACACACCTCATTTTTAGAATCATTTGGACGATTTCGCGCTGGAATTGCCCATTTCTCCTGACTAAAGGTAAAAAAAAGGAGCTGTTACCATGACAAAAAAAAAACTACCACTTGATGACATCACAAGGTGGAGCAGAGGTTTTGAGCCTTTGAGATGTTACAGACTGATAATAAAGGTAATACAATAACAAAACACATCTCCTGGTCTGTTTTTGGGGAGAAAACTAACAGCTTTATGACATAGATCGACGTAAATATCCCTAAATGTCAAAGTGTTTTGCATAAACGTGTAAAAAATTAAATCGGTTTGAACTCGTCGCCGTTTGTTTTTGCAGCGTCTTTTCCTTTTGCTTTCAGGGAGAATCAGCAGGGCATGAAAAGCAGGTCTGATCCTGTGTGGAATTCGCTGGTATCGCTCCAGGTTTGAGGGACGGCAGAGTTAATGGGACGTTCGAGGGAGAAGGAGACGAGGAAAGTTCGACGCTTCGCCTGAAACACCGTTTTATTCAGTCGGAAATGATCCTTTACAGCCCCAAAAAAAAGTCTTTTCAAACGTCTGAGGAGAGATGTTTGGTCCTGTCAGCGCCGGGATTATACGCCCTGCGCTCACCAAAATATAAACATCTGAATTAAAAAGAGGAAAGTTTTCAGTTTTTAGAGGTTTCGAGGTTCAAAAACACTTTAAAAATACATAAATAGTTCATATAAGTTGATGGTTTGACAGGTTCTGCGAGCGGCTAAAGCCAAAGGTTTTGGACTCGTCCTTGTCTTTCAATGTTTTTTTTTATTTATTTTTACTATTTTTTACATTTTTATATGCCATTTTCGGAAACACCAGAAAACCTCATATAAATATAACTAACTTAATTATTTAGCACGTTTTTTCTTTACGACATAAATTCCATGTAAATTACTTCATATATTTGCGTATATTAAAATGAAAAAGTTGTAAAATAAAATTATTTTTGTCTTTTTGGTGTCGGTATTATTCAGGTTTTTTCTGCTAATGTCGATATATTAAACCGACGATCTGTCAATAGAAGAACACTGCAGTTAGACATTAAAATATATATAATAATATAATATAATAATTGAATAAATATAATAAATAAATATAAATATAAAAATAGAATATAATAATATAATTTAACATAATAAATAAAAAAGAATATAATCATAATATAATAAATAAATATATATAAATAATATAACAAATAAATAAAAAAATATAGAAATAAATATATTATTTTATAATATATATAATTTAGCATAATAAATAAAAAATAATATTAATAATTATAATAATAATACATAATATAACTTAACATAATAAATAAATACAAAATTAATAATAATAAATAATAAATAAATAAATAAGTTCACCTTGATCCATAGCAAATGTATTTATAATGTGTGTATAAATGTATAAATGTATAAAATGTTATAAATATATTTATAACAGATGGAAAAGAATGACATAATAAACTTTAAAGATTAAGTCAAAAAACTTCCGTCTATTGGTTCTGACTGAATCAGTGTCAGTTTAACCAACACTAGACGTCGTTTTTTTTTGCAGTGTGCTGTAGACAGGAGCGCCCGCGTGCCCCCCTGTCCCCGCCCCCTCGTCCCCTCTCGGCCCTGTCCCGCCCCCTCGCCCCCCCCCCTCTGACAGCTGTGCAGAGCCTCGTCGTTTCAGACGACAGATCACTGCAGAAATGCTCGGCTCGCACTGGGGACCGGAGGAATACCACATACCACGAATACTCACTGTCCCCCCACCACCGCCGCCGACGCCCTCCACCACGACCCTCCACCAGCCCCTCCACCGGCCCCCCACCAGCCCCTCCACCCAGCCCCTCCACTAGCCCCCCACCCCCCGCCCGTAAACCCCCCATCTCTCAGGACGTCTCCACACCCAGAAATGTCCAAAGTGTCAAACTCAGGGAGAGTCAAAACTTCACAAATCTTCCATTTACTACAGGGATAAAGTCGTCTCCTCGTCACAAAACTGGACGTGTGTTTTTTGTGTTTTCATTCACACAACAACTGCAGATGAGGCTCTCAAAACCGCTCTGTTCCACCTTGTGATGGTCATCATGTGGTGATACAGGAAGTGCTCCACTGTGTTTTAAACAACACACCTTCAGCTCTGGGATTCTAGTTCAATCTTCACTGAACTGAAGGTAAAAGGAGCTGTTAGAAAACTACCACTTGATGACATCACAAGGTGGAAACAGAGAGCATTTTGAGCTCTTGATTATCGGGTTAAAAGACGTTTGAGTAATTTGAAGATTAAGATTCTAATCGTTTCTGAATCTGTCGGCTGGAGGATGATGAGTTTGTGGCAGATTTAAAACTTTAAAAGAAGAAAAACTGAGATTATCTTTTTTTGTGTTTATAATATTTTAATTAATTTGAATAAGAAAAATTCCGCTCTCAACTGTGGATCAGGACAGTCTGGGTAATGACCGAAAAGAACAAGATTACAAGTGGCAGAAATGAGTCTCCTCCTCCTCAGAGACAGGGGGAGGAGGATCGGAGTAGAGTCGCTGCTTCCTCCTGCGTGGAGAGGAGCAGCCCTGAGGCTTCGGGCATGTGTCCCGGATGCCTCCGGGGACGCCTCCCCGGGGAGGTGTTGGGCAGGTCCACCGGGAGGATGGCCACCATGGCATCTCGTCTGTCCTGGGGAAACCCCGAGGTCCCACTGGAGAGCTGGGGAAGTGTCTGGGTGAGGGAAGTCTATGCTCACTCACTTGTGGGTTAATGTCACTGTCACCATCAACGGTGATTTTATTCTAAAGTCTCTGTCGCGGCGTTGGAGCTGAACAGTATGAAAATAAAAACAACAATAATCAGCAAAAAAAGTCAAATTAAACTGAAATAAGTGAAACAAAACTTTAAAACGGCTCAGAATTAATCTGTAACCGAACATGACAAGATGTTCATGTTGTATTATACAACACTTTAAGTCACAGCGCTTCAACAAACACAGGACACGAGTATTTCTGAAGTATAATCAAGTATTTTTAAGTATTATTTGGATAGATTTGAAGTACATTAAAGTATTTTTTAAGCATTTTGAAGTATTTTTTGAAAGTATTCTGAAGTATTTTGAAGTTATTTTTTAAGTATTTTTAAGTGTTTTGAGTTAGTCTGAAGTATTTTTAAGTATTTTGAAGTATATATTAAAGAATTTTTTCAAGTATTTTTTAAGTGTTGGTTTCCAGTATTTTGCAGTATTCTGAAAGTATTTTGAAGTAGTATTTTAAAGAATTCTGAAATATTTTTGAAGTATTTTTTTAAAGTATTTTGACTAGTACTTTTGAAGTATTTTTTTAAGTATTGTAGAAGTGTTTTAAAGTATTTTTGAAAGTAGACACCTAGACACAGACGGCGCTATGACCACGATTTTATGTCGAGATCGGATGATTTGAACACGGCGACGCACTTCGCTCAGTGGAGTCGACTGAACTGCTTTTATCTTTATTGTCCTTTTCCTCCAGTAAAAACCGCGTCGAACGCTCCGCCTCGGGTCAAACCTCCAAAACTCGGCCCCGGTCCTTCTGTGACTTTGTGTCTGTCGTGTCAGGGATCTGGCAACCCTCATGCAGCCCGGTTAAGTTGGCAGATTTTCAGGCAACAACAAGCAACGGGGGTCTGGTGAAAAAAAAACACGAAACGGAAATAACACTCAAAAAATAAAACAGTTAAGTTGAAAAACCTAGGTGGAAAAAAACAGAACTAGTTTGATACATTCAAACAGTTTGCAGAGGTTCACAGTTATTCATCACTTTTTTATGCATTCAGAACACCTAATCACTCACCAGGATGAGTTTGATAAGGGCCTTTTCACAACTTTTCAGAGTGCTAA